>CM071935.1:54277356-54665891 GCA_016081115.2 Rehmannia glutinosa
ACATCGGGCATCGTGATTTCTCTTGGCGGTTTTAAAGTGCTTGGGGGAATCCTTTGTGTCTAGTCAGCCTTTCAAACCTTTGACATGTCTTTTATGCGCTCGAGTCTTTTACCTACCTTTCGAATTGACTTCCATGGCCTTTTCTCAATCTTGACCTGACATTTCGCCTTTCTTCTCTTTCCTTCGCTTAATCTGAGAATCGAGGCGCTTACTTCTCCTTGTTGTGGGATCTTAGCAAACATTATTTTCAATGGTGGTTTCTTCACGAACTTTCTTCCCCTTTTGCATCCCCTTTGCTTTCTTCCTTATCACTCCTTGCCCTTCTTTTAGTTCCTTCATAGCTTCATCTTCCCACTTTTTGACATCATCACCCAAGGGGTAGAGCTAAGTTTGGGAAAATACCACTCATGAGAAAATGAAGTTTGTTGTTCGTAGAGTCATTCTTATCATGGGTCGTGGAGTGCGGTGCTCTGAATTCCGACCTCAGAGCCTTGGACTAAGTTGCCATCAGCTTCATCTCTGTCTGGAGCACCTTAATCTGATGTTCAACATTTGCCTCCATTCTTGCAATTTCGTTGTCAGGTCGGGCTTGAGCAACTCCATGTCGACTATGTGAATCATCCATCCTAAATATGTGGTCTCTTTGCCTCTCTTGAACTTGAGGTTATCGGAACTCCAAATCACCATTTTCACGAATAAAGACTTAAAGTAGGTGACCGCTCACGCCAAAGCCTTAACCTTTCCAACCCATTTTTGAATTTGCGACAAAGTCCCTGGATGCCTCCGGTGATGGTAGCATCTATGTTATCTATCCTTTGGTCCAATGTCTTTGCAAAGCCATGCTCCATTTTCTCAATCTCAAATACGTATGTCTTTAAAGGCTTTCCTTGAAGTTGGCCGTCTCGTGGGATCGATCCTGCGACACACAACAACGTTTCCCGAAACCAATAAACTTATGCGATTTCACCTGGAGCTCGAGTTCTTGTGGGGTACTTGGACGTTGTATCGCTTATTCCCAGCTGATTCAAGCAAAAGAAATGAGCTTCAAAAGGAAAACATTCCGCGAATAAATCCTCAGGAAGATAGGTATCTCCACTTCTTGAGCTTATGGAGCCTTTCCCTTCCTTCAATATGTTCTCGCCTATGTGCCTCACCGTTTACGCTTCATCGCATCTTGAGCAGCTGTGTTAGCTTTGAAATGAAGCCGATCCTCAACCTGTCTTAATAGCTTTCTCGCATCAATTGTGGCTTTTGAGTTGTCTATTCCTCGGTGACTTATCGGCTTCATCGAGAGTGTGATGGTGCCATTGAAGGTGGCCCATCAACCAAGATAAGTCTCATCGGGAGCAGCTTTGTCACCGACTTGGCTCAGTGTGGCTCGTGCATCCTCATCACCGTGGTCCTTGTTAGATGTATCAATAGGAATGGACTCAAACTTTGTCGTCCCGATTCCCGAAATTCGGTGTCTTTATGTTCTCCGAGAATCATGAAGGGCTCGATCTCTTCATTTTCTTGAAAGATCCCACATGAGGAGTAGGCTCATTTTCAACAACCTTCTTACCTAGGGAAGTCTCAACCTCCCCAGCCTTCGTTACCCTCGGGTCAGTTTCAACTCCGATGAGCCTTTGTACATCCCCCAAGTGCGCTCTCAACCGCACAGGGTCTTCTAGTGGTTGTCCCTTCAGCAGATTGCTTTGGGGCCTTCAATGGCATCCGTTGGAGTCTCAACTCCTTGGATTTCACTTTCGTGGCCAGGAGTCTCAACTCCCATGGCCTCACTTCCATCCTTTGCCTTAGCTTCTTTCAAGTCATCGACTGCATTGCGGTGAAGTTTCGATTGAGACACTCGAAACAAATTTGAGCGTCATCAACTTCACTCTGCCGAACATTTGTGTTCTCTCCTACGCCTCCAAACTCCATGGATGGTTGGTCTCCCACAAGATCCTCCGACCTAGCTGTGTGGTGGTGTGAGTTTCCCCCTCACTGGCGCACCGGAGTCTTGAGTTGAGGGGTTACTCAACACCGAGACTCGATTGTGATTCCTGTTGAGTATTCAAATGTCGTTGGCATGTGTCTCAACACCTTCTCGAGGAATTGCTTGGATAAGGTGCCTCCTTTTCACCTTTCTTAGCTTCATTGCCGCTTTCCTGGTGCTTTATTCTTCGTGAGTGCATGTGGGATGTGGTGGCGGCAATGGTTCGCACCACATCCATAACCTCGGAACAAAAGATATTTGAGAGGACGCTTTCTTGGTCCTCTTGCACCGCTCGTGGCATCTCTTTTGATTCTTTGACAGCTTTGTCGAACTCGACTTTCTCCATTGCGACAACAGGGTCGATCTCCCAATGTCATCACCATTTCTTTGCGGTTGAGTCCATGGAAAACTTAGGTACATCCGAGAAAGGACAAGAGTGAGGCTTTTTCGATTCTTCAATGGCCTTTGCCTTCCGAGCTCTCTGCTTCTCTTTATCCTCCTTTGAGAAAGAATGGTTACGCAAAACCAGGATCAAGAAGCGCGAGCTAATGGCTATGTCACCCAATAAACTTAAAAGCTCCTCTTCTTCTTCGATAAACTCCCAGGCTCGAATTGATATCTTGAGTAACTCGCCTTCCAACTTCTCCATACCCTCAATATCTCCTGGATATCGATAAACAGAGACAACATTACTACTTCATCATCCTCATCTTTACTCAATAAGAGCGAGCGGAGCATCTTCCTCCCTCGTGTTCTCTAGCATCCTCTATGAGGGGATCAATGTGTGTTTTCAATTTGTTCAGTTGTCTCGGCTACATGTTCCTCGTTGTCTCTCAAGCACGGGTCTTGAGGTCAGCTTGGTTGATCCACATTAGCCTTCTTGACTTTCGTGGGTGATCACTTCACCACCGACAACTTCCTTCTCGAATGCTCTTCCCGTGGCTTCAACGGTCTCTTTCGTCGGTGAGTGCCGACTCGGTGGCTTATCTAGCATGGACTTCTTGATTAACCTTCGCCTTTTAGTGGTAACCCAGTGCTTCTTCGCTTCTTCCTGCGGGCTTTCGACTCCACCATCTTTGTCTTCTTGGTTGCGGGGCTTTGGCAGCACAATCGAGCGCTTTTTCTTCACAATCGGAGAAGGTGCGGTTGTAACTTTCGGTCTCAACACAAGTGGCGGTGCATCTTCCGCACGCCGCAGGGCAGTGCGAGTGCTTGGGTTGACTTGGCCGCTTGGGCGAGCTGGCTTAGTCACAGGCCTCTCTCTCTTCTTCTTCCGAGTCGGCTTTGGAGAAGGAGCCGGAATGGTTGCGGTGTGTCCTCCGGGAATGAATCAACGGATTCACCTTCGTTGGTGTCGCCTCTTTGTGCATGTGCTTGCCTCCCAGCACCGGATAGATTTGTTCACATGGAAAGGCTTTCCATGCCTAAGAGCAATCCCTTTGACCTCCATAAGATGGCCAATGACCAGGCCATATCCTAAATGAGCTTACGAATAGAGTACCATTCGTAATGGTATTGTTAAGTACATTTTGGCATATGCGGATGAATACGAACTCAACCCGTTGACCTTCTTTTCTTCCATGATCTCAACCATCACGATCATCTTAGTTCGAGATGCGTTGATTAAAGCCGCCAAATTTCATGTCATTGCGCGTTGGACACAATGTCCATAAACTTATGGTAATATTTCTTTATCAAACACTTCTTGGTCAATAAATGGCATTTAGCAAACACTCGAGGCTTATCTCTCCTTCCAAGCAAAGATCTAAGTTGACATCTTTCTCAATTTATCTCCTTGACCCTTTCCAAGGCGAGATCTTTCGGTAGGTCCGCACGTGCTTTTGATGTCCTTCTTTGGGATAGATGATCTCGATCTCTCCATCATGAACCTCCGTGTTCACATAGAACATAGCTACCTCATCGGAGTAATCATGAGAGAACTCCATCTTGAGAAAGCCCTTCACCAACTTCTAACTTCTCGATCTTTTGAACCAGGGCCTTATCAGCTCCCCTGTTTGGATACCATCGAAATCCACATTCGACCCAAAGTGGATTTTGTCGGACATTTTGACGAAATCGTATGAGGCATCCATTTCTTGACAAATAAACGGTAAAATAGTCGCAAAATCTTGCTTGAAGAACTAGGGTTTTGGAACTTTGCGAGAGAGAAAATCTTGAACTTGTTTCTTGAAGATGAGAGTGTTGTGAGGAGAGAGAAAATAGGGTTTTGGTTTTTATAGGGCGTGCATGATGGTTTTTAGAATTTTAAAAGTTTGATAAAAATCAACTGGCCAGTTTAACCTTTGAAATTGCATTAATTTCCCGCATTAAATGCAAAAGCAAGATTATATCCAATCATAGGCTAAACGTGTGCATCTTTTGTTCGACATCATAATTATGCCGACGTAATGCCCAAAAATATTCCCCTTCCGATCGCAGAAAAGGATTGTGTTTTGTCACTTAGCTCATAAATAACTCATCTATCATCCAAAAGTGATTCAACTATGCTTCTCTCTTTCACATAAGATTACTCAATTTCGTGAACTCGACTGACTAATTTCCACGTCTTGGTCAAGCTTCACTTAGTTTGAAAAGTGAAATTTTGTTTATTTTTCATTTCTCTTTCTTGATCTCTGTGATTAAGTCTTTTGAGTCTTCTAACTCACCCCATTAAACCTAGCTCATTCTTAAGCTCTTCAAATCTTGATTCACATAAGAGGCTTAGTGAATATGTCACCAACAATACTTATCGGTTGAGATGTATTTAGTGATGTCTTTCTTTTCAACATGATCTCTTATAAAATGATATCTAACATCGATGTGTTTTGTTCTTGAATGCAATACTGGATTCTGAGTGATTGCTATAGCACCTGTATTATCACACGTAATTGGAATTTCTTTTTCTTCAATATCATAGTCTCTCAATTTGTTGTCTCATCCATAGAACTTGTGCACAACAAATTTCCCGCAACTATGTACTGCCTTCAACCATGGATGTAACTCATCGAATTTTGTTTCTTGCTCAACCAAGAAACCAATCTATTTCCAAGCATTTGTCAGGTACCTGAAGTACTCTTCCTGTCCACTCTACATCCAGCATCGTCTGAGTCTGAGTAGCTTACTAGCTTGAATCCTCCATCCTTTGGATACCATAAGCAAACTTCTTGGCATCCCTTCAATTACCTTAGATTCTCTTAGCCGCAAATGCCCAGGTCATGTGACTCTCTTTTGGTGCAGATTGAAATCTAGCACATACACCTACAACAAAGGTGATGTCTAGTCAACTTGCTGTTAAATAGAGCAATGATCCAATGAGGGCTCTATATCTAGTTTGATCAACAATTTTACCATCTGCATCCATATCCATCTTCATTGAAGTCGACTTGACTTGACAGCTGCCTTTACCCCTTTGACTTGAGTCGGCTCCAACCTTTTAGGAATGACTCAACTATCTCACAACAAAGTGATTTGGCTCTCAACTCGACTTGACTCAGCCTGGCATCCTTATTCAAATTGCTCCACAAATGGGTCTTCTTCAAATCCGAGTCCGAGACTTTCATCTTGACTACACACAACCGACACACAATGTCTCTTCATTTCAATCTTTAGTTGACTCTTGTATTCTACAACATAGCCGACTCCAACTTCGGCACCATGCGCCTTATCTATTACAATTAGAAATGCAAGGAAAATAGGGTACCAACTTCCTATTTTAAGTTTTACATGGTATCACCAAAATCTAATCATCAATTTTCCTAACATAACATATTTGACAACAAATTCATAGACAAAGTTGAAATCAAATAGTTTGACATCGTTTAAGTACAAACAATAGATCTAAACTAAGAAGATAGAACCCTTCTTGTCGGGATGGATCCTCTTCCTGACCAACCCTTGTGCTTGCGTAGATGTTAAAGGCCTTGTGGTGTTCTTCGTTCATTAGTGCATTCCTCTTAGAAGTATGTAGATTTGTGTAACCCTAGTGTATCTTGATGTATTTTCCAAGTAATGACTTGTTTTTTCGTCCAGGCTTTGGCCCCCATTTTATAGATGCTTTGGAAGATCATTGGTAGAGTCCCGACGGATTAGGAAACAAAATTAGATGCGAGTAAACCACATGTCCCTATGAATTCACACACGCTTAGACCATGCGAAGTGTTTTATTTTGTATTTTTGGCATGGACAATTCACACGACAAAGTGTAATTTGGTCGTACTTCGTCTCTCAAATTCTTCCCTCTAACAAGTCACACAGTGTGTAAAAACACACGAGTACAATTCACACAAAGGCGTGTGAATCCACATGGTCCGACCGTGTAACATGCTTTTTGTCGTTTGCTTCGCATATTCGATCATCTCTTCGCATTCATCATTCTTGTTTGGGTCGTTTAACCCGATATATTCTCATTTTAGCTCAATTTCTATTAAAATTACAAGAATACGCAATATCATGCCCTTCTAAGGAAACCAAGTAAAATACACTAAATACACATGTAAATGCATGAAATATATATATCAAAATAAGCCCCTAAATGCACGTAAATTTTACACGTATCAAATTCCCCAAACTTAAACCATTGCTCGTCCTCGAGTAAAACTAAGAAAAATAATCATAAGGGATAAATCAAACACACAAGAACACTACAAACACTTAATCTCATTCTAATCCATATTCAAGCAAACATGCAATTCATTATCAAGAAGTCATCAATTACAAATTCGACATAATTAATTCTCATCCAGGTATTCGACATCGCGACTCACAAGAAGTAGTGTATCACTCAACTCTCAAAGTAAATGGACGTGTATACACTCAAATCAATTCAATGACGTAGAACTACCATAGGATTGCAAATCGTCTAGCATCTCTATCACTCAAGTGTACACAATTTAAGAATTAAAAGGACTTTTCATTTGCTTGTAATGTAGGCTCTTTGGTAAGTGTAGGAAAATATGGATTAAGTGACTTGACTTGAGCAAATAGAATTTAAGTACACATACTTCAACTCACCAACCCAATTTCATCATAAAACTTATTCATTTAATTTATTTTCTTTTTCATCTCATACTCCATTTTTCCTATCTTTTTCACTCGTAAGCCTTTGCCTTTTCTTTTTTTGCCTTAAGTTCTCAATCTTTCTCAAAATTTTCAAATTTTTCTTTTCTTTCTTTTTTCTTTTCTTTTTCAGTTCAATTTGCTTTCTTTTTTAACATCATTATCCATTCATCTCTTCACCGCTCATCCTCATTCTTGCTAGCATTCTTTCTTTTTCAAAATTACACATCTCCTCAAAATAAACATCTCTACAAGCTCAAGTTTTAGGGATAAAAATTATTTTTAAGTTCAAAGCTCAAAATGTGAATAACAATAAAAAGTTTAGGCTCAATGTGGCTAACTAGGGAATCATGAGTTCATAGGTAGGCTTTTTAGGCTAAGTAGGCTAAAACAAAATGGCCTTAAATCATCTTCAAAAATTGCACACATACATGTAGTTTCATTATAAATACCAATGCAAGTTCTAGATTCTAACAATCATGAATGACAAACTCAAGAAAACAATAAGACCGCATAATATAAAAAAATGCTTAAAGGCACGAAAGCTCACATGCTTATTTTTCGCAACATGTTCAAATACCCAATTTTCTCAATCAATACCAAACATGCAAAATATATCTTCTCAACGATTCATCACACATTTACCAAGTATTTGTTTTTCATGAAACCAAGTGTTCGTAGTAAAATCATACATAATATTTTTGTAATCATTCGATTTCTAATCCTAACTCACAAAAATAATAAATGTGCTAAAGCGATAAATGTGCTAAAACAAAATAAAAAAAATCAAAAATATTTTTATGCAAACTTTTATATGCTTCTACATGCAACCTAAATGCAAATGCAAAAATGCAATAGTACTTATTCACGTATTATTGACAACCCCCCAAACTTAAATCATGTTTCGTTCCGAACATATGAGGAAATTATCAATAGAAAAAGAAATGCGTGTAAAGTACTTACATAGCTCACCGCGGTGGAGGAGGTGGAGGATAGTGGCCCTGCTGGATGTGCCATTGGTCCATACGAGACATCATCTTGTACATCTGATGCTGCTGTTGTGTGATGGTATCAAAGCGATGCAGACTCGGTGATACTCATCAATCTGTAGCGGCTAACCGATAAGATCATCCATCAATGAGCCCATATTGAACTCCAACCTTTCAATCCTATCACTTAAGTCCCCGTGTCGACTACCTCCTTGCCTAGAGGATTTCGACCTATCCGTCTCGATCCCCAGGCTCATCTTAGCAGCAATCGCTTGCTCTCCCTCGTAAACCAATTGCCCCTATCCCGAACCGAGGTAGCATCCGATTTGGGAGCCTAATTCTCGTACTATTTGCATGTAGCCAATAATCACGCCCATCAATCCTAATCATCTTCATTGCGTTAAGACAAATCAAATCAATCTTTTGCCCCCATTCGCACGCGCATACCCTTAAAAATTTTACATTAAAATGCTCGATGATAGGTGTAATTAGCCCTCCAATGCATATCCTCATTTTTCTTACTTTTTCACCTATCAAACTGCCTAGCGATGAATGCCCCGACATTGGGCACTACCTCGCCCCGAGGCCATACACCACAATATAAACAATTCATCAACCTCGAATGACCCTTTGCTATCCTCTCTTGCGAACACCGTTTACGCTAATGTGGGTTGCACATAGCGAAAAATGGGGTTCCCGATACTAGATGCCTTAGAGGTATCCTGTGTAAATTCTTTGCCCCCGATCTCTCTCTAAAACTCGAGCATATCAAATCCTCATGCTCCTCAACCCCATAAGCCGTAGTTTGATAAATATCATTTAAATCATCAATCGACAACTCTCTCGACTCATTCGCTAATCTAAATCGAATACCCATCAATTTTTTTTTATGAGCCACCAATTCAAAACTACTTAAAAATTCAAGTGTAAATATTATATATGTTGTCCAATTCCCGTTCAACAAAACATGCTAATCAATTCGCCCACACAAGGCGCAAAAATCATCAAACATTCCCAAATTAGAAAGAGTAGGATCATCGGGATACCTTGTCAAAATCATGTTTTGGATGTAGAGATTCTCCCACCAAGCCTGGTGCGTCTAATCCGCATGATGATATTGGAGAACTTTGGTTGGTTCATCTCATATTCGAGTTTGGGCTCAAAGTTTGCTCCTCATTCTCCTTTTGTTTCTCCTAACTCCTCTTTCTCCTCCTCTTTGAAGCCATGAATGTGGTTTTGAAGCTTTTGAAGAAAATCTGAAATTTGAGATTAAACTTCCCCAAATATGAAGAAGGACAAGAGAAAGTTGAGAAATTGGAAGAAATTTGTGGTGGGTTTCTTGAAAGAGAGAAGTATTTGTGTTCTAGCTTGAAGATTTGATGTTGAATTTGAAGAAATTTGAAGATGTAATGGGGTATTTGTAGGGAAGATTTTGGTCCTTGGGGTTTGGAAGGGAGAAAGTGGGATAAATTTAGAGTGTTTGAGTTTAAAAAGGGAAAGGATTTTCCATCGAACAATTCACACTATCCGCAGTGTGGATTCACACGATCGGATCGTGCAACCCCGCATCGTATCTATTTTGTTGTGTGACTCAACACAAGATCAGAAATCACACGGCCGGCCGTGTGTTTGGTCTTTGTTTTGTGTTTCACATGCTCATTTGTTTTATTTTAGATAAAACCCTGGAGTTCATTGGGACGCCTCCTACACAACAACTTACAAAACAAACAAAACCAAAAATTAAGTTAATAATAAAATCAAAATCAAATTGAACAAAGGCAATTAAAAATAATTTGGGTTGCCTCCCAAAAAGCACTAAGTTTTACGTCTTCGGCCGACGATTTCTATTATTACTATCACCGAACTATATTGTTTGATGTCTTTGATCTCTCGTATTCTGTACCACTCATCAAGCGAATGTCATTGCATTGTTCTCTCGGATTAAGTTCAGTATCACTTGGAAATTTGCCCTTTTGGTGCTGGCCTCCCACTGCTGTAGCGATTTGGGCTACTTGTGTTTCCAAAGACTTCAGTCTTGTATTCACATTCGTGAGCTGAGTAAATTGCTCATCTACCCTGTCTATCTTCGCTTCATCTTTATATAATTTAGCTCTGGTTTCTCTGATAAACAAGGATAGCATCTCTTCTACAAATGCTTTCTTTTCACAGACTCCGCTCCGCCTTGATTTCCCACATTAAACCGGAGGTGGTGTAAAATATTTGTTATTAGCATAAGAAACGTTTTCATGGTTTCACAACCCTGGATGGTAATGTGTGAGTGTCTTATTGTTTCGATAATTGTTGTTGAAGTTCCTTTGCCCCACAAAGTTCGCCTCTTCTTCAACAACTACAGGATCTCTAGGGGTCGCTTGCTTCATCGCATCCTGTTTCATATTAAGCACGGATACTTGTTCTATGAGCATGGCAACCTTATCCTCATCCTGGACCTCCCCACACGCTTGACATTAGATCTCTGATGACCACCGTAACTATTTTTTTGCCATCTCCTCCAATAATTCTAGTGCCTCATCCGGATATTTCCCCAGTAGTGCACCCCCAGATGCAACATCAATAATAGTTCTCGTGTTGCCACTCAAACCATTATAAAAATATTGTACCTGTTGGTAATCAGGATATCCGTGTTGAGGGCATTTTCTCAACAACTCTCTAAACCTATCCCATGCTTCATATAGAGGCTCTACATCTAACTACTTAAACTAGGCGATTTCACTTTTCAGTTGTAGCGTCTTACTTGGGGTAAAATACTAAGCCAAAAACCGTTAACTTAGTTCACCCAATCATGCGGTGGTGTCAAAGAGCATAACCTCTCGAAATTGTTTGCGTTAATCGGCAGACGGGCCACACCCCCATACCATTGACTAACTTTTTGCTGGAAATAGTCTCTGACATCCCTTCTCGCGGGCCTCTCCTTGATCTGGTTCTGTCCATTCGCCCCAGATGAGTGCTTCTCGTTGTTTTTGTGATTCACATCGCCCTGATTGTTCCCATCCGCCATCGCTTTAGATCTTTTCCTTAACTGTTTTACTGTTTTTTCAATCTCTAAGTCAATGGAAATTGGTTGGGTAGATATGAAACGCGTGATCATGCACTATCTGCACTTAACAAAAACAATGTTAGAACTAAAACAAATAAAAAAATATAAAAGAAATAATATTACAAAAAAATAAAAAAATAAAAAAAATAAAAGAATAAAAGAATATTGCTTTGATTATGATTGAACTACTTATTACTATATCTAAGTTGAATCTTTCAATCCCCTACGACAAATAAAAACTTGATCGTGAAAATCTTTTCACTAAACTGCAAGTGTACAGTGTAGCTAACATATAGCGGCGAACAATGTTGTATTCCTCAGGGATTGAATACAAAACACTTAGGCTATAGTAAATATCGTATTCCAATTTTATTGAAGCGGTCAAAAATCACAAAATTGTTTATTATCTAATCTAAAACCTAAATTAACAAGTAAAGTATTTATAATTTTATAAACCCGACTCCACAAGTTTTAAACAAATACTTTATAATCTCAACATGCTTCTTCAATATTAAATCCAACCAATGTTTCATCAAAATCGGTTTATGTGTTTCTATGAGTTCAATTCCTAAATTAGTTTATTCCCCTCCCGGGGCACATACACAGATTGTTATTTTTGATTAATAACAATTGCTAGTATCCCTACTCAACAATTACTATTAACTCCCAAAAGATCTTTGACTTGCAAGACTCCCCCACAAACAGCTTGTAGGTCTCCCGACACGTTACACCCATTTATGTCTCGATTCGATTTTCGTTCATTAGAACTCATTCCCAAATTATGAACTAACAAATATGACATGCAAATTATTGGCCAAATAATCTATAAGAAACAAGCATTTGAATTCATATAATAGAACACATAAACCAATTAAGAAAAACAATCCATATAGATTTAACATGAATCCACAGTTTTGATTATGCCATAGGATCAGAAACATTTAGCCTAACATATTTGACAACAAATTTATAGACAAAGTTGAAATCAAATAGTTTGACATCTTTTAAGTACAAAGAAGAGATCTAAACTAAAAAGATAGAACACTTCTTGTTAGGATGGATCCTTCTTCCCACCAACCCTTTGCTTTCGTTGATATGAAAGGCCTTGTGGTGTTCTTCGTTTGCTTAGTGCCTTCCTCTCGTATGTTGATTTGTGTAACCCTAGTGTATTGTGATGTATTTTATGATGTAATGACTTGTTTTTTCGTCCAAGGCTTGGTCCCCCTTTTATAGATGTTTTGAGAGATCACTGCTAGAGTCTCGACGAGATTAGGAAACAAAATCAGACGTAGAGCAAACCACACAATCGCGGTGATTTCACACGGGTAGACCGTGCGAAGTGTTTTCTTCTCTTTTTGGCACGGACAGTTCACATGAACGTGTAATTTCACACGGTCCAGGTCGTACTTCATCTCTGAAATTTTTCCTCAAACAAGTCACACGGGCATGTAAAAACACATGAGTACAATTCACACAAAGCGTGTGAATCCACATGGTCCAATCGTAACTTGCTTTTCGTTGTTTTCTTCGCGCGTATTTGATCATCACTTCACATTCCTTATTCTTGTCCGCCATCTAACTAATATCTTCTCATTTTAGCTCCGTGTCCTTTAAAATTACAAGAATATACAAGATCATCCCATTCTAAGGAAACCAAGTAAAATACACTAAATATACATGCAAATGCATCGAATATATATTAAAATAAGCCCCTAAATGCTTGTATATTTACACGTATCTTGCAGTCATTACGCTACAAACATATGCCGTTTTCCAAAAGTCAACAATATAGTAATGATAACATAAGTGGTACGCTTAAAATTGCCTTTACTTGGCCGCTGCTATCACATGGTCACATGAAAAATGATCCAATTGAAATTTTCTATATGTGCAAGTGTATTCAACAAAATTAACAATATAACTCATGGTGCTGCCCCTTACAATATAAATTAACTGTTCAATTGGTTGAGCTGTAAATCTCTTCGACACGTCATATTATATTCGTATTTTTTGTTCCATTGTAGGGGCTAAATAACTTCTACATTTTTGTGCATTCTGACTTCCCTCAAAGAACTATTTTTCTAGCGTATTTCATACATCTCCAACAATTAGAAGTATTAGACCTTGTCCTCATTCGTGAACAATGAATTGACAACTATGCATTGATTGAGGTATAATATTATAGCAACCCCCCTAAAAATATGACAGGGCCCATTTTGAAAGTCTGTACCATTAAGATACTTCTAACCTGTCTCATGATCACTTCTAATCCGACCGTGAAGTTCCCAAACCGTTAAATGGTATAAGCCTCTGTTGCTTTCATAAAAAGCGAGATAATGTTGGCATTTCGAGTCACGGTCCTCATGATGAATCACTCATGAGATTTACAATTCCATGACGTGATGTTGATCCTTCAACTTATCCATGATATATTTCCCAATGATCTGCATTATTGCTTGCCTTTGATCATTGTGAGTGATACTTGTAGAGCAAGTATGTCCAGGTGTATATTTTTGAATCTCAAAAAAGAACTTTCATTGAAATTTATTGCATGGAAATGTCTGCAATTCTCATCAATGCAAACAACTATGCATACCTCTTTATTCCATTATTTAACCTTGAATTCAAAATTATACTTTAGCACGAGAAAGTGTCGACTTCATGAAGTTTATATTTGGTATGGAATACTTGACCGATCGCAAATCACCATTAGTTACTATGTGTAATGCATTGCAAACTAAAAAAAAATGCGACAAGCTCGGTTGGAAGTGTACTAGTGCCAACACTTGTGAATGTATTTTATTCTCTATAGAACTATGCAATCGACTCTTCAACTATAACATCGTTACTTGGATTGATTTCTAGAATAATCGCAACTAATCTCAATTCATAACTTGATAGTTATCATTTTATTCCACTTCACGCTTATGATCATTGTCTTCCTATTGCATGTCAACACCAACTACGTTGTCTCCTACTGGTTGATGGTAATTGTTTGATTCAAACTCATTTGCTTTCCCATCTAGATCCTTTCTCGCAAATGTTGCGTTAAATGAAGAAGAAAATTGTAATATAAAAAAATCACATTGTATGAATGACTCTACACTTCAAAAGATGACCCCAATCGACTAAAGTTATTTCTTTTGAATCGACCAAAAACAACCCAAAATTGACCTAAGCTAAACACATATCATCTATGAAGAACATGCTTCAACACATAACATCAATAAATGATAAAATTCAACAAATAAAATAAAAAGCTATGCAAAAACGACCAGAGTCGATTATTGTCAAAATGAACCAAAACGACCAGAGTCGTTTATCACAAACTTTTTATCAACATGCTTCAATTTAACTTTTCATTGTAGTAAAAATCAAAAATGCCAAAAATGTCAATCAATATAATAATGTATAATCAATATATGCTTCTTACCTCCAATAATTATCATAAACAAGCTAAACAAAGAAGATCCAGAAACATAGTAGAGCTTAAGTTTGAAGAAGACAATTTTGTGAAAGGAACGAGATTGAGGTCAATTTTGAAAAAAAAAGAGAATGGGATCAATTTTGTGCTTTTAAAATATATTAAGGGGCATTTAAGAATTTTTTTTTTTCTGTAGAATGCCTCAAAAGTATGCTCTCATGAGCAAGGGTAAATTGTTCATTGACTTCCTAAAGAGACATTTTATGAACATTTTCCTTGATTCTATTGCTTTCCATCATATAATCCTATAATAAAACCACTCATCTCGAAGCATTCCAATTGTCATCTTTAAAAAATATTAAATTCTATGTATACAACTGGCATAATAAGCATCATCCGCATGCAACTATAGTATGTAAAAAATATTAAATTTTATGTGTACAACTGACATAATAAGCATCATCCGCATGCAACTATAGTGCAATATGGATCAATAATGTTTGTCATTATATATAAACATGTTATTTCTAGTATTATATATATGTGTGTGTGTGTGCGCGCGCGCTGAAAGATACCTCATATAGTCCATGTTATTTGTGTATAATTTCTTCAAGGTTCACTTCTTTTATGTCTTTCATTATCTCATGTCATTGATAATTCAAGTACTTTCAAATGGATCTTGAATTGTATGTGACTCTAAGTAAAATAAAATATAAACAAACCAAAATATACTTTTGAAAAAAACTATTTAATTTAATGCTTATTTTTATAATTTATAGGATACCGTTGTTGTATATGATCAATTTCTTCACAAGTCGGTTGTGCTTGCAGAACTAATGCCGCGGTAGTTTGCAATTCTAATATACCTATTAAAAAAATTACAATGTTAAAAAATATATTAATCATAAATATAATTTATTATTCATGGACATTGTTATCTAAGTATTTTTTTGCAATGAGCGTTGTGGTTGCAATAATTGGTTTTTGATCCGCAATTTGATGCAAAACACATCCTTCATTTTTAGCCATATATTCCCAAAGACAAACTACTATGTGATATCTCGCACAATTTATTAAAATTGAATAAGCATTAAATAATCATAAGAATTAATATGGATAGTTTTGATACAATTATTGTTTAAAATATACGATGAAGATTATATGAAAAAATATGTATTACTCTTCGTTCATCACTGTATTTCTCTTAAAGATTTGGATGCAACTTTTGAATTTGTGGTAACTCGCAATATTTGACCTTGATTACAATTCCATATATATCTCGCATAATAAGATTTGATATTGAATATAGTAATATCCATAATTTTTATGAAGAAGTAGGTGAAAGACTATGTACCAATTTCTTAATGTTTATGAAGTTCGAGGTCTATGTCTTTGAACTTCATGAAGTTATAACAAATATTGTCTTTTATATCTTCAATGGAATTATTCACAATGATGTACTTTTTAGGACTAATTCTTTTTTAGGGTGTACACTGGGAAATAATGGGTTAACTTTTCAAATTATCCATTAGAGATCAAAAATGTCTTGCGAGACTTCAAATTTTCCAAAAAATGATTGACAACATCATTAAAAAATTATTACTCCAATTTGGATACCCCATGAAAAGAATAGTTTTGAAATTAATTAATACTTAAATCACAATATTAAATTATAAAAGTAAATTAGTTACTTCATCATCAATCATTATCATCTTCCTAATCCTCGATGAAAATTCAGCCACAATATGTACTCGTAAAACCCTTAATCGTATTGTGAATGATTTCGATCTATATATAATAGTTTTACCAAATCGTTGAATGTTTCGTCATCTTTATGTATATTCCCGCATTATAATAGTGTTAAATTACCAAATAATAAAAAATATTAAAGCTAAATTCATATGAGATGTAGTTCATTATGATACACAAAAAGTAATCCTCATCAAGATGTTATACTAAATAAAAGTAAAAAAGACTAAAGTAAAAAAAGACATTTGAAAGCAATTCATATCACGTGACTATTTTTATAAGGATATAAATCCGTTTTGAGAAGTTGGAAATTTTTGTAAACAATCAATTGGTGAAAGTCAAATAGCTGAATATAAATCTCAATGAAAGACATCTCATGAAAAAAATATAAATTTGGCATAATAAAAGAAACAATAAACAAAGACTACATTACAATATATACATAGAATTACAATCTAATTTAAATACTTCATTCTAATTTACAATCTAAATAGAATTACAGTCTAAATAGAATTATTCACCAGGTTCATTAGTATCCTTGTTAAATTCAAATACTTTAAGTTAACGTAAATCAAAATAAGATAATTAATTTTATTAATAAATTACAACAATTATAATTTACGATAACCAAGTGTATATCAGGGAGACCAGAAAAGAGTAACCATCAATGACGGATGTAATCAATGGCGGCAAACAGACTCCACAACATGCAAAATTTTTGTTGGGCTATGGATATGGTATCAAGGCTAACCAGTGGGATGCACAATCAACAAAAAAGTTTGATTACATAGCTGGCTAAGGGCTAATATTAGGCCTCAACTGTGGAACCAAACTACTTTATGAGTTGGATATAGAATAAATGAGTGTTTAATCCAATACATTAACCCAATCAAACATGCTGTGAGATAAAAATAAGATACAAGGTCGGCCGTGAGGTAGTCACTGTGGCTAAATTTTACGTAAGCCTTTATAAGTAACATATTTTATCTAGTTGTTTTTATAGGGGTCTCAAAAATAAAACAAAAATACCTAATGACCTTTATTTTCAAAATTGTATTAAAAAATATAACTTACAAAATAAAAATAAAGTAATAGGGACAAGGAAACCAAAATTCTTGTCATATAAATAAATGTCAATTGACGACTTTAATTGTCACTTGATTTAATAAAAATAAAAAAAATCAAATAAAAATATTAGTGTTTTGAAAACTAAATAACATTGAGAATAAATTAGATTTTAAAGAAGAGCTATATCAAAACATTATGTAAAATGGTGAAAATCTTTTAGTATACTGTTGGATTTTGTATTTGTATTTTGTTTTTCTCATTCAAAAGGCCATAAAGCTATATAATATATGTCAAAAAATATCTCAAATATGTCAGATTTATGTCATTTATACGCTACTGCATAACACTTTTGAGAAAGCAAGATACAATATTTTAATAGTGTATATTTTTTCCCACTTGATAAATCTATTTGGGTCTTGTAATAGGTTGCGGGCCATAAATAAAATGGAATGATTCGAGTTAATATTTGTAGTACAATTAATTATTGCATGAATTTTAGGTATTAAATAATCATGTCCTTTTTTAACATACATAAATTATTAAACTATTTTATTTGAGTATGACTATCATAAGTAATTAATAACTTTTTATTTGATTACTTGAAAGAATATTTTTCCACATTATCTGATTATTAGGTATTAGAACCTTGTGCTACATTGAGTCCGTCTTTAATATTTTGTTTTCCCGGTAAAAACAAAGAAACACGTGTTACTATTTATTAGATAGAACAATATATTACATAGGAGAATATTATTTGTACCTGAAGTAAAAACTTGTCTATACACAACATTTTTAGTCCTCATATTTCCCCTTGTATTTGCAGTGTCCGATTTAATCAATACTTTAGTTGTAGATATTGAAGTTTCTCTGGAGAGAGCAACATACAATTGGCCCTGAGAAAACACCGATTGAGGCAAATAAACGCCAATATTCGGAATTTTCCATCCTTGAGCTTTCTTAACTATCAGGAAAAAGAAAAGTCTGATTGGGAATTGCTTACGTCTGAATTGAAATGGATAAACTTCATTTTCAGCTGGCGAAAATGGTATTCTCGGTATACAGAAATATTTTCTATTATGTCGACCAAACACAATCTCTAAATCAATTATGTTATTGTTGAAATCCCTGCATACCATTCTTGTACCATTACATAATCCATTTGATGGATCCAAATTTCTCAAAAGAATTATTGGACTGTCACTTTTTAGTACCAACTTATGAGGAGGCAAGCCGTTTGGAGTTAAAGAGTTTAAAAAGTCCTCTTCATAATAGTCGTTTGAGTCATTAATCGCTTCAACGAAATTGTTAAAGGTTCTTGCTTCTCCGGGGACATAAAGACTAATATATCATTCAGTCGATCGACATGCTCATTCTTAACAGATAGTATTACTCAACTTGTCATGTAATGGGCTGAATGAGCATTTCTATTTAAATTCGGGTATATGACCCATGTTAATCGAATTATTGAGTTATCTTCAATGTCATACTCAACACTCATAACTTCCGGAATTTGGATATTACCTTCAGTATCAGTTGGTTCCTCACTATTTCCAATTCTAAGTAAGAAATTACAAATTTTGGATCATTCCTCGACCTCATGTTCCTTGTCAAAGTAATTTTCTTCAATTTAGGCCATAATTATGATTTGACCAAACTTGCGAAATAGTTTGATAAATTGTTTCCTAGAACAACTGGTAATACTTGTCTAAAATCTCCGCCAAAACTACTACTTTTCCACCAAAATCATCATCGATTCATATTATATCTTTTAATAATTTATCAACATTCTCAATAGCCTCCCATATTATTAATTGTGTAATACGCAATAGCCTTGCAATACCATTTTGTTCGGACATACTGCATTCACTTGATTCATTTGCATCTATTGGTATTTTGAAGCGTGAATGTGTTGTTCTTCCTCCTGGCATTATTGCCACAACAACTCCTGATGTTGCAAATGCAAATGCTATTAGACTATTCAATCTAAGATGAGCTAACAATGCACCATAAAAAAATGTCTTTCTAATTCCTCCTAGCCCATCAATAAAGAAAATCCCACATTTGCCATTTTTTATGCAATCCAAGATCATTGAAAAAGCATTTTATTGTTCAGGATTCAACTTTGCTACTTCATAATCTTCTAGAGGAATCTTTATTGACATTTCATCTTATATCTCTCTATGAACATTATTGTCAATGTTATCCAAATGAATAGAAATATTTGGAAGATCTATGAACTAATACTTTTTCCCATGGTCTCCAAAAAAAAGTCCAGACTTCTTAAAGTTTTGCCAATTTGCAGTTCAACTGAGGTATTTGATCTTCTTCTATAAAATCTTCAGATATTGTCTCAAAGTATGTATTCCAAAGAATTCTCAGATCTGTTGGTGCATTATATACCATTATGATTGCAAATAATCCTCTCAATTCATATGGCATCCGGAAAGTGATAGCTTCATTAAGACATTCAATAATACCAAGATCACATCCCAACAATCCTCTATTTTGTGTTGAAACATGAGCAACATACATCATTTATGTTAGCAAATCATCAATTGGCCTGTAACATGATTTAAGATTAGCCTCTGATAATATCTTTCACCTTTATTGGGATTTGCAGCATTTATACAACCAATGACATCTCTTTTCTTTCTTTCTTTCTAACATTTACCTTATCGGTCCCATATATAATGCTCCAGAAATTCTCGATAAAGATACTTTCTCACCTCTTCACTATTAGAGCAAATCCAAAAATATTCTGTAAGAATTGTTTTGGAGACATGGTCCCAACTCAGAATATTTTCTAAATTTTGATTTGTCCAATAAGTTACACATTGTTGATTTGTGAGGTGAAGTGGTAAGTTCATAACAGTTGGGTATCATTCAAGTTAAATTAAAAAATTCTCCATATTGCTTCTTGAGCGGATATTCACCGAACATCTTGATTTTTTTTAATTCATCAACTAAATTTTCATCATTATTATTGGTGATATGAATTGTCACAATGTCATGTCCCTTATAGATACATATATATATATATACACAAATATTTCATTTGTTGTCATTTCCGAACATATCTCGACAATGATATAACAATTATATCTTGATGAAAGATATGGACTATACGGTACCACCCACTGATTGTCCAATTGTACATTATGAACTTAAACCACCAAACCATTTTTTCTTCTTCTATAGATTTGATATCCGTCTTTACCTTGTATTGTACTTTTACAAAATTAACGTGGATAATGATATTTGCACTTTCCATCCACCATGCAAGAATCATTCTTGTTCTTATATCCACATGGTCCATTCATCATATGTCTTACAACTAAATCAAAAAGTTCAGGATACTTTTATTGATTATGGAGTTTAGCACAAACGAATCTATCAAATTGATCTAGAGTTGTAAGATTATAGTCAGATTTCCAAATTATCAACATATGAGCATGTGGCAATCCCCTTTTCTGAAATTCAATTACGTGAACATGTGCAACTGTAACTCCAAATATTATCTTCTTAAACAACAGGTCTTTTAAATCATGTAATTTTCCTTGAAATACTCTTGAGGTCAAATTTTGATGATCTTAAGCTCGTTCTTTGTTGATATAGTTTCTCTTGTATCTCTTACCACTGGATTGCAAGTGTAATAAATAAGTCCGGTTTCCAAATCTTTGTACTAATATCAATACATCAAAATATCTACGATGCATATCTCTTGGACCCCAAATAAATGATGCAGGAAGAAAAATACTTCTGCCAACTTCACTTCCTCTAATCTCTCCTTTCATGACATCATCCATAATCCCTTGGTATAGTTCCACTTTCATATTCGACTGATTTCGCCGTAGTAATCCAAACATGTTGTCTCTAATTTTATGTACATGTCGACAACATATTGATGCAATAGTCTTCCCTGCAAGGAGACCGTAGATTCTCTCGGTTTCTAATTTGTAGTCTATAGCAACTATATTCTCTACACAAAACTTTTATATTAATTTCTTTGTCAACAACTCGTAAAATACAAAAAAAAATTAAATTATTAAAATATAAAAAAGTAATTATAATAAAAAGGTATTATTGCAAAATGATATATATTAACTCCAAAAATGAAACTGTTTCAAGAAAGTATTGTCAAAATGAATTGTATATAATACTTTAAATACATAAATAGTAATTTAAGACATATATTGCTTCCAGTTCTTGAGAAAGAATATCATTAGGAGAAGAAAATCTTGATATTGAAAAAATATCATCAATAATTGAGTACCACCAGAAACATGATTTTATACAAAAAAATTAAAAAATTAAGCAAGGTTTCAACAATATTTTTTAATATACATATTCATAAACATAATTTGCTTTATTTTTATTTAGATAATACATAATTATTAACATTAATTCAGTAGTTACATAACTTATTCTTGTATAGTTGTTTTCTTTGTAGCAAGTTTCTTATTGTTTTGATGCCATCCTGTTTCACCTCTTGGAAAAAGAAGTGGATATTGCAAACAGGTCATAACATCCATAATAATATTTTATTCTATGTCTATCTCTTGAATGTGCATGGACAATAATATCTCGTTCAAATGGCATGTTAACATTATTTCTTTCAACCCATATTCCCGCAACTTGATCACCGTAGAGAATTAGACAGTCGATGGCCTAATTTCACATCTTTTGAAATATGAAGTTGAACATCTTCTATAGACGGATAATCCTTTAATATTTTGAACACCTTTACATATGGATTTACCTTTAGAACTCTCACGAGCTTATTCAAAGTAACTTAAGATAAAGTGGAGTTATCTAGGATGTTCATTCTATTCTTAACCTATTTTTCTGTTTCTACAAAATATAACTGAAAATGACCAGGACCGTCTTTCTTGGGTATTAATCCCGGAAGGTTGTGATACACCATTCCTTGCGCCCGAGAAGTATAAACCCCTTGTTGGGAAATCTATTTGTATAGATTTTGATGATACATGTAAGACTTAAATGAGAAATTTGACATCCCATTTTCTGTTGTATTTCGGCTATGTAATAGATAGGAAATAATATATAAGTTGAGTAAAGAAGCAGCCAAGTTGAAGATTGCAGAAGTTGACTGAAGGATGCAGTGAAGAATCAACTGAGTTGCAACTGAGTATCGAAGAAGAGTATCAGTCAAGAAAAGAAGATGTGTTTCTCAGCAGACTAACAACTGAGTCATCCCATATATATGGAGAAGACTCAATAAAGGGGTAAAGCAGCTTAAGGACTCGAAGAATGCTGAAGAAGTCCGTTGGAATGAATGTCAAGAACTTACCCAAAATGGTAAGGGAACATACATGCAACCTTAAAGGTATCTTGCTGAAAGAGTGCAAGAAGCTGAGAACCAATGCGATGTTCGCAGAAAACCTGTAGAGTTTCAGGCAGGCTGTGCAACATTGAATTAAGGAAGGTAGCTTCCCATTTGCACATTCCTTTTGTATCCTTTCAACTTGAGCATTTTAAGGTTGCAGGTGTGTCCTTATTACCAAAATGAGTAAGTTCCTCGATTTCAATGCAAATGACTTTTTAGTTGTCTCTTAGTCCTTGGTTTTTACCCCTTTGACTTAAACTTGAGTATTCTTAGACATTCTTCGATGGACTCTCTTTGCAAGTGTTCTAAAAGACTTTAAGCGCTTGGTTGAAAGTCTTCTTATGCAAATTTAGCAGCGAGTCTTCTAATGATTTCATCAGTAAGTCTTCTGCAATCCTACTTAGCTGTTTTCTCAACTCAGCTAACATCATATCTATTACAAAGTAGAAATTACAAGGAAAATGTGGTGTCAATTTCCTAATACAAAGTTTTCTAAGGATCATCAAATTCTATACAATAAATTTCCTAATAGTTCTTTATCTAATTTCACTCCAAATGAGGTAAAAGAAAATATGCAATTAAACGGACAAATATTTATTCGAAATTGGATTGCCTCTTCTGACTGAGAAATAGATAACTCATATAACTCATCGGGAACCTCAATAGGTGCCAATATAATTATTCCATTATTCTAACAAAAAGTCGAAGGCTTATGCTTAAATCTTATTGCACCACAATGTTTATAATTGGGCTCTTTTTTCAACTCATGTATCTTCAAACATATATGTTCATCAATTATTGATCATACAAAAACTTAAGTATCAAATCTAGATTTCAAAAATGAAAAGAAAAAGCTTTGATTTAATATATTATATTTAATGAATATTTTCATATTACTAACCTTTCGATTCACATGGATTTTGATCTTTTAGAAGACATGTAATATGTGAAATTTTTCTCTTTTGATGCTTTTTTACTTTATCAATATACTCCTGTTTCATGTGCATAATTTAGATTTTTGTTAATACATATCTTATTTTATATATTAAATCAATAAAATCACATTTGTAATCATCATTGATTTTGTTATTTTTATTTTTTTAATGTAAATATAAGCCCCTTTTTTTTTTTGCTACAGACCCCTTAGGACCGACTCTGCTTGCAAATACTAATGAATACCATGGCATGCTCAACGAAACGATAATCACTATATTCCAATATCATTAACGAAACATATACATGAACAAATATTTATAATAAATCCATCAAGGTAAAAGGATCACATTTAGTATATATATAAAGCATGAAATACTACGTTCATGCATTGTAGTTGCAAATGGATTTTCACTTACCTTGTACCTTGGATATGTTATATTGACAGTTAAGTAATTGTCTTTCTTCCCTGATCTTAGGTGTAAGAAAAACCTGTAAAAATGTAAGTTATAAATTTCATTTCTAAATTAGTAAGTTTACTACTCCAACTATCATGAAAGACTTAAAATCTTAAACTTACCTAGTTAATAATTGTAAAACATACAATTAATACATAGCCGAAACTCTTAGGCCCTCAATTTCTCATTTTGCAAATATTCTAATGTCCAAAATACTAGAAATAATTATTACTACTTTTTATTAAATCTTTTGTGCATGCTTGCTACAACTTTAAGGTTGCAAACCCAAGTGCGGGTTGTCTCAAGTAATAAATTTCTCGTGAGTCCGAGGTCGATCCACAGGGAAGATTATGTAAGTTTGCGAGAGAATATTTTTCTTTGAGAAATAAATAGATGTATTTTACACTAGTAAGAAATATTTTTTTACGATAAATTTGAATAATAAAATTGTTGAGGATAGAGATCCACTCTTGATTTTGGATAAAGGAATGATTATATTTTCTTACCTCTTTAATTACTACTATTGGAATCCATACACAACGAAGGTTCCAATAGAAAGATATTCTAAATATAAATCATGTAATAAGGTGAACATGTTTTATTACCAATTATAATTTATCTTATAACGCCAATACTTGCTTATGGACTCAAGTATTCATGCATTCTTTTGTCTACAACAAATTAAGGTATCCACGTTAGTAGTCGGTTGAAGTAAAACCAGACATTTAACTAAATGGAACCAAGTATTTATTGTGCCAATAGAATGCATAAATCAAGAATACCACAAAACAAGAAGGGTATAATCTAAAAGATAAATTGATGATCAAAACAATAAAATTTAGTGTAAAGCTACAATTATTCCTTCTCCTCCATCAAGAGTTTCACTCTATTCCTCAACAAAATAAACTTAGAAAGTCATAAATTAAGTAGAGAAAATAAGATATTGCATTAAACTAAAGAAAGCATTTTTTATGAAATTCTAGAAAATCTACTATAATATAAGAAAACAACAATGAAACTCTCTTTGAAACTCTAACTTTCTATACAAACTTGTGTGTTTAGCAAGTGTAAATGACCTCTATTTATAGGCAACACAATAATTCTTATTGGAATTATTTTATTTTTTTATTTTCAAGATAATTGACAAAATGCTGAAAATTTGAAACCAACTCCATTATTTCATTTGTCTGGTCTTTTTGGAAAGGATTCTTGCTGATTCATCTTGATTCTCTTTGAAAACATAATTCCCACATGTCTTGGCTTCATTCTCCCACTGATTTGAATGGAATCCAAGCATTATTGGCCAAGATATGATGTAATAATTGTGGAGTGGTTGGCCTGCGGGATCATGACTGCAGCATCTTGTGGCATTTTGTAAAAATCCTTGCCGACTTAATTTGACTTGGAAGTCTTAATAACAGTTGTAGCCAAATGAGTTGGGAAGACACAGTAAAAATTTCAGCACCATTGAACATGTGGTCTTCGAGTTATGCCCAAAATACTGACCTTGGTCCAGTCTTGACAGCAAATGGGTCTCTTGAAACATGAAATGTTGATGAACTTTTGATCCAAGAAAATATCATCCCAAACTTTGATTTAGGCTTTAATATATCTGAATATTTGTTAAAGAATGGATTGTGAATCCATATCTTCAAGAATCATCCCTAAATCATGCCGGAATTGAAAGTTATGTGCATTGATCCGAACCTGCATAAAAAATGCTTCCTACTACAATTTTGTATTGATTTTCTATTTTATTTATAACACATAATAATACTATAAATTTATATTATTACTAATATTAATAAGGTAAAATATTATTACAAACCGAAAGTAATTGTATATTTTTAACGTTTATGACACTTCAACCAAACCTTATTACTAGTCCCTAGTAATTAAAGCACAAAAATACAAAAGAAATTTTTATGAACATGGCATGATATTATTTCTTTAACAAAAACTTGTGAAAATGTCTAACAATCACAAAGTTTATTGTCAATTATCATAGATGCTATCAAGAATAAATATAATTTTTTATATATATTTTTATATAGAGAAGAAATATTGTATATATGCACAAAACCACCGTTGCATTCCGCAAACCAGGATACATAAACTTCAAATTTAATCATGAAAAAGCCTCAACTCCATATCCTCACGGGTTAGTATTTATCATTTAAACTGGTAAGGTGTTCACTCATGGAGTTGGAAAACAGTTAAACTCTCAAGGAAATGGCCAATAAAATTTAGGACAAGCATTCAAACCAAAATTGAGCATAAGATAGGTAGTTATAAAATTTGAAATACCTAAATTTGAAATACCCAAAATATGTTTCGAAATTTCATTGGTTTAGAATGGTAAACAAAGTTTTTTTTAATAAGTTGGGAGTACTGATTGGAATGAGGGGATAGATTTCAAAGAAGCTGAAAAATATCGGGTTCGAACCTCAGTCAATACCTTTATAAAGGGCGAGTAATACCACTTGAACTATAAGGTAGTGGTAATGGCAAACAAAGTAATAATATCCATTTTTTTCTTTTTTTCTTTTTTTTTCTTTTTTTTTTTTTTTTTATCCATTTTTTTTCTTTTTTTTTTTTTCATTTTTCACTTTTTTTTTTTTCTCTCATGACAACATGACTTTACATGATAATATATCAATGAGAAATACTCATCACAAATTTTGTAATGGAGTATTGTAATAGAAATTGAAGATGTAGATATTAACCAAATCATTTCTCCACATGGTAGGTAGACATATTTAAGTATTTCAGATCACAACATAACCATTTCAAATGACCAATTAAAGTTCAGAATGCTTGTTTTCTCAAACTCACCACTTATTCACAAAAGATGTGTGAATATTGAAAATAAAACACTTTATCATGATCAAACTTTCAGTTATATGTATCAAAATCAATCTCTCCACAAAGCCTAGAATGTGCATAAAGCAATTTCTTCTCTTTTTTTTTTGTTTTTATTTAATCAAGATAGCATCATTGAATTCAACAATAAAGCTATTTTCATGCTTGATAATTCACAATTTTTTTTAAACCAAATACAACATGCCATGTTTTTTTTTAAAGAAAAGAACACAACAACATCATAATAGAGATGCGTCTCAAGAACATCAAAATGACATTCTTTACTCTGCCATCAGTTTTTTTTTTAAATAAACTCACTCATTGCAAACTAGAAAAAAAATTACCAAAAATAATATCAATTATCCCTTCCCCCCAACTTATCTAAAACATTGTCCTCAATGTAAAAAAATAAATAGGAAAGTAAGGTTTAGAAGATATTGCCTGATGTATGGCTTATTGAAATGAAACTCGAAAAATACAAAGAGTAGTTATACCCGTGAAAGATAAATCTCACAACGCGTCGAGACAAATCCAATTTGCGTTTTTACTTCTATCCTCGGACCAAACAACATGAGCCACTTTTGGATCGGGTTCAAGAACAAATGCTTGGAGTTGATCAATTAGTTCACTTGGTGTTGTTGCACAAATTATGATTAAATCTGCAGCGGCGGGTGAAATAAAACCTTTCTCTACAAAGATAATCTATGAAAGACAATAAACCATCAAAGAAACCATTAACATTAAGAATACCTATAGGCTTTTGGTGAATGTTGAGTTGTGCCCAGAGATCACTTGGAATAACTCCTCCAAAGTGTACCAAAACCACCAGGTAGGGTGATAAAGGCATCCGTGCATTATGCATCATATTCACCATTCGGTCTTGCATGTTTGATACTCTTAACTCATCTCAATGGTTTGGCCAAAGATTTGTCGGACAACTAATAGTTTCGGGATAACTCCTAAGACTCGACTCCTCCCAAATAGGCGGGAACCAAAGAACACGCCCCATCAACCCAAAACTACCTCCCCGTATACTAAGTTAATATGTTTTTCGCTAGAAATTTACCGAGATTATCACCGCCTCAAGAAAACAACCGTCTTTCCCGGGATTTGCACCACGTAATACAAAGAACACGATTAATTCTACGGGAAGAAGAACTCTCCATTTTTTTTTATATATATTTTTTCTCTCTTTTTTTTTCTCGATACAAACCGAATGGTGTAAAAGAACGGGTGAATGCAACGCTATTTATTGACGTATGAACAGGGAATGCAACAAGATATAATTATTGTAACTTTTATTTTGTCAAAAAGTTTGAAAATAAAGACAATAAAGTCAAAATAAAATGCTAGCATGTGAATGAACAAAAGTAGTTGTGATTGTGGCTCACATCTTCCTCTCGGTTTTACGTCCGAAACGGCTTAAACTCCTCTATGGGTCGGGGATATGCTTCCCATCCAATTTTCTTATAAATTGGCAAACAGGGTCTTTTAACGTCAGATTCCCAAGACAAAGTTCACGTTCTTCTCGAAATTGGAGCCATAATCGGAGAATTTCACGATGCACAAATCCACAAGGATGCGTATCAAAAGTCCATAGAATGTCATCTAAAGACTCCTTACTCAGTCCATCCTTTATGAATTGAATTTTATCCTCTCGATTTCTGGAAACCATACCTAAAGAACGACATCGTGTGTCACACGTCCATCTAGCACATTTGTGACAAACTTGCATTCTTTTGGCCCTTCGTTTTTTTGAATATGAACTTTTTCCAACACCAGGCAAACATTTAGTAGGAGAAAATGAAAATTCTCCTGCTAATCTTACCTTTGCTTCAATTATCCAACGTACGTCTTCTGGAATGCCTTTATTCATAAACATTCTTAACCTTTCTAGCCTGGTTTTATATATTTCTAAAATTTCATTTTGGGAAGAAAATAGAATCGCTTTTTAGGGGAATTCTTTTATCCATTTTTTTAAAATCCAAATGAAAGAGAATGAGAAAACAAAATTATGTACAAATATCAGTGTTTGTGGGAAACTGATGAGTCCGACTTAATCGTCACGGAGTACCGTTATCCGCCATTTAACCGGGAAAATAAATAATTAAACACTACAAAACACACACATTTATAAGAAACAAATATGTTAACTAATTATAACAAGGATTATAAAGAAAAGAACTTCCTCCTCGGAAGGAATTGATTTTCTAGAAACAGCAGTTTAAGTCTTTGTCCATTAACTTTGAATACATTACCATTTCTAGAATTCTCAATGTCAACATGACTCCATACGGATATATATTTTTGACAATAAAAGGACCACTCCACCTTGACCTTAATTTTCCAGAAATAAATGCAATCTAGAATTATAAAGCAAAACCTTTTGACCAATCTCAAATGTTTTTCTTGTAATTTTATTATCATGAAATTCATTGATTCGTGCTTTATGAATTTTTGAATTCTCGTATGCATCATTTCTCAATTCTTCAAGCTCATTGATTTGCAATTTTCTCAATTTCAAGCATCGTCAAGATTGAAGTTAAACATTTTAATTGCCCAATAAGCTTTATGTTCAAGTTCCACAGTAAATGGCAAGGTTTTCCATAAACTATTCTATAAGGAGACATTCCCAATGATGTTTTAAAAGCGATTCAGTATGCCCAAAGTGCGTCGATAAGTCTAAAAGACCAATCTTTACGATCCGGGTTAACGGTTTTTTCTAATATTTGTTTTATCTCCCTATTTGCAAGTTCAACTGTCCATTTGTCTCAGGGTGATAAGGGTTGCAACTTTATGTGTGATTCCATATTTTTCATTAAAGATGCAAAAACTTTGTTGCAAAAATGTGTTCCCCCATCACTAATAATGACTCGAGGAATTCCAAATCGACGCAAAATATTTTCTTTTAGAAATTTTATCACAGTTTTATGATCATTGTTTCGACAAGGAATTGCCTCGATCCATTTTGAAACATAATCTATTGCGACTAAAATGTAAATAAAACCAAATGATAATCGAAATGGCCCCATAAAATCAATACCCCAACAATCAAAGATTTCAATCACCAAAATAGGATTCAAAGGCATCATGTTTCGTTTTGAAATTGATCCTAACTTTTGACAATTTTCACAACTTTTGCAAAAAGCGTAAGTATCTTTGAAAAGATTTGGCCAATAAAATCCACATTGTAAGATCTTTGCCTTTGGTTTTCTTTCTTTGAAAAGTGACCACCACATGCTTTAATGACAAAATTGAATAATGCTACCTACCTCATTGTCGGTACACATCTACGAAAGATTTGATCTGACAATATTTGAAAAGATAGGGATCGTCCCAAGAAAACTTTTTTACCTCGGTCAAAAACTTCTTTTATCTTGTGAATTCCAATTTGATGGCATCATTCCCACAAGAAAATTAACAATATCTCGCAAACCAAGGTACTACAAAGAATATTAAATAGTTGTTCATCGGAAAAATATCATTGATAGGTGGAGTTTGAAATGAATCATCACAAATAAGTCTTGATAAATGATCACTACCACGTTTTCTACACCTTTCTTATCACGAATGGTAATATTAAACTCTTGGAGTAAGAGAATCCACCTAATCAATCTTGGTTTGGAATCTTTTTTGATAAAAGATATTTCAAAGTCGCATGATCACCGAAAACAACAATTGGTGAACCAACAAGATAGGATCGAAATTTTTCCAATGCAAATACTACATCAAGTAATTCTTTTTCAGGTGGTTGAATAATTGATTTGAGCACCATTCAAAGTTTTACTTGCATAGTATATCACATATGGTTTCTTTTCTTTTCTTTGCCCAAAAACAGCTCCAACGGCATAGTCACCAAAGATCACACATTATTTCAAAAGGTAAAGTCCAAATCGGGAGGTTGGATTATTGGGGAAGATGTAAGCATGTTTTTAAGTTTGACAAAAGCTTTTTCACAATTTTCATCCATTCAAAACTAACATCTTTTGTAAGAAGATTACACAATGGTTTAGAAATTATACTAAAGTCTTTGATAAATCTTCTCGTAAAAAACCCTCGCATGCCCTAAAAATGATCTTACCTCCTTCACAGTTTTTGGTCTTGGTAGATTAGCAATTAACTCAACTTTGGATTTATCTACCTCAATGCCTTTTATCGAATTAAGTGTCCAAGAACAATACCAGTTGTTACCATAAAATGACATTTTTCCCAATTAAGCACAAGGTTCTTTTCTTCACATCTTATCAACACTTTTTCTAAGTTCAACAAACAATCTTCAAATGATTCACCAAAAACTGAAAAATCATCCATAAAGACTTCAAGAAAACGTTCAACCATGTCACTAAAAATGCTAAGCATGCATCGTTGGAATGTAGCTGGTGCATTACATAATCCAAAAGGCATCCTTCTATATGCAAATGTACCAAAAGGACATGTAAATGTTGTTTTCTCTTGATCTTCAAGTGCAATTTCAATTTGATTATATCCAGAATATCCATCTAAGAAACAATAGAACTTATGACCTGCAACTCTTTCTAAAATTTGATCCATAAAGGGCAATGGAAAATGATCTTTGCGAGTAACTGAGTTAAGTTTTCTGTAATCAATGCACACACGCCAACCAAAAGAATGGTTCTAGTCGGAATCGATTCATTATTTTCATTTTTAACCACTCAGTAACCCCGGACTTCTTCGGCTAAGACATGAATAGGACTTACCCATTTCTTATCGAAAATAGGATAAATTATTTCATTATCTAAGAGTTTAATAATTTCATTTCTCACTATTTCTTTCATATTAGGATTTAGTCTTCGCTGCATTTCTCTAGATGGTTTTGCATTTTCCTCTAAATAAATATTATGTGTGCAAATTAGAGGACTAATACCTTTTATGTCAGCAATGGTCCACCCTAAGGCATTTTTATGCATTTTCAAAATCTCGATCAACTTACTTTCCGAGATGCATCAAGTTTGGAAGAAATTATTACAGAAGTAAGTTTCACTCTCACCAAGAAAAGAGTATTTCAAATCAGATGGTAAAGGTTTCAAATCAATTTTTGGAGCTTTTATGCTTGAAGAAATAGGTTGTGTTTCTGATGATAACAACTCCTCAGTTTTTGGTTTCCAAAAATGGTTTTCTAGTTCTTGCAAAAATTCAGTGGAGACATCAAAACATTTCTTATCACAAATTCTTTCACTTTCAAAAGAATTATTGATATTGAAATTTTCATGAACAATTTCTTCAATTAAATCCACTTCATGTAGTTCGGTATCATCAAATGAGTTGTTTGCAAACATTAACCACATTTAATTCCAAAGTCATATTTCCAAAAGATAATTTCAAATGCATTTGAAGTTGCAAGAAATGGACGACCTAAAATGACAGAATTTGTGTTTTTGTATCTATAAAACTATGAAATCAACGGAAAATAAAACTTGTCAATTTGTACCAACACATCTTCTACTATTCCTTTTGGAATTTTAATTGATCGATCAGCTGGTTGGAGTACAATTGGAGTTTCTTTAAGTTCACCCAAACCTAGTTGTTCATAGATTGAAAAAGGTAGAAGATTTACGCTAGCACCAAGATCAAGTAAAGCACGTTCAATTCTAGTGTCTCCTATAATGCATGAAATTGTTGGACACTGGATCTTTGTACTTAGGTGGAGCAAATTGTTGTATAATTGAACTTACACTTTCAGTTAAAAATGCTTTTTTCTTCACATGATGTTTTCTTTTAATTGTGCACAAATCTTTCAAAAATTTTGCATAAGGTGGGACTTGTTTGATTGCATCCAACAAAGGAATGTTAATTTTGACTTGTTTAAAAAGTTCAAAAATTTAATTTGAGTTCAATTTTTGAGTTGGTTGTAATCTTTGAGGAAAAGGGACAAGAGGTGAATATCTTTCATCATTTTCGAACTTACCTTTATTCAACTTACCTTCTTCATCATCACAATTTTCATTCTTCATTTCTCAAGATGAATTTAGAACTTTCTTAGTATGAATTGTTTTATCAACAATTTTTCCACTTCAAGTGTTGTGACCGAATTAGCCTCATTTACTTGAATTTTCACCAAGTAGAAGCACAACACTGCGTAGAAGGATTAGGTTGAGGTTGAGCAGAAACTTACCCTTTTCTTGAATTCGCAAAGAAGTCGTGAGTGTTGAAAGTGAGTTCTTGATCTCATTGATAGCCTGAGAGAAGTTTTATTATTGATGTTTGTTTGTTCATTCATAAATGCTTGCAAAGTCTCCTCAATTGATTTTACATGTGGGCTGGATATGAAGGAAAATTTGGTGGCTTTTGTGAATTTATTGGTTGAGCTTGATTATTATCACGCCAACCAAATTAGGATGATTTCTCCATTGTGGATTGTAAGTTTCAGAATATGGAGATTGAAAAGGTTTTCTAAATCCATTCATGACATTTGCTTCAACAGGAATGTGAGGACAATCATTAGTTGAGTGTTCTTTAAGTCCACAAATTTCACAAACTTTTTTATCTTGCACAGATTTAACTTCTTTTACTTTTTTAACTTCCATGTCATCGATTCTTTTAGCCAAAAGCGCAAGCCTAGCACTTAAACTATCTTCTTGAGTAAGATTGAGTTTTCCTTTATTTTCATCAACACTATGCCAAGATTGAGAATTTTCTGCCAAATAGTCAAGATATTCTAGCGCTTCATCAGGTTCTTTATCAAGAAATTGACCGTTACACATTGATTCAATAAATTGCTTAGTTTCGTGGATTTAAACCTTCATAAAAGAAACCGATTATACGCCAATTTTCAAAACCATGATGTGGGCAGAATTCAACAACTCTTTAAACTTTTCCCAACATTCAAAGAAAACATCTTTAGGATTTTGAGAAAAATTGAATTTGTCTTTTCAAAGAATTTGTTTTATGAGTTGGAAAGAATTTTTTCGAAATTCAGTTTGCATTTCTTGCCATGTACCAATTGATCTAAGTTTTAACGAGCTAAGCCAAGTTTTTGCTTTATCTTTTAAAGAAAAAGGAAATAATTTGAGCTTAACAATTTCAATCGTGCAATTTTGATCATCAAATGTGGCACATACTTCTTCAAATTCCTTTAAATGTAAATATGGGCTTTAATCCATACCATGAAAATTAGGAAGTAAAGGTATCATGCCTGGCTTAAATCGAAAGTTGTTTGAATTTAGTGGAAAAATGAAACAAGAAGGAGTAGAATTCGAGGAGGTTGCAAATAATAACGCATATTATGCACTTCTTGATTTTCCACTCTTTCCATCTCATTTTGAACAATTACTTCTTCAGCCATAATTGGTGTGTGTGGAGGTGAATCAAAATTGTTTATCAAATTTTCTGAATTATATCTAATTAAACGGCGAGAATTTGGACTACGACACCATGTAAGCATATAAACACACAATATTTACAAAGGATATATATACAAACCTGAAACCTACCTTGCCTTCCCGAAGAACGGCGCCAAAAAAACTTGCTACAACTTTAAGGTTGCAAACCCAAGTGCAGGTTGTCTCAAGTAATAAATTTCTCGTGAGTCCGAGGTCGATCCACAGGGAAGATTATGTAAGTTTGCAGAGAATATTTTTCTTTGAGAAATAAATAGATGTATTTTACACTAGTAAGAAATATTTTTTTACGATAAATTTGAATAATAAAATTGTTGAGGATAGAGATCCACTCTTGATTTTGGATAAAGGAATGATTATATTTTCTTACCTCTTTAATTACTACTATTGGAATCCATACACAACGAAGGTTCCAATAGAAAGATATTCTAAATATAAATCATGTAATAAGGTGAACATGTTTTATTACCAATTATAATTTATCTTATAACGCCAATACTTGCTTATGGACTCAAGTATTCATGCATTCTTTTGTCTACAACAAATTAAGGTATCCACGTTAGTAGTCGGTTGAAGTAAAACCAGACATTTAACTAAATGGAACCAAGTATTTATTGTGCCAATAGAATGCATAAATCAAGAATACCACAAAACAAGAAGGGTATAATCTAAAAGATAAATTGATGATCAAAACAATAAAATTTAGTGTAAAGCTACAATTATTCCTTCTCCTCCATCAAGAGTTTCACTCTATTACTCAACAAAATAAACTTAGAAAGTCATAAATTAAGTAGAGAAAATAAGATATTGCATGAAAACTAAAGAAAGCATTTTTTATGAAATTCTAGAAAATCTACTATAATATAAGAAAACAACAATGAAACTCTCTTTGAAACTCTAACTTTCTATACAAACTTGTGTTTTTAGCAAGTGTAAATGACCTCTATTTATAGGCAACACAATAATTCTTATTGGAATTATTTTATTTTTTATTTTCAAGATAATTGACAAAATGCTGAAAATTTGAAACCAACTCCATTATTTCATTTGTCTGGTCTTTTGGAAAGGATTCTTGCTGATTCATCTTGATTCTCTTTGAAAACATAATTCCCACATGTCTTGGCTTCATTCTCCCACTGATTTGAATGGAATCCAAGCATTATTGGCCAAGATATGATGTAATAATTGTGGAGTGGTTGGCCTGCGGGATCATGACTGCAGCATCTTGTGGCATTTTGTAAAAATCCTTGCCGACTTAATTTGACTTGGAGGTCTTAATAAAAGTTGTAGCCAAATGAGTTGGGAAGACACAGTAAAAATTTCAGCACCATTGAACATGTGGTCTTCGAGTTATGCCAAAAATACTGACCTTGGTCCAGTCTTGACAGCAAATGGGTCTCTTGAAACATGAAATGTTGATGAACTTTTGATCCAAGAAAATATCATCCCAAACTTTGATTTAGGCTTTAATATATCTGAATATTTGTTAAAGAATGGATTGTGAATCCATATCTTCAAGAATCATCCCTAAATCATGCCGGAATTGAAAGTTATGCGCATTGATCCGAACCTGCATAAAAATGCTTCCTACTACAATTTTGTATTGATTTTCTATTTTATTTATAACACATAATAATACTATAAATTTATATTATTACTAATATTAATAAGGTAAAATATTATTACAAACCGAAAGTAATTGTATATTTTTTAACGTTTATCAATGCTCTGTTGAGTTTGGTTTTTGGAAAAATGGGTGTTGCCCTATATTAGACCAAATATTTAAGTAGTTTCCACTGATGGAAAATGTGTAGGTCCCAAGAGGTGAGGTGTAAGGTTTAGAAGGGGGGTTGAATAAACCTTACCAAATTTTCGATTTTAGTTCTTTTAAAATATTCAACGAGTTGACTCAAACAATCAGTGTCCTTGGTGGACTGACTAAGTTGGCTTTTCAGCTATGTTACCCACTCAATGACTTCGATAGAGTCCGTTGATGTATAACTCCTACGCTTAAGCTACTTAACTTAGCTGGTTTGATTTTTAACAGCAGAAGACTTAACACCCTTTGATTTGTTTTAAGCTTGTTTTTAACACTTAGTTTTAAGCACTTGGTTATTAATCAGTTGGATATCAAATATAATACTAACAACAGATATAATGTAAATATGCAGGAAAGTAAGTTTGCTGAAAGTAAATGACACAAATATTTATAGAGGTTCGAGGATGGGGTAATTCTTCTAATCCTCTCTTCTCCAACTCCTGGAGGAATCTACTATGTAACATATTAGTTTACAAATGGTTATCAGTCTGGAGACAACCTTGATCGCACAGCTGGCTTCTGTTGTGACTCAGCTTCTTCACATGGCAGTTGCCTTGCTACTTCAGCTCACTTCTCAAGTTCTTGGATTTGATCACGAAGCCCTCCAACAAACTTGATAATGGTTCGACCTTGAGCCTTCCTACAATCTTGACTTGGAAAGTAGAGCCCTTTGTTTTCAAATGTTTTCCTCTTCAACAATTTGAAGTTATCTTTCCTTCACAGTGAGTGTTGGATCGAGTTTCTTTGAGTTTCAGGCTTGAGGAATATCTTGATAAGCTTTGTGAGAATTGCAGGTTAAATGCTTGAATATTGCTTGATCGTTCGTAGTTCAGGTATTCAATGTTTTTTCTTCTCAATAGCTTCCTCAGCCTTTTATAGTGTCCATTTGAAATTTCGCCCGTTGAAGAGATAGGCTAATTTCAAATGTCACTTGTGGTCTTTGGCTTGTCTTGTCTTGGTCTGCAGTCCTTGATGTTGACCTTTCCTCGTATTAATGGCATTTCAGCGATTTGCAGGTGCCTGACACAAAGGTGCAGTGTTTCCCATTGGCTCATTCCTTTTGCACAATTCTGGGACAGACACTTTAGACCTGGCAACTTTGACATATTACTATATTGAGTAATATTCTTGACTTTAATCAATGGATCTAAGTCAGTTGTCTTGACTTGACTGTTGCCTTTACCCCAGGTGACTTGAGTGTGCTCCAATCATTGGATTGACTCAACTGTCGTTTCAACTTGTAGACTTGGCTTCTTGAGATGACTTGACTGACACTTCTCACAGCTGTTTCCCCAACTAACTCTCCTTGATCGAGTCCTTGGTCCTATCTATTACAATACAAATTACAAGGAAAATTGGGTGCCAACTTCCTAGTTTAAGTTTTACAAGGTATCAACAAAATCTATCAAATAAATTTCCTAACATTTTTCCCCTTTTTGATGATGCCAAAACTTAAAATAATTAAATAAACATCAAACAGAAATACAAGCAATGCAGTAACAAAGAATGTATGTTTGAATGAATCATTTTATTGATCATATCATTCTTGTCCTTTACAAAGCTGTTTACATAAGGTATCAGAGATTTTCCTATACAGAGCTCTATACAAATACATCAGTACAATGTATCTAAGCTAAGTATACAAAAATATACTGAGCTTATTACGAGCACTTACATTGAAATGTATTTACACAAAAACACACGAGCAACACACTTCAATGCCTTTGCGACTTCTTTCCTCACTCTTCTTGACTATTCTCGCGATCTTCATCATCGACTCTTTTTCTTTTCTTCTCTTTTCTTTTTCTCATATGCTCGCTCGCTGCGGGGTCATCCCTTCGCCGCATTTTTTCCCATTCGCTAGTTGCTCTAGCGCTTTCTTCTGCCATCCTTATCTTTGCTTCTTCAATTTTATGTGCAACTTCTAAATTCACCAGATGGTCATGCCCACCCAAGATTTGAGTCTCTTTTTTCTCGTGATCCGTAAAAGAGACATCTTTTGGCCTTGGCTGTGATTGAGAACTTCTTCCAGTGCCACTTTGTCTTTCTTTTCTCGACTCTGCTCCTCTTCCTCTGAGAGTATACTGCATAGGAGCCTTGGATTTTCTAGCTGAGTGACTGCTAGAACTATGTTGCTTCTCAGCCGTGTTGCACACCTCCAAGCCTTTTTCCCAGTAAAACTCCCAGGCTTGTGTCAAAGTTATTCCTTCGAAATAGCCTTCAGCTTCCAGAGTTTGAAATTCTTCCATAGATTTGGGTTCAGATCCAACATCCGGCATTACTTCTCTGGGAGACCACCATGCTGGTTTAAAAGTTCTTCCACTCGTGCTGACTGCTTCTCAGCTACCTTCTCAAATGCAGCTTCGATGACCTTTGTTTTATCTTTCATGGCCACTACAGCTTTTTCAATTGGTAAGTTCAAGGGTAGCTTGCTAAGAATATCAGTTGTGACTTGACCTAGCTGTGGGGTTTGAACGTACATCAACTTCATATCCTTCGAACTTTTTTCCCCCCTCAGCTGTGTCACCTCCTTTCTTTATTTCTTTCTTTAGTCCCTTAAGGGTATCCTCTTCCCCCTTTTTGGCATCATCACCAAAAAGAGAGGTATCCCAGGGAACAATCCACTTAGGATAAAGTCCAGTCGGTTGTTTATCTAGTTATGCTTAGAGTCTGCTGCATCGTATGCCTTACGAAATTCTGAGCATGTGGCTTTAGACTCGGCTATCACTATCTTCATTTCAGCCATGAGATGACTGAATTTCTCATTCATGTTATTCTCGAGTCTGGCAATCTCATTTTTGTGAAAATGCTATAGCAGCTCCATATCCGACTTGTGGGACTTGTCAATCCTTGCAATATACTCCTTCATCCATTGTTGGTACATGGAATTGTTCACACTCTATAATAGAATTTTTAGAAAATAAGGCCTTGAAGTGGCGTACTTGCTCGATCTCATAGTTGTCACTGCGCAGCCCATTCCCGAATCCTGACAACAATCCCTCGTAAATCAGTTGTGAGGGTGGCATTCCGATTGTCCAATCTGAGATCCAATGATGCTTGGTGGCGTTCCATCTTTCTAATCTCCTCGTAGATAGTCTTGAAGGCTTTACGGAAGTTAGTTGCGGAGGCTGACTCGACTGCTGGCCATTCAGCATCAAAGTCGAAGTCCATTGGAACAATCGTGTTCGTGGGGATGACTAGCTCTTCTCATGACCGTATATTTCCTTAATTCTCCGGATTGACTTCTAATTCAGCATTCAATAGTAAATGGAAATTCTTCCTCAAAAATATCGTCTCGAACAAATGGGATCTTCGAGTCTTTTTCTTGTGGAGCCTTCCCTTGTTCTTGATGAGTAGAGCCAGCTCTGCTCACTCAGCTGCAAAGATCATCGACATATGTCACAACTGTGGGAGCTTGTGATGGAGTCAGGAGTCGTTATCGCTGCTGCGGTATGGGAGCTGCGGAGTGACTCTTTCACGAACTTGAGCACTTGCGATGTTTGCTCGGTGGCGAGGCTCAACTGTCTTAACAACGTCTTCGGTCTCGGTGGGTTTATCCAAATGAGTAACCTTGTCCTCAAAGATTATCATCAACGTCATTGGAGGATGATGAGACCGAGGTGTTGGCTCATCATCGAAATTAAACCTCATAGGAGCCGTCTTCTCACTGACTTTGCTCTGAGATTGCAGAACATCTTCAGCTGGGTCCACTATTGGATTTTCATGCTGGGTGGACTCAATTTCATCCTCTGACCCTAGAAAAGACATGTCAACATTTTCTTGAGAGTCATGAAGGGCACCAATCACTTTTTATGTGGCAGCACCTTCAAATTGAGGAATGTTCTGATCATCCTTACCCTTACCCAGGGAAGTCTCAACCTCACTTGGGCCTTCAATACCCCAGCAGTCTCCACTGCTGCAGGGCCTTCTACATTCCCTTCGACAGTCTCAACTGTCTTAGGGTCTTCAATTATCCCTTCGATAGACACGGTTTGTCTTAGGTGCGGGATATTGGCATCCATCGAGTCTCAACTCCTTGGATTTCATTTTCGAGCCAGTGTTAACTCCCAGGCTTCACCATCCTTTGCCTTAGTCGTGGCGAAAACGTTGTTCACCTTCAATGCAATCGACATTTCGGTAAGACAGACTTAACTGTCTGAGCATCGTTAATGTCACTCTGCTCTTCTGTAAGTTCTTTCTCAACTTCGCCTCCTAACTGCATTGATTGGTCTCCCACAGCAACCTCCAACCCAGCTGTGGTGGAGAGAGTTTCCCCCTCAGCTGGCGCACCAGCCGAGTGAATGATAGTGGGGTTACTCTCCCCGAGACGCGGCTTCTTCCCTCCGAGTGTTGAGCGCGAGGCGGGTGTGTTAACACCTTTATCAGGGGTTGGCCTAGCTTGGGTGCCTGAATTCCCAGCTTCATGGCCAATTCCCTTGGAGCAATCCTCTGACTGCACGGGGGAAGTGGTTGCAGCTATGTCCGTTGCAATTTACTGCGCCACTCCCAAAGGATCAGTATGAAGAAAAGCTCATTTCTTAGAGGCAGCTGCCTTTCTTGGCTTGGTAGTCCTCTTCTTCTTCACGATAGGGGAGAGAATTTGAGGTTCCTCCGCTATCTCATTTGCTGGGGCAGGTGTCTCGGCTACATGTGCAGTAGCTTTGGACTTTACTGCGGGAGCAGGTGCTATCTAAGTTGGGTCAAGTCACAGCTGATATTTTCAGTAAGCTACCCGTGAGTTTACAAATTGAAAATGTTGTCGTGGACATGAAAGACAAGAGAAAGGTCATCGAAGCTGCATTTGAAAAGGTAGCTGAGGATACGTCAACACGAGTCGCAGAACTCTTGAAACAACATGATGGTCTCCCAGCTTACCCGTGAGCTTACCAATTGAAAAAGCTATCTTGGCCATGAAAGACAAGGGAAAGGTCATCGAAGCTGCATTTGAAAAGGTAGCTGAGGATACGCCAGCACGAGTCAAAGAACTCTTGAAACAACATGGTGGTCTCCTAGCTAGACTAGAAAATGTCATGATAGAACCCCCCAAAGAAGTAATGCCGGATCGAGGATCTAAACCCAGGATCTATGGAAGAATTTCAAACCTTGGAAGTCAAGGATACTTAAAAGAAATGACATTGACTCAAGCCAGGAATTATATTGGGAAAAAGGCCTGGAGGTGTGCAACAAAGTGAGAAGCGTGAGTGCCGCATCACTTAGCTGGAAAATCTAAGGCTCCTGTACAATATGCTCTTAGAGGAAGAGGAGCAAAGTTAAGAAAGGGAAGACAAAGTGGCACTGAAAGGAGTTCTCAATCTTGGCCAAGGCCCCAAGATGTCACTTTTGTGGATCCTAAGAAAAGGGGAATAACATACTGGGCTGGCCATGACCATCTTGCAAATTTAGAAATCGCTCGAAAAATTGAAGAAACAAAGAAGAGGATGGGTGAAGAAAGTGGTAGAGCAACTCGCGAATGGGAAGAAAGGCAAAGAAGGGATGATCCTGTTGCAAAATGAGCATTTGAGAAGATGAAAAGGGAAGAAGAAGAAAAGAAAAGGAAGAAGGCAGAAGAAGAAGAGGAAAGAAAGAGGAAAAGAGCTGATACAGATAGAAGAAGAGCTGGAGAAGAAAGAGGAAGGAAACAACATAGGCGTTGAAGTGTTGCTGCGAACCCCTTCATGAATTTTTGTTGTAAATACATTTATGTAAGTCTTCTATAATAAGCTTAGTGAATTTCCCTATAATTTTCACTCTTTATGTATCTTAGCATAGATATACTATGTATTGACATGTATAGATTTAGATTGCTCCGATACTGAATGTAAACAGCTGTGTAAAGGACAAGAATGCTATGATCAATAAAATGATTCATTCAATCATACATTCTTTATTACTGCATTGTCTGTATGTATCTTTGATGTTTACTTACTTTAAATGTTTTAAGTTTTGGCATCATCAAAAAGGGGGAAATTGTTAGGAAATTTATTGAGTAGATTTTGATGATACCATGTAAAACTTAAACTAGGAAGTTGACACCCCATTTTCCTTGTAATTTGTATTGTAATAGATAGGGCTGGAAAAGCTGAGTCAAGTCAGCTATGCCAAGAATTACAAGAAGTCAATTGCGGACTATGTGAAGACTCTGTGTGTCACCGAGTAAGGCTGAAAGGAAAACTGGACTCGATCAAGAAGAGTCGGTTGGGGAACAACAGTAAGAAGTGTCGATCAAGTCAACTCAACTCAAGAAGCCAAGTCTACAAGTTGAAGTGACAGTTGAGTTATCCAATGATTGGAGCTGTCTTAAGTCACCTGGGGTAAAAGCAGTCTAGTCAAGACAACTGACTTAAATCCGTTGATTAAAGTCAAGAATATTACTCAATATAGTAATATGTCAAAGTCACAGTCTAAAGTGTTAGTCCCGAGAATTGTGCAAAAGGAATGAACCAATGGGAAACACTCTTTGCACCTTGTGTCGGCACTGCAATCTGCATATGCGATTAAGATGAGGAAAGGTCAACATCAAGGACTGTAGACCAAGAAAAGACAAGCCAACAAACACAAAGTGACATTTGAAATTAGCCAATCTCTTCAATGGGCAAAATTTGAATGTGCACTATAAAAGACCGAGGAAGTCATTGAGAAGAGGTTTCTGAACCACGAACAAGCAAGCAATATTCAAGCATTTAACCTGCAAAATTCTCATAGACATGTAAGTCCAAGCAGCTACGATAATCTAGAGGGGGTGAATAGATTATCTCCATCTTTTCGATTTCGCCCTCTTTTTTGAAACAAATGCGCCAAGATAATAACAAAGGTGCGGAATGTAAATAGCACACGCGTCGATTTAAAGATGTTCAACCCACCTAGGGCCTAATCTCTACCACCCCAAAGATATCTCGGGATGGATTTGAAAAAGAAAAAAAAGATTTTATTAATAATTACCACAATTATTACAACAAAATCTTACACCAACACCCTCAAGAGCACCACACTCTTCTTCAACACCACCTTTGAGATTACCACAATCTCATTTGAAGATTACCACAATCTCCAAATGGAACCTTGTGAAGATTACCACAATTTTCACCCTTGAAGAGTACCACACTCTTCAACACCTCAACAAGAAGATTACCACAATCTTCTTACACCTAACACCTAGATCACCCAAGTGTGTTCTTACCACAAGAACACTCACAAGGATATCTTGTGTTGAATGATAACCCAAAATTCAAGATTACAACTCGATAATGAATTATACAATTGAGTGCAAGTGTAATCAAGAATAGCCTAGACCTCAAGGATGTGAAAGTGATAAGCTAGGCTAATTACAACAAGAATAATGACAATATAAGACCAAGTGTTTGCTTGAGTATTTCTTGTTGTGTTGTGTTGTTCTCTCGCTTTTTTTGTGCTTCAATTCTTCCTCTATTTATAGAAGATGTCTTGTGCAAGATAGGCTCCTCTTGGGGACATGAATTCTGTAAAAATACCAAGACAATTTAAGAAAAGAGTCATTTAGAAATCAACTCCATGATTTAAGGAAATGTTGTCTGTTTGTCAAACGGTCGAATTTTTTTGTCAAAACGATAGAAGCGACCGTCGCGCACAAATAGAAGTTTGAAATCAATGTGAAAAAAAACAATGGGCGACATCGCGACGTAGGCTTGACCGGTCGACCCATACCTCAATGGTCCACCGCTGCTGAAATAACAAAATAGAGAAGCGGCTACTCGGCGAGAGCAATCGGTCGACCACTGTCGGACCGGTCGACGCCACCGGTCGAGCTCCCGGTCGGCCGGTCGGCCTCCCGCAATTTTAGACCGTCCCGTTTTCTGTTTCTAAAACATCTTCAGTATGGGTTGCCCTATACGGCGACCAGGAGTTGGCCTCGAAACAAAAGTGTTGTCCAATATTTTATTGAAAATAAACTCCAAGAAATACTCCGAAAAATAGTAAGAATATTTTAGACCGATCGGGAGTATTAGGACAACATTTTGAAACATTGTTTTGATGTAAAAACATTATGACATAAAATCATTAAAAGCGTTGTCCAATTTAGTCGAAAATAAACTTGAAGAAATATTCCGGAAAATATTAAAAACATTTTAAATCATTTAGGAGTATTTGGACAACCTTTAAAAACATTGTTTTGGTGTAAAAACAAAATCATCAAAATAATGAAAAAACCATTTATCAAACAATCTCCCCCTTTTTGATGATTACAAACCAAAACAATTCAACAAGGTCGATTTTGAAAACAAAACAATTTTGAGAGGCGATTTTGAAAACAAAACAAGTTTTCCGATCAAAAATAAATATCCGTAATATCCGTTGAGAGCGACAACATTCCGCGCAATAAAAACACAAGGATGGGAGTAGAGATATTAAAACACATATAGCAAATACTCCCCTATCAACATGCACAACAAGAGTAATATAGAAGCAACTTAATCAAAAGCTAAAAGCTTAGCTTTTCAATATTGAGCTTATGTATCAATAACTTAAAAGCTCCCCATGTCAAAGAGACATCATTAGAAACATATATAAGTCCATACTACAACCAATGGACCAAGAGTCATACATAACCATAATACATCAAGTGGACATAATATGATCCACAACTTATGGCTTTACATCGCCACAACTTATAGCTTCTTTTCGTTGAGCTTATCTTAGCTACTTTGAGCTAAAGAGCTTATAACTGTTTCTCCCCCTTTGGAATCATCAAAAAGAATGTTAGCACGATAAATACATCATATATTCATATCAAAGTGCGCAACTAAACCGATGTATCGAACTATTTGAACATTGAAGCTTATAAACCAAATAGGAGGGAAAAGTCGAATCATACGACTTGTAGAAGTTTATGAAAACTCATTTGATAAGCAAAACATGATCTCTATAAATATATAAGACTTTTGAAATCGAAAAAATCATGTAGGTGATGAATTTTTTCATTGAAACGTTTTATCGAACATTTGGCGGGCCAAAACTTGAGAAAGATATATATAGCCCTTTGTAAATGAAATCAAGCCAAGTTTTTTTCATCACCAAATGCAATTTAACAAATGTCAATCATCAACAATCAATAAGCTCATCACAAAAATATATGAATTGCATCAAGAAAAATACATATAAGCCACAAACTCAAGGGTTCAACTCAATTGAGCTAATGAGAGTGAAATTCTTACCATTCGATCAAAAGATGAGCAATGATGATGATAATCGAGCTAGACAATCCCCAAAATATATAATTTATGCAACAAAATACATTGGAAGTGAATTGTGTGTGAAAATGTCAAAGGGGACGAAAATAAAGTTGAAAGGGCCAAAGTGCCACAGTCGGGAAAAAGAAACAATTTTAACCAAAAAATCTCCAAGGGCGACCGGTCCAGGGCATGGGCGACCGGTCGCTGAGCGGGCCGGCTCGGCCGCCTGCCCAGCAGCCCACTATTTTCGCCTGTTTTGAAATCAAAATTTGATCCAAAAATCCGATTTTTCGTCTCTAAGTTTTAAAACGTGCAAAATGCAAACGTAGACCTCATTCAATATACATTTTGTCATAATCAAGCTCGAAATGAGGTAAAATACTCAGCGGTTAACGATTAAAAAGTCCGCGAGTTATCCTTGAGACGGAATTAAACACATCTCAAGTTTTTGTTAAAAACTCAATCCCTTTTTAAAAAAAATATCCAATCTCAATATGTTTAGTTCGATTATGACGAACTATATTTTGAATACGGAAAACCGTATAATAAATACCGGACTTGTTATCCCAAAAACTAAGAACGTTTTAAAACTATGGATATACAAGTCATAAGAAGAAGTGCCTTTCAAATATTTGAAAATTTCTTTTAACGGCACTTTAATGAGATTCGTTGGGATAGTTTTTGAAGTCAAGCATATAGACATAAGGCATATGGAATGTCGAGTCTATAGGAATAATACAAGAAAACATACCTCGAATTTATTTGTCGGCCGATATGCCTTTCTCAACCTTTGTCAATCTTTAGCCATAGAGGTTGAGATGGTTCTTCTTTCTTCAATGCTTAACTCCTTCAAGAGTTCTTTTGAAATATAGCCATCTTCTTGGTCCAAACAAGAAATTGTTGGGAAATTTATTGTTTAGATTTTGATGAATGCCATGAAAAACTTAGAATAGGAAGTTGGCACCCCATTTTTGTTGTAAATCGCATTGTAATAAATAGGGTTTAGGTCAAGTGAGTTAAGTCGACTATGCCCAAACATGCAAGAAGACAATCGGAGACTAGAAGGAAGACTCCGCATTGCGAGACAACAGTATGGCAAAGAAGAGTAGACGGAACTCTATCAAGGAGCAAATGAGATGCAAACAGTGGAGTATCGATCAAGTCAACTCAAGAAAAGCCAAGTCTCAAGTTGAAGTGACAGAAGAGTCATCCATGATTGGAAGTCGACTCTAAGTCACCTGGGAAAGCAAGGAAATGCGATCAAGTCGAGATAATCGAAAAGATCCGTTGTACGTAAATCAAGAGAATTACCTAAACAAGTAATATCTCCATACTACCTTTCTCGAAGTGCTCGGTCCAGGAAGCGTGCAAAAGGAATAAACCAATGGGAAGCACTACACCGTGTTAGAACTCGAAAAGGTGAAGAACAATTCATACGAGGAAATGGCAATTCCAACGATCGCAACAAGACAAGCCAACGATCGCAAGTGACTTTCAAAAATAAGCCTATCTCTTCAACGGGCAGATTTTTGAAAGATCACTATAAAAGGCCGAGGAATGACTACGAGAAAAAGAGACCAAACCAAAAACATTCAAGCAATTATTAGAACTCAAACCTGAAATATTCTCAAGTTATTAAACGCTCAATCCTCAAGCCTACACTACGAAGAACATCAATCCAACACTCACCGTGAAGGAAAGATAACTTCAATCGGTTGAAGAGGAAATTATCGAAAAATCAAGGGTCTACATTCCTCGAAGGATTGTAGGAAGGTTCAAGGTCGAACCAAGTCTTGAGCTTTTGGAGGGCTTCGTGATCAAATCCAAAGAGCTTGAGCAAGTGAGTCAGTAGTAGCAAGGCAAATGCCTGTGAAGAAGCCGAGTCGTCATTTAGAAGCCAAAGAGTGATCAAGGCGTCTCGAGGCGAGTCCCAAAGGATCAAGTCACCAGTGATCAAGACTTGTATCCGGACTGTTACCACTTTGTATCTGATCAATACCTAGTGGATTCCTCCAGGAGTTGGAGAAGAGAGGAGTAGAAGAATTACCCCATCTTCGAACCTCTATAAAATTCCTATTGTGTCATTTACATTTCAAAGACTTTAATTCTTGCATCATATTTGTTTATTTTCTCACACATATTTGCTATCCATTAGATAATCTCTAAGTACTAAATCAAGCTCTAAATCTCTACTTAACCAAACTTAAGGGTGTTAAGTCTTCCGCTGAAAACAAACCACGGTTGAGTTAAATTAGACTTAACATCCGAGTTATTCCAAAGAAGAATGCTCGTTGAGTCCGTTGAGAGACTAACTCTCTTGATTAACTAAATTGGTCATCCACCAAGGACACAAGCGTAGTATCAACTCAATTTTTAAAAGGACTAAATCAAAAATTTGGTAAGGTTTATTCAACCCCCTTCTAAACCTTACACTTACACCCCTTGGGACCTACAAGTGGTATCGGAGCGGTTGGTTCATTGAGCTTTCCGACCGGTTCTTGAACTAGATCTCCAAACTTTTCAAAGTCTCGCTTTAGTACTTAAACTTTCAAAACTACCTTTATCATTAAAATTTATTATCATGGAAGCAAATTTGACACGCATCCCTATGTTCACAAATGAAGAATTTGATGATTGGAAAATTCGTATGCAGTGCTCATCTATCAATTTCATGATGAGATGTGGATAGTGATAGAGGATGGGCCACCGCAAATCTTAATGGTGAACACACCGTGTAAGAAGAGCTGCACTTGAAGGTGAAGAGGATGTTGTCCCTAGACCACTATGGTTGAAAAACCAAGAACCGAATGGACAAATGATGACAAAAAGATACAACCTGGACAATGTAGCCAAGGACATCCTTTACAAAACATTGGACAAAGCCATGTTCAATAAAGTCAAATCATGCAAAACGGCTAAAGAAATGCAGGACAAGCTAACATTGATTTGTGAAGGCTCGAGCAAATCAAAGAAAACAAATTATCGGTGGCGGACGTAAATTTGAGAACTTCAAAATGATCTCGGAGAAAACCTGGATCAACCGGATGCTCGTTCACGTAAATCACCAACGAGCTATCTCTGCACTTGGAAAGGAATATACACAGAAGAAATGTGTATGAAGATCCTAAAAGTCTTCCAAATGAATGGGAAATGAAGGTCATGGCACTAAGACATTCCATGGACCTATCAAAGACATCCAACCATGAACTATTCTCGGACCTCAAAGCCTACGAGTTTGAGCCGAGAAGAAAAGACCAGAAGAGACAATTTGTACCCAAAACAAATGCTCTAATTGTTAAAGATGGGAAGAGAGCCGAGGTCAAAGAAGCCATTGATCCAAAAGAAATAGCCCGATGGTTAAAAGGTTCAACAAGTTCTTCAATAAGAACTACAAGAAAGGCAAGGGCGAATCTTCCCGAAGACACTCAGCTCCCTCCAAGTCAAGGGAAGACAGGCCAACCAAGAGAACAGATCATCAAAAAGTCAATATCAAAGGGTGACAATCCAAGAATGGAAAGAGAGATCAAAAGGTTGAATATTTATGTTGGAACCGTAGACAACCAGTCACTATGCCATTGATTGCCCATATCCTGTAGTCAACAAATACAAAATGAAGAAGAAAGAAAAATCTTTAGAGAAAGAAGACAAGAAAAGAAAAAGGCAATGTTGGTCGCAGAGATCAAAAATAGCCAAGTCAAGAGAGACAAATGATTCGAGAGCGGTGAAGCCGACTACTCAAGTGACTCGAAGAAGAAGCCTTGATCCTGCTTTGATGGCCAAGGAACAAGATCAACTCCGACCAAGAATATGAGGTACACTCTAACTCATCAAACTCGGATTCTAGTGATAGTGATCAGACACACACACTTCATCACCCACTCGATCTTTATGATTCATTAGGCAAAATGATGAAAGATTTTGAACACATTAAATCCTCACACACACTACTAAATGAGGAAAACAACCTACTCAAGAGCCAAAACTCAAAGCTGACTAAGGAGCTGAGTACTCTAAGTCAAATAGCTGATGAGAATGAAAGTTTAAAGGCTGAAAATGCTAAGTTAATAGCAGAAATAGTTGCCATAGAAAAGAGGGAGAATGACCTCAAAAATGTTATTGCCTCATTCACTAAGGCATCTAAATCATTGGATGATCTTATTATGAGTCAAAGAAAATGTGGAAACAAGACAGGCTTAGGATTTAATTCCTCTGTGCTATGTCAAACTCCAAAAGTAATTTTGGAAAAAGGATCTTCAAGCAATGAAGAGTCCAAAAAATCCAAAACTCTAAATGTTGCACACACATTCACTCCAAAGCACAACTACAAGCAAACTGGCCTTGGTTATAAAGGAAAAGGAAAGCAGCCAGTTGAGTGCGGCTGAAAGGGACACGGTGAGAAGAGGTTCATCGAGTTCTCAAAGAAACTCCAAACAGAAAATACTCGTAAAGAAAAGGCGAGCTACCAAAAACCCCGAGAAAATCTATAAAAGAAATACATATGATGGGAATGGTAGAAAATATCCAAGCCAAGCTGATTGGAATGATGTGAACTATCAGCATAGACTTATGGAATATAAGCCCAAATGGCAAAGGCCTAGAACTCAGCAAAGGCCATTCCAAAAGTATAAGAACTTTCATCAGCACACATATGCACCTAGGCACTACACTCGGAGACACCACAATTACCCAAAGAAGGCGATTGCTAAAACTTATACACGTGCATACGACAAAAGAGACAAATTTTGTATGAACCTAAAATCCCCAAGCAATTTGCCAAGATTAATTATGATTATGGCATCGATAGATGGCAACCCCTTAGAGTCAAATCATTTGGCTATAAGTTGGTTGGATCATCTTACAATTCTAACCCCTCAGGACCCGACAAATATGGGTACCTAAAACTTAATTTCCTTGATTGCGGTTCAAGGAACAAATGAGTGCCAAGGAACCTGGTATATGGATAGTGGTGCATTCGGACATATGACAGAAACAAGAAAAATTTGTCAAAATTCAAGGAAGTAAAAGGAGCAAAAGTCATATTTGGAGGAAATGAAGCTCCGGAAATAAGAGGCATTGGATCCATCAAGATGAATGGATTAGAAATCACAGATGTTGCATATGTTGAAGGACTCAACTTCAACTTGCTAAGCATCGATCAACTCTGTGACAAGGGCTATAATGTTGGATTCAACATGGGTATATGCCAAATCAAGGATCTTGAATCGAATGAAGTTGTGTTGCAAGGATGCGGATAAAGAACATGTATGTAGTAGATTGGTCAACCGCTACACACAACACCTGTCTATTAGCAAAAACACTGAATCAATCAAGTTGGTGGCACAAAAAGCCGAGTCACCCGAATTTCAAAACGATTAACAAGCTTGCAAGAAGTAATCTTGTGGAAGGACTTCCGGACTCGAAGATACAAGAAGGAGAGTATATGTGATGCATGTCGAAGGAAAACAAATCAAATCTTCATTCAAAGAAAAGACATGTCCATCTTCAACAAGAATATTGCATCTCGCTACATATGGATCTATTTGGCCCAAAGTGGAACCAGCCGGCATAAGTGGAAAGAAATACACCTTGGTGGTAGTAGATGACTACTCAAGATATACATGGACAATATTCATGTGTAAGAAGAAAGAAACTCTCTAAAACTACCACGGTGATGAAGAGGATTCAAAACGAGAAGAGCCAAACCATTATCAAAATAAGATCGAGAGGAACCGAGTTTGTCAATGGAATAATAACTCGATTGTATTGAAAATGGTATTGGTCATGAACTATCTGCGACAAGGACTCCACAAAGAGAATGGAGTTGCGAGAAAGAAGGAACAGAACTCTCAAAAAAGCGGCAAGGACCATGTTAGGTGAAGCAGGGTTACCAAAAAGATTTTAGGTCAAGCAATCAACACACTTGCTACACTCAAAACAGATGTATGATAAACAGACAAATGACAAAGACTCCTATGAGATTTGGACTGAAGAAAACCAAATGTTGCATATTTTAGAATATTTGGATGTAAATGCTTCATCCACAATAATGGCAAAGACAATCTAAAGGCCTTCGATGCTAAAGCGGATGAAGGTATCTTCTTGGGATACTCAAATGAAAGCAAAGCCTACAGAGTACTCAACAAAAGGACTATGGTTGCGGAAGAATCCATTCATGTGGTATTCGATGAGCCAAATGTAAATAGAGAAGACATTGAAGAGTCACCGATAAAATTTGAATCATCCAACCATAGAGAAGAGTCCCTATCTTTGGAAGTCAAGTGGAACTATTAACTTAGATGAAGATGAGATAGCCGAGTCTCATAAAATCTTTGGAAAATTTGCAGCTAAGTGAGTGCGAGAGAGAGATCAAAGCAACACAAATGCTAGACAATGAACCCGGCTAACTTACTTCAACTCGATGTAAGATGGCCGAAAGACCATCCACGAGAACTTGTCATTGGAGATATAAGAGAATGTGTCAAAACGAGATCGAACTCAATAAGAAGCTATGTTCACATGCTTCATCTCGCAAATAGAGCCCAAAGATGTGTTACAAGCATTGGATGACACACATTGGATTCAAGCTATGCAAGAAGAGTCAAATCGGTTTGAAAAAAATAAAGTATGGGAATTAGTTCAAAGACCCACACATCAAAATGTTATTGGTACTAAATGGGTGTTCGAAACAAGATGAACGAGGAAGGTTACGTGGTAAGAAACAAAGCAAGACTAGTAGCCAAAGGATATTGCCAAGAAGAAGGAATAGATTTTGATGAAACATTTGCTCTGTAGCAAGATTGGAAGCTATAAGGATGTTTCTTGCCTATCTTGCTCACAAGAATTTCATTGTATATCGGATGGATGTAAAAAGTGCATTCCTAAATGGTTTATTGGAAGAAGAAGTGTATGTTGAACAACCTCCGGGATTTGAGCGAGAAGACTCTTGGAGATAAGGTATACAAACTCAAGAAAGCTTTGTATGGATTGAAACAGGCACCCGAGCATGGTATGATACTTTGTCACAATTCCTAACGAGAATGGATTCACAAAAGGAAAAGTAGATAGAACACTTTTCGAATTCAAGACAAAAAGAGTATCTTTGCTTGTTCAAATATATGTGGATGACATCATTTTTGGATCCACAAACAAAGAGTCGTGTGAAAAATTTTCAAACCTCATGCAAAGTAAATTTGAAATGAGCATGATGTGAGAGCCGACATTCTTCCTTGGACTCCAAGTGAAACAACTCAAGGATGGAACCTTCATAAGTCAAACAAAATACACCGTAGATTTAATGAAGAAATTTGGTATGGAGGAGAAGTCTTCGTAAAAATACCAATGAGTACATCACCAAAATGGACATGGATGCGGATGGCAAGCCTCAGTAGATCAAATAAGATACTGAGCACTTATTGGATCATTGCTCTATCTCTCACAAAGAAGCGGGCTAGACATCACCTTTCTTTGTAGGTGTATGTGCGAGATTTCAATCTCCAAAAGAGAGTCATATGACAAAGGCTAAAAGAATCCTGAGATACTTGAAAGGAAGCCAAGAAGTTGGCTTATGGTATCCAAAGGAAGGTGGATTCAAACTAATTGGCTATTCGGACTCAACTATCTTTGGATGCAGAGTGGACAGAAAGCACCTCGGGCACATGTCAAATGCTAGGAAACAGTGATTTCTGGTTTAGCAAGAAGCAAAATTCAATAGCCACCTCTACAAATGGTGACGGAGAATACATAGTCATTGGCGGCAAAATTGTGCCCAAGTCCTATGGATGAGACAAAGAAATGAGAGAGACTATGAAGTTGAGGAAAAGAAATTCCAATCATGTGTGATAACACAAGTGCAATTGCAATTACTCAAAATCATGTGTTGCACTCAAGAACAAAGCATATCGATGTCGGATATCACTTCATAAGAGATCTTGTTGAAAAGAAGGACATCATCTTGGAATATATCTCAACGATAAAAATTGGTGACATCTTCACAAAACCATTATGTGAGTCAAGAATTGAAGAACTCAAGCATGAGTTAGGGTTAATTGAGTGAGTGACACTCAAGAATCAAAGAAAAGAAATGGAACACAAAAAGGGAAAAAGAGTGAACTCACAAATCAGCTAAGTAAATCGGCCCGTATCGGAAAGACACTATACCAAGTCACCGACAATTTAGTCACAAAGAGGAATGTGAAAAGAAGAGCTAAACCAGCTAAGGGCAAAAGTCAATCATTTATGAGCAAAGTGACAAAAACCCGATCGTTTTACTAAGCGGGAATGTTTTTTAAGAATGACGCGTCGGATAATTATGACGTGTACAGGAAAAATTTGCACACTAAGCTTATGATTGGATATAAATGCTTTTTGCCGCATTAAATACGAGACATTAAATGCTCAATCGGCGTGCAAATCTAAGCCGTTGATTTCGATCCCATTTCAAAACCACCCGCACGTCCTTTCATAAACCATACTTAAACCATTTTCGTCCGTTTCTCTCACACACTACCAAAACTGTTCATTTCTCTCTCTCGGAAGCAAAGGCAAAATTTTTCTCAAAACCCTATCTATCTTCAAATCAATCTCTAAGTTTTCTTTGGTAAAATCCTCGAAGGATGGCATCAACCTATGATTTTGTCAAGTTATGAAAGCAAATCCACACCGGGTCTGTGGATTTTGATGGCATGGTGAAACAGCAGAGTCCGACGACACCCTAGTGATGAAAATTGCCGAGAAATTGGAAACGCCTGGGCTGAAATCGTTTACGTTTGGAATATCCGATGACCTATGTGGAGGAGGTCGCACATTCTACGTGAACGCCGAGATTCACGATGAAGGGATAAAGTCATCTGCTTCACGGAAAGAAGCTCACCATCTCTGCCAAGGATTTGTTTAACACCGCTCACTACCGCGGAAGGAGCATCGAAATCAACGGGCCGATGTAAACATGGTTGCTTGCTTGGAAGGAAATAGCCAAGCCCGACTATGCTAATAAAATAGTTTACACAAAGAAACAAGAGGTCATTTCTTTGAAGGAGGATTATCACAAGTCGTTGGACATAGTTGCCAAATGTATTGACATCAAATTTGGCGACTTTGACCAAACTCAAAAGCAAAGTTGATCGTAATGGCTGCGATCATTGAAGAAAGGAAAATAAAAGCTGGCTGAGTTTGTCTCAAAGAGACTATGCGAATGTAGGAACAAATCCTTCAAGGAAGATGGCACATTTGGAGGATCCCTAGGATATGGCCAGTGATTGGCGGTGATGGAGGTGAAAGGAGTCCCTCTTGGACATGGAAAGGCGTTCCATGTAAACAAGAGGATGTTCGAGATCAAACCTCTCTCGGCGCACGAGAGAGCCTACGCCAAGAGAGGCGACACGAGTGAGGGGGAATCACCACCACAAAGATACGAGATGTTTCCTCTCCACCAAAGAAGAAAGCGCCCTGCAAAGTTTGCTAAGAAGATCTACGCTTGCTCCCGCAGCAAAGAAAGTCAAACCTGCTCCCCGCCCCTGCAGCAGTCACTGCCCCATGGCCGTGTCTCCCGCCTTCCAGCAGTGGCGGTCGAGAAGGACACTCAACTACCTTCTCGGATCGTCAAAAAGAGGAGATCTGATAAGCCAAGACGGCTAGCTCCTCAAAAGAAGACACCAAAGCACGCCCCGCCGTCGAAGACTCGGAAGAAACTCTCTCTCAACCGGAAGTCCCTCCGCTACGAACTAAGAGACGACGAAGAATCATCAAGCGATCCGAGCTTGAGAAACCGGGCCGAGTCGCCACTCACCGGAATAAATACTTAAACCGAAGCAAAGAGAGTCCCCGATGTAATTGATGAAACAACTAAGTCTGTGAAGGCGTCAGCAGAGGCAAATCAAGACACAACTGTAGTCCGCACCGAGACACAAAAAGAAGGCGATAGAGTGATAGTGATGTGATGATCTTATCACCACTTTACCCGGATATCCAAAATCGTGCACGGCAGGAGGAAATGGAAATTGAGTCGATCCAGGAAACAGTTCCAACGGCCCGAGTTTATAGAAGAAGAAGAGGAACTGTTGAACTTCCTTGGACTGACCTCTGTGATCAAAGATCGGATGAAGACAATCGCACAAATATCCTGCAGATCTTCAAGGATAAGGAGAAGGAGCGACCGCGTAAGAAGAAGGCAGAGAGAGAAGGCCGAAGATCGCCTCTCACCGGAACCACAGAACATACACATTCTCACTTCGATATTCTATCGAGAAAGTGATGAGGATCTGACCTGCTGGCCGCTACGAAGAGTTGCAAATGCAGCAAGCAATGCATGAATCGAGAATTCTTCATGAGAAGAGCATGATGGAGGGACCAGGAGAGTCCTCCAAAACACAAACTAGAAATTCATCCAATGGGAGTGGTTCAAAAATCGCCACCGTTATTCTTGCCACCACTTCCCCACTCACTCGGAAGAAGGAATTAAGGGAAATGGCAATGAAACCGGGTTAGTGGGGACCCCATTGAGCCAACTCCTAACGAAGGTGTCTTACCACCGCCCCAACTGGAACACTCGAGAGATACAAAGGGAGTTTGGAGACGAGTGACCCCATTCCAAGTCACTCACCGGTGGTGAGCCACCGGTGGGGAAACTCCCTCCCACCGCGGCAAGGTCGGAGAATGCTGCAGATGACTCCACAACGAATCTAGGAGGCGAAGTGGAGAAAGTACAAACGCAAAAACGAACAAGTTGCCATCAACGAAGCTCGGATAGTTGAAATTGTCTCGGTGAGGTGCCAACCGCTCACGAAGGCTAATGACGCTGCGATGCGATCGAGGCACGGAAGGAACAGCCAGGGAGTTAACACTGGGCGATGAAAGTGCAATCCATGGGGTTGAGACTCCAATGGATGCCACCACGAAAGACCCTAAGACAAATGTGACATCGTCGAAAGGGAGGTCCAAGGCCTCGCTGCAATCGAGACTGTAGGAGGTAATGAAGGCCCACGGGAGGTTGAGACTTCCTGGGGTAAAGAAGTTGAAGTAGAAAACATCCCTCCTGCTATCATTGATCCATCCGAAAAGGAGATAAGCGCTTCATGACTCCCAGGATAATCCCGATGTAACCTTTCGGGATTAGAAGGCGGCGAAGAAGCCGAGTCATCCCCGTGAAAGATCCAAAAGACTCATTAAGGATGTTCCCGGCCACGAGCAAGTCGATCTCAAGACTACTCGTCAAACTTTCAATTTTGATGATGAGCCACCAATGGAAATCTCATCATCATCCTATGACGCTTCGATAAGGCGAGGACCATCCACTCAATTGGAGAAACCAACAGACCAACGAAGGCTTTGAGACAAATGAGGCTCGAAAGCAAGCGGGTCCACTTCACTAAAGACCCCAAATGAAACAGTCCCACCGCACAGGCTCCTCAAGCCGCAGCGGTTCGACTCAAAAGGAACTTCACGTGCACCTCTCATCATTGAACAAATCCCGATTGGCCGTGATGATTCCTTTGTAGAATCATTTCTTTTCTCCTTGGAGGTACCCGACCTCCATGAAGAGTCGGAGAACGAGCTCGCGCGCTTCCACGACCAGCTCCTGTCATTTTTCGTCAGTACCATCGTTCAGTGACTATGACTTTGACATCTGCGTGGCCATCGGATGCAACGGAAGAAACAAATGAAGTTCGGGAAGTGTTCAAGGCATTATTTGCTGAAATTGAACGGATGGAGAGGCACCGGCCTCTATGGACATGCGATCAACAACGAGATGCCAACCTTTACTGCCGACTTGAGAGCATAACAATCGGGGATAAGGGAATAGTGGCAACAAGATAGCAAACAATGCGTGTGGAACAAGTTAGATACTTCAGGACATTGTTCAACAAGTCGCTTGTATGGAGAGTCGAGAATGCTTGATGCAAAAACAAAATTGAGAGAACACATTGAGCACATGCATGAAGCTCACACTGCCGAGATAAAGGCTGCTGCGTGAGCAAAATAAGAGTGATCTCCAGCGTCTGGAAGAAAATATGGACAGAAAAAATTCAACCTTCTCATGGCTGAAATGAAGCTAATTTCAAGAGTCCAACGCTACTCGCTCCGAATTTCGTGCCGCATACTCCACACGGACTCGAGACAGAACTCTACTATCGCGAGCTCGATTTCACGCTTGCCAAGATGTTTCAGGCGTTCCTCTCTCCTTTGATGATGCCAAAAGGGGAAGAGGAATACCTTAAAGCACTGAAGAGATCCGAAGGCTGAAAAAGAGGATGTAGGCTGCGAAGGGAAAGACAAAGTGAGGAAGTGTTGAAACAAAACAAAGGAAAGTCCGTTGAGGGGAAGGATCGAAAGATGTGACCTTGATGATCGCACAAACCCCCAACAAGGTATTGTCACAAAATGATATTATCAGCAAAACTCCAGTGACTCTGCCACTCCAACACTCTGCTATATCTATGGTTTGAAAAGAGAAAAGACAGATTGAAGCGAGGGATGGAGGAAGTGGAAGGAAGAATGGATGCCCGAGTTATGAACATCTTGAAACAACATGGAGGCATTCCAAAGAGATAGAGACACTTATGCCATCTCGGATGTCGGACAGAGCCACGATCGTTGATGAATTTAAAACGCTCGCATCTGAAGGATACTTTGCAAATATGTCTATGGCTCAAGCTTGGGACTTGTCTTGGGAAAAGGGTCTCACGTTATGTGAAGAAGGCCGACGGCGACTACAGCGATCACTCGATGGTCACTCCATTGTCACTCACCGAAAGCGAAGACCCCAAGTACAAATGTTTGCTCGATACACCTTGTAATTGTGTAAAAGAACAAGAATGTTATGATCAATAAAAGGATCGATTCTACGCATACATTCTATGTGAATACACTATCTGTATGTATCTTTGCTATTTACATTTTTGAATGGTTTAAGTTTTGGCATCATCAAAAAGGGGGAAATTGTTGGGAAATTTATTGTTTAGATTTTGATGAATGCCATGTACAACTTAGAATAGGAAGTTGACACCCCATTTTTGTTGTAAACCGCATTGTAATAAATAGGGCTGGTCAAGTGAGTTAAGTCGGCTATGCCCAAAAATGCAAGAAGACAACCGGAGACTAGAAGGAAGACTCTGCTGCGAGGCAGTGAGTATGGCAAAGAAGAGTAGACGGAACTCTATCAAGGAGCAAAATTTGAGATGCGGTGAGTGGAGTATCGATCAAGTCAACTCAAGAAAAGCCAAGTCTCAAGTTGAAGTGACAGAAGAGTCATCCAATGATTGGAAGGCGACTCTAAGTCACCTGGGAAAGCAAGGAAATGCGATCAAGTCGAGATAATCAAAAAGATCATTTGCCTGTCAAGAGAATTACCTAAATAAGTAATATCTCCATACTACCTTTCTCAAGTGCTCGATCCCGAGCGTGCAAAAGGAATAAACCAATGGGAAGCACTACACCGTGTCGAGAACTACGAAAAGGTGAAGAACAATTCATACGAGGAAATGGCAATTCCAAGGATTTGCAACAAGACAAGCCATGATCGCAAGTGACTTTCAAAAATAAGCCTATCTCTTCAACGAAAGCGATTTTTGAAAGATCACTATAAAAGGCGAGGAATGACTCGAGAAAAAGAGACCAGAACCAAAACATTCAACCAATTATTAAAATCGTAAACTGAAATATTCTCAAGTTATTAAACGCTCAATCCTCAAGCCTACACTACGAAGAACATCAATCCAACACTCACCTGAAGGAAAGATAACTTCAATCGGTTGAAGAGGAAATTCTTGAAAAATCAAAGGGGTCTACATTCCTCGAAGGATTGTAGGAAGGTTCAAGTCGAACCAAGTCTTGAGCTTTTGGAGGGCTTCGTGATCAAATCCAAAGAGCTTGAGCAAGTGAGTCTGTAGTAGCAAAGCGCACCGCCTGTGTGAAGAAGAAGAAAGGAGTCGTCGAAGCTTGGTGAGTGATCAAGGCGTCTCGGATCGAGTCCCAAAGGATCAAGTCAGGTGTGTGATCAAGACTTGTATCCGGACTATTACCACTTTGTATCTTGATCAATACCTAGTGGATTCCTCCGGGAGTTGGAGAAGAGAGGAGTAGAAGAATTACCCCATCTTCGAACCTCTATAAAAATCCTATTGTGTCATTTACATTTCAAGACTTTAATTCTTGCATCATATTTGTTTATTTACTGACATATTTGCTATCCATTAGATAATCTCTAAGTACTAAATCAAGCTCTAAATCTCTACTTAACCAAACTTAAGGGTGTTAAGTCTTCCACCTTGAAAACAAACCACATTGAGTTAATTTAGACTTAACAATGAGTTATTCAGAAAGAATCAGTTGAGTCTGTTGAGACTAACTCTCTTGATTAACTAAATTGGTGTCCACCAAGGACACAAACAGTAGTATCAACTCGAATTTTTAAAAGGACTAAATCAAAAATTTGGTAAGGTTTATTCAACCCCCTTCTAAACCTTACACTTACACCCCCTTGGGACCTACGAAAATTGAGCTCCCCATCATACTCATCTCAAGCTTACCTAATATCAACTTAGAAAAACATATCTTGCACAAATATTCATTAGTAGCACCAAAAATATTCTCATAAATATGCACAAGTAAACAATCTTGCCCTTTTTCAAAAACAAAGAGAGTAGTATCAACTTTACCTCTTGTAAAATCATTTAGCAAAAATAGCTAGGTCTATCATACCATACATGGGGTACTTTTTTAAACCATACAAGGCCTTTTATAAAAATCATTTGGCCTAGAAAAATTTAAAACCCCGGAGGTTGTTTTACATAGACTTCTTCTTGAATAAAACCATTGAGAAAATTGGATTTAACATCCATTTGGTAAAGCTTGAAATTTTCTTAAAACAAGAATGGGCAAGTAAAATGCAAATAGCTACTAAATGTGCTATGAGGGCAAATGTTACACCAAAATCAATTACCTTCTAGCTACTAACATCACCTTAGTTCGACCAATGTTGCCTTGGTCATCGAGTTTGTTCCGGAATACCTTTTGTCTTCTTCATCACTATCATCATAGGGCATCCAATTGATCTAAGGTGTTCATAATAGAACATTTACATCAAAATATTTTGAGGTAACTAATATTTGGAGTACTTCATTTCTCATCTACACAACTTAACAAACTCATTAACGGCATCGCTTATATAAGCAAGAAAAAAAAATGGCCCAAGTGTAAAAACATGTCTCAATCATCAATCACAAAATATCTTGCAAAAGAGCATAGTAGAAATAGACACTATATATATAGACCATGAAGCAAGAAGCACATACTATGCATTTAGAAGATCATCAAGAGTCTAATAAATCATGCAAGCTCAAATAAGCTTAAGAAAGCTACAAAAGGTCTCTTTTGAAATTTGAAAATCGAGAGCATATAGTTGAGACCTCATTTAAAAGAAGTATTTGAACAAGAGTTGACAAAGCAAATATGTGCAATCAAGTATCGAATAGTGCCTTTCAAAAATCTAAAAATCCTCTTAATGGCATTTGTATAAAATAATTTGAAAAACAAGCACATAGGCATATGGCAAAACATATATCGAGTCTATAAGAGTAAGACTAATACAAGTAAACGTACCTCGATAGTTTTTGCCTCTTTGATAAATAATGACGTAAATGGCCATTTGTGAAAATATGTAATTCCTACACAATTCTTAAAACAAATCTAGCACAAATCATAATGGTTAAAGTGTAGGCTAAGAGATATCACAAGTAAGCTCATGCCATAAAAATCCATAAGATATGATAAAACACTTTAGTGTACAAAAAAAGCACAAGAGTTTTTTAAAAACATCATATAAGGTCTTCTTTTTCAAAAATATTTTAAAATCACAAATATATATTGAAGACCTTAAATTTAAGAGATATTTGAAAACTCATTTTATAAGTAAGGCACAAATAAAAACATGCATAACAAAATAAAATGCATATTTAAATAGGGAGATACGGTTTACCAATTACGTCGTTTCCATGGGTTGTGCCGTTCCCATTGTTGATGATATCTTCCCCTTGAGAAGTCACTTTGATGATGATGGCTTCTTCGATTACTCCATTTCCAAGGTTTGTTACCTTCCCATTGTTGATAGTCTCTTCTTCTTTGAAAATCATCTTGTTGATGATGTCTTTCCCATTTCCAAGGATTTTGTTCTTCCCATTTTTGATTATATCTTCTTCTTGGAAATTGGCTTTGTTGAAAATAGTTTCTCCTTCTTTGATCAAATGAAACGTTCATTTGATGCCTTCTTGGCGGTATGAATTCTTCGATCATTATTTCGCCGGGTACCTATAAAGAAATTATTTTGTGGTACCCTCAAGTGTTTGGGTCCTTTAGGATTAGCTTTGAGACTTTTAGGTCTCCAATAATGATTAGAGCTATTTCTAGCCCGACATTTATTAGCCGTGTGACCCTTTTTACCGCAATAAAAGCAAGTAATAATTTTAGAAGCATAATGACAAAAATGCTTAGAGACTTGATTCTTTTTCATATGATTGATAACATTAGGCTTATGATCAAGTTCTAGTTTCGAATTATCACAATAATCAACAATATCGGTCATATCATTGGTACTCAAGTTGGATTTAGATAAATCCTTTTTCATGCCTTCAATATTCTCAACAAGAGTACTATTTTCTTTTTCAAGGTTTCTAACCTTGTCAAGTGTGGTGGTGTGAGCACATGATAGTGATTCATAGGAAGTAAATAAACTATCCTTATCATTTTTCAAAACATTGAATTCCTTTTTCAAATTTTTGTACATAACAAGTAAACATTGGAATTCATTTTGAAGATCATCAAAATCATTTTGCAAATCACTATAATCATTTTGAATAACAATATCATAAGAAGTAGAGGTTTAAGACATACTTCGTTTTCTTCGATGCCCATAAGACATTGTTCGATTACTTCATAGTTGGAAGTTGTAAAAGGTTTGTTCCCTAGATTTAAACTTGTATCCCTTTGAGAAGTAGATGCGTTTGAGTTGCTCCTATCATTTGCATGTACTTCATGAACGGCTTCTAATTTTTGGCATACTCCATGAGCCGATCTAATCCCTACAATATGTTCATATACCAAATTAGTAAATGAACAATACAAAATATTGAGAGCTTTACCATTTAAGGAGATGATTTTCTTCTCTTCATCATTGAGCTCTTTGAAGCCTTTGGAGGTGTGTGGTGTGTCTATCATAGGAATAGATTCTCCATTTATGACGATGTTCCAAATATCGAACCCGCAACCTTGTAGATAACATTCCATTCTTTCTTTCCAAAATATAAAATTTTTGGAATCAAATAGTGGTGGCTTGGTGGTGGAGGTGCCGGAAAGATGAGCTTCATAGCCGCCGATCGTTCCTCTTCACTCGCGATGTGAAACGAGCTTGCCAAAGTTTGGCTTTGATACCACTTGTTAGTCTAAGTGGCTACGATAATCTAGAGGCGGTGAATAGATTATCTACATCTTTTCGATTTCGCCTCTTTTGAAACAAATGCGCCAAGATAATAACAAAGGTGCGGAATGTAAATAGCACACGTCGATTTAAAGAGGTTCAACCCACCTAGGGCCTAATCCTCTACCACCCCAAAGATATCTCGGGATGGATTTCAAAAAGAAAAAAAAAGATTTTATTAATAATTACCACAATTATTACAACAAAATCTTACACCAACACCTTGAAGAGCACCACACTCTTCTTCAACACCACCTTTGAGATTACCACAATCTCATTTGAAGATTACCACAATCTCCAACGGCACCTTGTGAAGATTACCACAATCTTCACCCTTGAAGAGCACCACACTCTTCAACACCTCAACAAGAAGATTAACACAATCTTCTTACACCTAACACCTAGATCACCCAAGTGTGTTCTTACCACAAGAACACTCACAAGGATATCTTGTGTTGAATGATAACCCAAAAATTCAAGATTACAACTCGATAATGAATTATACAATTGAGTGCAAGTGTAATCAAGAATAGCCTAGACCTCAAGGATGTGAAAGTGATAAGCTAGGCAAATTACAACAAGAATAATGACAATATAAGACCAAGTGTTTGCTTGAGTATTTCTTGTTGTGTTGTGTTGTTCTCTCGCTTTTTTTGTGCTTCAATTCTTCCTCTATTTATAGAAGATGTCTTATGCAAGATAGGCTCCTCTTGGGGACATGAATTACGTAAAAAATACCAAGACAATTTAAGAAAAGAGTTGTTAGAAATCAACTCCATGATTTAAGGAAATGTTGTCTCATTTGTCAAACGGTCGAATTTTGCGGTCAAGCGATAGGCGACCGGTCGGGCACAAATAGAGTTTGAAATCGAATAAAGAAAAAAGTACATGCTGGCGGCCGGGTCGACGCGTAGGCTTGGCCGGTCGACCCATACCTCACCGGTCCATCTGCTGAAATAACAAAACAGAGAGCGGCTACTCGGCGAGGCACGGGTCGGCCGGTCGGCCTCCTGCAATTTTAGACCGTCCCGTTTTACTTTCTAAAAACATCTTCAGTGCTGGGTTGCCCTATCTGACGACAGGTTGGCCTCGAAACAAAAGTGTTGTCTAACATTTTATTGGAAATAAACTCCAAGAAATACTCCAAAAAATAGTAAGAATATTTTAGACCGATCGGGAGTATTAGGACAATATTTTGAAACATTGTTTTGATATAAAAACATTATGACATAAAATCATTAAAAGCGTTGTCCAATTTAGGCGAAAATATACTTGAAGAAATACTCCGGAAAATATTAAAAACATTTTAAATCATTTAGGAGTATTTGGACAACCTTTAAAAACATTGATTTGGTGTAAAAACAAAATCATCAAAATCATGAAAAAACCATTTATCAAACCAGACATTCAAGCAATTCCTCAAGCCTCAAACTCGAAGAAACTCGATCCAACACAAGCTGTGAAGGAGAGATAACTTCAACCTGGTTGAAGAGGAAACATTTGAAAAGGCAAAGGGTCTACTTTCCAAGTCAGGATTGAAGAAAGATTCTAGGTCGAACCATTATCAAGTTTGTTGGAGGGCTTCGTGATCAAATCCAAGAACTTGAGAAGTGAGTGAAATAGCAAGCAAGGTATCTGTGAAGAAGCTGAATCGCAAGAGAAGCCAGCTGTGTGATCAAGGTTGTCTCCAAACTGTTCACCGCTTTGTAAACTGATCTGTTACTTAGTGGATTCCTCTAGGAATTGAAGAAGAGAGGAGTAGAAGAATGACCCCATCTTGAACTTCTATAAAATATTTGTGTCATTTACTTTCAAAGAAACTTACTTTCCTGCATATTTACTTTATATCTGTTGTTAGTATTATATTTGCTATCCAACTGATAATTAACCAAGTGCTAAAAATCAAGTGTTTAAAACGAGCTAAAATCAAATCAAAGGGTGTTAAGTCTTCCGCTGTTAAAAACCAATAAACCAAGTTAAGTATTTGGCTTGAGCAGCGGTAGGGATTATACTATCAACAATGACTCTATCGAGTCTGTTGAGTGGGTAACTTAGCTGAAAAGCCAACTTAGTTGTCCATCAAGGACACAACTGTTTGAGTCAACTATGTTGATTTATTTTAAAAGGACTAAATCGAAAATTTGGTAAGGTTTATTCAACCCCCCTTCTAAACCTTACTTTATACCCTTTGGGACCTACACATCACCTTTGCAATAGGTTTATGTGCTAGATTTCAATCTGCACCAAAAGAGAGTCATGTGATCATAGCCTAAGAGAATCCTAAGGTATTTGAAGGGATGCCGGGAAGTCGGCTTATGGTATCCAAAGAAAGGAGGATTTAAACTAGTAGAATACTCAGACTCAGACTATGTTGGATGTAGAGTTGACAAGAAAAGTACTTCTGGTACATGTCAAATGCTTGGAAAAAGATTAGATTCTTGGTTCAGCAAGAAACAAAATTCAATAGCCACATCCCCACCAAGTAGAGTACATAGTTGCGGGCGCGCTATTGTCCCAAGTCTTATGGATGAGACAACAACTGAGAGGCTATGATATTGAAGAAAGAGAGATTCCAATTATGTATGATAACACTAGTGCTATTGCAATCACTCAGAATCCAGTGTTGCATTCAAGAACAAAGCACATTGATGTCGATATCATTTTATAAGAGATCATGTGGAAAAAGAAAGACATCACCTTGGAATATATCTCAACCGATAAGCGATTTACGACATATTCACAAAGCCTTTATGTGAATCAAAGTTTGAAGAGCTCAAGAATGCGTTAGGGTTAATTGAGTTGAGTTAGGATACTCGGAAGACTTAACCAAGAGACAGAAAAAGAGAATTGAAAATGACCCAGTTTCACATTTCAACCAAGTGAAATAGCCTAGTCGGGAAGTCAGCTGTATCGAGTTAGCTGACAGATGAGTGATGTTATGTGAAGAGAGAAGCAAAGTTTAAGTCCCTTGGATGTGAGTGAATCATTTATGAGCTAAGTGACAAAAAGACAATCGTTTTATTCGAAAGCAGAATGTTATTAAGTATGACATCGGCGTAATTCGATTGTCGATAAAAGCGCACAATAAACCATATGATTGGATATAAATGCTTTGCATTTAATGTGGGGAAATTAATACGGTTTTGAAGAGTCAATCCCCGACCGTTGATTTTGATCAAATTTTTCAAATTCCAAAAATCGTCCTTTCAAGTCCCTTATATACCAATATTCATTTTTCTCTCTCCTGACACAAACTCTCATCTTCAGCAAGCAAGCAAGTTTTCTCTTTGCAGCAAGTTCGGAACCCTACTTTTCTAAGTTCAAGTTTTTCGTGTTTTTCACTTTAAAAGTTCTGAAAATGGTCATTGCTCACGATTTCGCCAAGCTTTACGAGAAGATCCACTGCAAAAGTGCGTCAAAATGGATTTCAAAGGCATGATCAAGCAAGGCGTTGGTGAGGCCCTGGTGAAGAAGATCATTGAAAAGCTCGAGAAGTTGGTCTGAATGACTTTCTTTCGATGGGGTTCACACACGTGTCCGGAGGAGGTCGCCATGTTTTACGTGAACACTCGAGGTGCATGACGATGAGATTCACTCATCCGTCCATGGCAAGGCCATCAAGATAATCATTGGGAAATTTATTGTTTAGATTTTGATGAATGCCATGTAAAACTTAGACTAGAAAATTGGCACCCCATTTTCCTTGTAATTCTTATTGTAATAGATAGAAATTTGAATAAGTTGAGTCAAGTCGACCTATGCCTGGAAATACAAGAAGTCAATCAAGAGGTGAAGAGAAGACTCATTGAGGAACATCCGAGTATGGCCAAGAAAGAAGACCAAGGACTCGATCAAGGAGTATCGGCCGTGAGATAGCCGTGAGAAGAGTCGATTAAGTCAACCCAAGAAGCCAAGTCAAGTTAAAGTGACGATGAGTCTTTCAATCATTGGAGCGACTCAAGTCACCTGGGGAAAGGCAAATGCAAAGAGGAATTAATCGAAAAGGATCCGTTTGCACAAAAGTAAAGAATATTACTTAAATAAGTAATACTTCCATGTTGCCATGTCTTAAAGTGCTCACCCTTAAGCGTGCAAAAGGAATAAACCAACGGGCAGATTTTGAAAATTAGCCTTTCTCTTCAACGGGCGATTTTTGAAAGTTCACTATAAAAGGCCGAGGAATCACATTGAGAAAAGGGTTACCTTGCACACCGATATAACAAGCAACATTCAACTATAACTAAAAATATTCTCAAGTTATTCAAGCAAAATCCTCAAGCCTAAATCTCGAAGGAAATCGATCCAACACTAAGTCGAAGGAAAGACAACTTCAAATTGTTGAAGAGGAAACTTTTGAAGAATCAAAAGGGTCTATTTTCCAAGGAGGATTGTAGGAAGGTTCAAGGTCGAACCAATCTCAAGTTATTGGAGGGCTTCGTGATCAAATCCAAGAAGCTTGAGAAAGTAAGTCTGAAGTAGCAAGCGCAAACAGAAGAAAGAAGCTGAGTCGGACGAAAGCCAACCGTGTGACCAAGGCATCTCGGCATCGAGTCCCAATGGATCAAGTCACCGTGTGTGATCAAGACTTGTATCCGGGTGATAACCACTTTGTGAATTGATCATTACTTAGTGGATTCTTCCAGGAGTTGGAGAAGAGAGGAGAAGAAGAATTACCCCATCTTGAACCTCTATAAAAATTATTGTGGCATTTATATTTCATTTTATTTCTGCATACTCATTTCATATCTGGAGATAATTTTCTATCCAACTGATAAGTAACCAAGTGCTAAAAACAAGTGTTTAAAATAAAGCTAAATCAAATTCAAGGGTGTTAAGTCTTCCAATAAACATTCACCACAAATAGTTAAGGTTTAGACTAAACAAATGAGTTATTCTATCAACAAATCTATCGAGTATGTTGAGTGGCTAACTCTGTTGATTGACTAACTTAGCTGTCCCTCAAGGACTTAGGCGTGTATTAAACTCGTAACTTATTTAAAAGGACTAAATCGAAAAGTTGGTAAGGTTTATTCAACCCCCCTTCTAAACCTTACTCACACCCCCTTGGGACCTACAATAACTACAAAGGACCTTCTTGAAACAATTTGTTTCCTACCCTATGAAGGATTGAAGGACATCACCGAGAAGGATGTCAACTTGGTCGCAGCTTGGAAGGAAGTTGCAAAGCCCGAGTATCTTTGCAAAAGTGTGTATACTGACTAAGAAGAATTGTTCGAAGGAAGATTACCACAAGTTGATGGACATCGTGTCCAAATGTGTGGATATGAAGTTTGGAAGCTTCAACCAGGCTATAACGGATGGTGATGGCTAAGATTATGCAGACAAGGTGAAGGTGAATCAACCGAGTTTGTCTTCACCGAGTGTCTTAGAACGTGATCAACAAGTCCTATAAGGAGGATGGGACTTTTGGTTGTTCATTGGGATATGGCCTTGTAATTGGCCACTTGATGGAGGTTAAGGGTATTGCTCTGCGCCATGGAAAGCCCTTCCATGCGAACAAAAGGATGTTCAAGGCGAACTTCTCAAGCGCACAGAAGAAAGCCCATGCGAGGAAGGCTGATACAAGTGAGGGGGAATCAGCTGACCCAACAGAAGACACATCTGAGACTTCCCCAGCTCTCTCGCCCAAGCCCATTTCTAAGAAGAGAGCTGCGACAACCAAACCTGCCCCCTGCCTCAGCAGCCAAGACCAAGAAGGCACTGCCCCAACAGCCAAACCCAAAGCACCTGCCCCAGCAGCTGAGGCCCTTGCCCCCGCAGCCAAGACTAAGGACGAGTCGTGAAGAAGAAGCGCACTGCCAAGTCTAGGAAGGCAACTGCATCAAAGAAGGAAAATATTGAAACACAGGCCTTCACTCTTGAAGAGCCTCAAAAAATTGAACCAGAAATTCTGTTGGTTCCCACCAAGAGAAGACGACTGTTCAGGAATTCTGAATTGGAAAAGACAGCCGAGTCCAGTACTCAGCCGGAGGAGACCGTTGAGACTGCTGATGCTCAAGAGGAGCAGTCTCAAGAGAAGATTGGTGAGTCCGAGAAGACTGTCGATGCTGATCAGCAGGGTATTCAAGACCAAGCTGTGCGGGAGACAGCTGTGGAGACAGAAGGAGTTGAGACAGCCAAGACCCTGGAAGAAAAGGTTGTCTCCCCCTCGACCGATGCGATTGAATCGAGGAGGAGCAAGCTCCATTAGCCACCATTCCAGAGGCCGGAGAGAAGGATGATGATGATCTTATTATGTACTCTCCAGTCTATCCAGACATCCAGATGAGGTTAAGGAACTGGAGGAATTGGAAGCTAGATTACTCTAGACAGCAGTTCACTCGTCCAGATTTTATTGACGAAGAAGAGGAGCTTCTAAGCTTCCTTGGGAATGTATCTGTCCAACAAGCCCTAAATAAGGAGTTTTGCATGGATGCTCTTTGGGCTATTGAGGAGGATGAGAAGAAGAAAGCCCTGCAGAAGGCCAAGGCTCTCGAAAAGTCAAAGATATGTTTACACACGGGAACCCATGAACATCTCATGGAGTCCACTGACAACATCGATCTTGATGAGATGGACCGAGCTGCTGCAGTCAAAAAGGCCGAGTTACAACAGGCCGTTAGAGAATCCCAAGCCATGCACGAGCAGAACCTTCAAAAAGGTCCTAGAGAGTCCTCCAAAGTCTCTCCTCGATCTGACCCATTGGGAGTGGCGCAGAGATTGCAACCGTCATTGCGGAACCACGTCCCCCGTGCATTCTCGGTGGCTCTCGAAACGACGATGAAGTCTGGGAATGTGGGCACCTAAGCCAAGCCTACCCCCTGAAGAAGGTGTTGAGACACCCCCCAACGGTGACTACTCAAAGGGAAATACGATCCTGTCTCGGGAGCCGAGTAACTCCACCGTCGTTCACTCGGTTGGTGCGCCCTAAGGGAAACTCTCTCCACCATAGTAGGATCGAGGATCTTTGTGGGAGACAAAACATTGAAGTTTGGAGGTGAAGGCGAGCAAACCACAGAGAAACATAGTGCAATTAACGATGCTTGGACAGTTGAGACTGTCTCAGCTGAGATTTCCTCTGATATGCAGGCCGATGAAGTTACTAATGCGGCTAATGCAAAGGATAGAGAGGCCATGGGAGTTGAGACTCTTGGCCATGAAAGTGCAATCCAAGGAGTTGAGGCTCGAAGGATTCCAATGTAGAAGACCCCAAGACAAAATGAGTCTATTGAAGGGATTATAGAAGGCCCAACATCGGTTGAGACTGCTGGGGTAACGAAGGCCTAAAGGAGGTTGAGACTTCCTTAGGTAAGGAACATCATAACATTTCTCAGGTCGAAGGAGCTGATGCAGAAGAGGAGAACAACGCTCTTTGTGATTCCCAAGAATACATTGATACATCTTTTAAGGATCCGAGGATGAAGCCGAGTCCACAAACCATGAAGATTCAAAAATGAACGAGGCTGAGGATGTTCTTAAATCTCGGAGCAATGTAAGTGATAAAACAGCTCCTATGAGATTGAACTTTGATGATGAGCCATCACCCCAGACCACATGAAACTCCGATGACGCCGATGAGACAACCGAGACACTTTGTAACTCAAAAGGAAAAACTCACGAGACCGAAGAAGGCTGTTAAGACAGTGAGGCTCACTCAACCGAGCGATCCATACAATCGCTCCAAATGAAATAAAGTCGATGTGCGAGGCTAGCATAGTTGCATCAATAATGACTCCAACGCTCCTCGCAGCTCCCACACTGCGATATACGCGATAACGCTGCCGCGAGACACGAGACACACGAGAGCTGTACAATGTAAGAAGATCAAGGAAAAGCCCCCAGTGCATTTGTGCGGCGATAATGATTTCTCCGCCTTGGGAATGACTGTTTTGAGTCCGAGGTCTTTTCCACTTGGGCTTGTATTCCCTAGGTCTTGGTGATATCTCATTTGATTGTTCCAATCAGCTTGGCTAGGATAATTTCTACCATTCCCATCATATGATTTTCTTTGTTGAATCCTCTGGGCCTTTTTGGTTGTTCTTTATAGACTTTACATAATATTTTCTGTTTGGAGTCTGTTGATGGACTCTTCTGAATTTTGTTTCAGCTGTCCTCTCAGCATACTCTGCTGGCTTCTTGCATTTACCTTTGTATCCTAGGCCGTGCTAGGAAATTTATTTGTTAGATTTTGATGATACCATGTAAAACTTAGACTAGGAAGTTGGCACCCCATTTTCCTTGTAATTCGTATTGTAATAGATAGACTGAATGAGCCGAGTGAAGTTAGCCAACTCAAGAATGTAAGAAGTCAAACCGCTGAGATCGTAGTGAAGACTCGTTGTGTGTCAGCTGAGTATGGCCATGAAGGAAGACAATGACTCGACTGAAGGAGAGTCAACTGAGGAATAGCTGTGTGAAGTCTCGGTCAAGTCAACTTAAGGAGCCAACTCTAACATTTGAAGAGACAGTTGAGTCAATCTTATGTTTGGAAAAGACTCAAGTCACAAGGGGTAAAGGCAGTAGTCAAGTTGAGACAACTGACATTGATCCGTTGAAAGGAAGTCAAGAATATTACTCGATATAGTAATATGTCAAAGCTGTCAGGTCTTAAAGTGTTTGGCCCAGAATTATGCAAAAGGAATAAGCCAATGGAAAACACAACAACTTGTGTCAGAACCTGTAAAGCTGCGAAGCCATTTAATACGAGGAAGGGTCAACATCACAAGTCTTTGACCAAGAAAAGACAAGCCAACGAACAAGAAGTGTCATTTTAAATTATCCTATCTCTTCAACGGACAAATTTCAAATGAGCACTATAAAAGGCTGAGGAAGCATTTGAGAAAAGGTTACCTAAACCTAGTAAGAACAAAGCAATATTCAAGCAATTAACCCGCAATATTCTCAAAGCTTATCAAGATATTCCTCAATCCTAAAACTCGACGAAACGCGATCCAACACGAGCTATGAAGGAGAGAAAACTTCAACTAGTTGAAGAGAAAAACATTTGAAGAACAAAAAGGGTCTACTCTCCAAGTTGAAGGTGTTGTAAAAAGGTTCAAGGTCGAACCAAGAGATTCAAGTTTGTTGGAGGGTTTTGTGAACAAATCCAAGAACTTGAAAGTGAGTCAAGTAGCAAAGGCGGTTGCCTCGTGAAGAAGATGAGTCGCGGAGAAGCCAACCGTGTGATCAAGGCTATCTCTGACTCGCTCCTTTGCTTTGTAACTTGATCTGTTACTTAGTGGATTCCTACGAGTTGGAGAAGAGTGGATTAGAGGAATTACCCCATCCTCGAACAACTATAAAAACTACTTGTGTCAATTTACTTTCAAAGACTTACATTCCCGCATTTACTTTATATCTCTTTGTTAGTTAAATATGCTATCCAACTCATAATTAACAAATGCTAAAATAAGTGTTAAAAATATGCTTTAATCAATCATAAGGGTGTTAAGTCTTCCCATTAAAAAACCAAATCAACTAAAGTTATGTATCAACTTAAGCAACCGAGTTATACTATCAATAGCTCTATCGAGTGTTGTTGAGTGGGTAACTTAGCTGAATATAGCCAACTTAGTTGTCCCCAAGGACACAAATGATTTGAGTCAACTCATTGAAAATCTTAAAAACTAAAAGTTAAAATTTGGTAAGGTTTATTCAACCCCTCCTTCTAAACCTTACATCACACCCATTGGGACCTGCAACCAGCATGGCTGTGATTGTGTTTATGAGTGGGTGTGGGTTCAACATATGGTGCTTTGGATTTTGGACTGCCTCATTGCTTGAGGATCCTTTTTCCATTACCATTCTCGGAGCTTGAGCATGCACAAAGGAATTAAATCCAATTATGGATGTCTTATCTCCACTTTCCTTTTGTATCATTATAAGTTCATCCAATGATTTAGATGCCTTAGTGAATGATGCAATCACATTTTTCAAATATTTTTCCCTATTTTCGATTCATGCGGCTAAGTCGGCTTGGATCTTAGCTATCTCAACCTTTAGCTCCGTGTTCTCGGCGGCTATGTGACATAGAGTACTCGGCTCCTTAGTCGGCTTGGAGTTTTGGCTCTTGGTGGCTATTTTCCTCATTTAAAAGTGTGTTTGAGGTTGTTACATGCTCAAAATCTTTCATCATTTTGCCTAATGAATCATAAAGATCGAGTGGGTGATGAAGTATTTGTGTCACTATCACTATCATTCGAATTAGAATGTGATGAGTTAGAATGTACCTCATCTTCTTGTTCTTTGGCCATGAGGCATATCAAAGCCTCTTCTTTTGTGTCAAAGGAGTAGTCAACTTCAATGTTGTCCGACTCGATTGGTTCTTTGTACTTGGTCGTGTCGGATTCTCATCACCCAACATGGCTTTCTTCTTTTCTTGTCTTCTCTCTCTCGAAGACTTTTCTTTCCTCCTTATTTCGTATTTGTTGACTTGTGGATAAGGGCAATCAACAAAAATGTCATGGTTTTCTACAATTCCAATATAGGTTTTTAACTTTCTCGAAGTCTGCTCTTTTAGCTCTCTAATTATCGGCTCTCGATTTTCGATCTTTTGATGGTCAACTCTCTTTGGTGGTCTATCCTCCCATGCTTTGGAGGGCATCGAGGGTCTCTTGGATGATTTACCCTTGTTTCTTTTGTAGGTCTTCTTAAAGAAATTGTTGAATCTCTTCACCATCGTGAAATCTCTTCTTGGTCAATGACTTCTTTGGATTCAACTCTTTTGGACTCACCACCATGAGTGCAACTGTCTTCTTGACAATTGTCTCTTCTTGATCCTTTCTTCTAAGCTCGAATTCATAGGCTTTAAGGTCCGAGAACAACTTATGGTTGGATGTTCTTGTAAGGTCCATTGAATGTCTCAAAGCCATCACCTTCACTTCCCACTCACCGGGAGTGACTGAGAATTTTCATACCCATTTCCTTTTGTGTATACTCTTTGCCTAGAGTGAGAGCTTATTAGTTATCTATGTGAATCGGCATTCAACGATCCGGACTTTCACCGCAAGCATTTTAAAGTTTTCAAACTTTTGTACAACAACAAGATTAATTTATTCTCTTTAATTTGATCGGATCTTTCACAAATTAAAGTGAGTTTTTCCCATATTTCTTTAGCCGTTCTACATGATTTCACTTTGTTGAACATGATTTTATCGAGGTTTTATACAAAATATCCTTGCAACATTGTCTAAGTTGTATCTCTTTCTATCCTCATTGGTCCACTCGTGTCGTGGCTTTTCCACCCAGTGTCTAGGTACAACAAAGAAATCACGTACACCTCGTGCAACAACAAATACAATGGCTTTCCTTCAGTGCATCTGCAGCAAACCTTTTGGAGCAGAGCTCGGCGGATGTGTTCGCCTTCATTATTTGTAGTGGTCCATCCTCAATGACAAACCACATTTAATTGCATAAGGCTGAAAGGTGTGCCTACATACATATTTTTCATTCATCAAATTCTTCAACAAGAAACATAGAAATGCGAGTTAGATTTGCTTCCATGATAATAACTTGCTTTTAAAAGAAAAGCTTTAAAAACTGCAAGTGTTGTTTCTTTTGAAAAAGAATGAGATCTAATTCAGAAAACCAGTGTGGAAGGCTCAATGAACCAACCGCTCTGATATCACTTGTAGGTTCAAATGGATGATAAGTAAAGTCTAGAATGGGGGAGGGGTTGGATAGACTTTACCAATTTTTTGATTTTAGTCCTTTTAATAAATTTAGAGTAGACTCAAGTCAGCTAAGTCCTTGGTGGACAACTTAGTTTACTTACACATCAGAGTTAGCCACTCAACAGACTCGACTGAGCTGTTGATAGTATAACTCAACTGATTCAGTTAACTCTTTAAACAATCAGTTGACTTGGTTTTTAACAGCGGAAGACTTTCACCCTTAGTTTTGAATATGTTTTTCAACACTTGTTTAAGATTGGTTATTGTCAGTTGACTTAGCAAATTAACAAACAACAACAATAATAATAATATTCAGGAAAGTAAGTATGCTGAATGTAAAAGACTCAAGGAAATTTATAGTGGTTCGAAGATGGGGTGATTCCTCTAATCCGCTCTTCTCTAACCCCTCGAGGAATCCAGTAATGTAACTTTATCTTTATTACAAAATGGTTACATCCGAGAAAGCATTGATCACACAAATAGCTTCTCCGGGACTCGCCTTCCTCACAAGACAATTGTCCTGCTACTTGACTCCTTCAAACTCTAGGATTTGTTCACACAATCCTCCAATGAGTCTAATGCCTCTAGTTCGATCCGGAACCTTACTACACCTCCTTCAACCTTGGAGAGTAGACCCTTGTTCTTCGAAATAAGTTTTTCCTCTTCAACAAATGAAGTTGTCTTTCCTTCACCAATGTGTTTAATCGATTTCCTTCGAGTTTAGGCTTGAGGATAATATTTGAATGCTTGAGAGATATTGCTTTGCAGGTTAATGGATTTTGCTTGCTTGCATTCATTCACAACCTTCTCTTTGTGTATTCCTCAACCTTTTATAGTGGCAGTTTGAAAATGTATCCGTTGAAGAGATAAATGCATTTTTCAAACTCCACTTCTAGGTTGTTGGTTTGTCTTGTCTTGCAGCTTTGATGTAGACTGTATCTTGAATTTAATGCTCTGCAGCCTTTCCTTAAACTCTGCAAGTTTTCAGGTACATCCCATTGGCTCCTTGTTTTTTGCACTCTTTCAGCAAAACTGCTTTAAGGTATGCAGTCTGACACATGCCTATTTCCAGCAAACTTTTGACTTTGCTTGACAACGGATCTCTTCAGCTTTCTTTGATCCTTTTTGCTGCATAACCTCTTTGACATTCGACTCCAATGATTTTGGAATAACTTTGCTATTAATCACCGACTAAGACAACTTTCCTTCACATGATCGATACTTGACTTCACTTCACTCAGTTGTCAAACAGTTGCATCTTCTCTTTGATCTTCAGTCGAGTCCTGCAATCTTCAATTTGGCTGCTTCTACTCAACTTACAAAATCCTATCTATTACAAGTTGATTTACAGTTGAATTGGGGTGCCAACTCCCAATCTAAGTTTTACATGGTATCATCAAAATCTATTACATAAATTTCCCAACAAATGGAACTATTAGAACAAGGGTGTAATGAAATAAAGAATAATGGTTGTGTGCCATGTAGTTCTAGATAATTCAGTGTTGAACAAGGATACCAGGAAATAGAAGGGGAGCTTTATTTTTAGCAAACCACATAAAGGAAAATACCTTAAAGTGTGCGGTGCTTCTACTTTAGTCAAAGCACCCAAGAAAATAAAAGTCAACATTCAAGATATAAATGATGGTACAATCAATAAATAAAGAAATGTTGTATTTCTAAAAGGTGTATTTCCTTGCAAAGAAAAAAGATAAGTCCGATATTTTCATCGAAGACATAATACCATTAGACAGTTGATTTCAAATGGGCTTATTTCGATTGACTACGTGAAGTCAAAGGAAAACCTAGCGGATCCGCCGACAAAAGGAATAAGTCGAGATCAATTGTATAAGTTGTTAATGGGAATGAGTTTAAAATCCACAAAATAAAGAATGTTCATAGCGATAACCGAACCTTGTGAATTGGAGATCTCAAGACCTTGGTTCAATGGGACAACTAAGTTTTAAATATTCGATATACACTTGGAAAATATGTTAGCTCATTCCCGAACATCCAAGTGAAATAAAAACATGTATGGCGGGATACTCTTCAATAAGAGATCACCTATATAAGTGAGAAGTAATGGCCACTTCAAAGAAACACTTATGAATCTAAGATATAGTCCATGGCGCCGAAATGGACACAACGTGAGAACAACAAGTATTAGAATTATTATTGTATAAATATTGTTGTCTCGGTTTATACGAACGTCCGAGTAGTCAAGACATCATGTCACTAAGCGGCTAGTAAATTCGAAGTACTTTCACGAAGAAATGTTCAAAGCCACAAGCTACCTATCCTAATGTAATAATAGTTCGCGAGACTTTCAAGCGAATTTGCATACATGCATGCATTAATTTCATTCATATGGGGGTTGTTGGAATTTGGTTTTTGAAAAAATAGGTGTTGACCCATATTGGACTAAATATTTAAGTAGTTTCCATTGGTGAAAAATGAAATTAAAATATATAATCAAATTCTACTAAGTGAGAAGATGAGATTAGCATTTGAATTTCTCAAAACCAATTCCGGTGAATAAGAAATTAATATTATAAGTTAGCCACTTAAAACTAGAAATTGATATGAAAATTAGTAAATGTGGGAGTGCAAGAAACTCTATCCCACATAAAATAGAAACCCAAGTTTAGCTCAATTAATATAGCCCAAGTTGGAGTAATGGGATTGGGCCCTTGGAGCACCAAAGTTTTTAAAGGAGGGAAAACCTACATGCTTGTGGGTTTGGTTCAAAACACACACGCACGCGCGCCGCCACGCCATCGCCATATTTGGCCGGCCGGCCCCTGGCCGGGTCCAGGTCATGGGCCGTCATCCTGGCTTGACTTCAAGGCCCTTATAGTTTTGGACAAATTTTATTTGGACCTTTAAAAACATTTGTTACTCAATTTGGGCCTACGCGCAACTGGACGAGACTGTCGCACCTAGCCTATGCATGCGGTGCCAAGCGCGGTCGCGCACTTGGTCTGCATTTGTGGTCATGCGTTGGAGTGCCCGGTCGCACACCGAGGATAGTGGGCTATGCGCGCCCACGCGCATTGACTATACAAATAAGATCGCGCGACTTTGAACAGTGCACCTGTTCGAGTTACTAGTTGTGTTTGTTGGTTGAAGACATGTTTTTTTTTTAGCCAAAAGACATATTCTTTCCATGAGGCACCTAGATGCCTATATATAGCTTCCCTTGTTGATTGAATAATACACGAAAAAGATTCTGAGATAATAAACCGAAATCATTTTGTATTCTGCATATTGATCAATACCCTTCCAAAAGCTTGAAAGTAAAGTCTGTGGCACTTCATTGTTCGTTGTAGGTTCGACTTTTACAAGTCTTTGCTAAGTCGAATATAAAAAGTCGTTGTATATTAAAGACTATTGCCGGAACCGTTAGCACTTAGTACGGGGCTATTTCATCTTGCGAGAATAGTATCAAATATTAATCTCGACTTATTCACAATCGTCCCGTTTTTTTTTCATTTTTATACTTAGTCATTTTCTTGCGACAGTACCAATCACACCAACGGACTCTCTAGCTATTGCAAAGCCGATTGGATTACCTTAACATGCTCCAGTTATGTACGTGGCCTTGAAAAATTAATAAAGTTAATAAATGTCGATTATACATGACCTTCAAATTAGCAATTAATAAAGTTAATAAATGTCTTAAATTTATTTACATGGGCCAATTAGATATGGTGTACTATTTAATATTCTTTTCATATCTAAATTTCTATAGCTTTACTTTAGTTGCACTAACTGTGTATTGTGTGGTTAAGGTTTGTTCTGGATATAATTCAAGAAAAAGACTAATTAAAGAACAAAAAATCATGTAGGTAAACACTTACCTACTCGGGATCAACCTGGTGCTCCAATAGTTGAGGCGTGTGTTGAAAGGGCAAATTACCCGGGTTCAATCCCATACGAGTACGTGTTCCCTCCCTAAATTCCCCCATTGTACTCAAAAAAGAAAAAACACTTACCTATTCTCCCGTGAGGACCTTTAATATCATCCTCTATTAATTTTTTCTAATCCCTAATCCTGCTCTCTGACTCTGTTTTTCTCCGTTCGCCATTTGTGCGTGTGTTTAGATTATGAAATATAGAGTTACTACCCACATTTATATACACTTAATTAAGGCGGTACATATTAGATAGCTATCCCGACTTTCATTTCTCGGCTTTTGTTTAAGTGAGATATACATATGTACGAGATAAACATGATATATAATTATATATATATATATATATATATATATGAATTAGTTCAAATGAGACCACATTCCTAGGGTGAGACAGGATGGACTAATCGTAGCCTTTGGATTTTTATGGTTGTGATTTTTCCAGGATTTTAGGCGATTTTCCAATCATTTTTATTCATTAAGGGTAAAGTGATACTTTTATTATCCCAACGTTTTTTTTTTTTTTGGCTATTGGTTGACTTTTTGAAACCATTTTTATGGTGAGATTGTAACTGCCTTATTTAATGGTGTTATTTTAGGAGACAACTTTTGTTTTTTTTTTTTTTGTTTCTTTTTCATTTTTTCCTAATCTAGCATAGTTAGGGTTCTTTTCTCGCTAGATATTTATTAGATAATACATATTAGTTGATTTTTGCTTTGCATAGTTTATAAAACTTTGCATAGTTAGGTATATATCTTTGCATATTTAGTTTTTTACATTTGCATAGATAGTTTTTAAATCATACATAGTTTGTTGATTTTTCTTTGCATAGTTTATGACACTTTGCACATTGGGAATATGTACTTGCATATCTAGTTTTTTTTTTGGATAGGTAGGTTTTAGTCAATGTATAATTAGTTGATTTATGTTGCATGATTCTCGACTATGTAATATACTATAGTTATATGCATCGTCTTCTTCGTGAAATTTACTGATTTTTTAGAGTTTGTTGTTAAAGACCAGGTTCGAGTTCTACATGGATGTCTACTTCATCAACGATCCATGGTGGAGTTTCTTCGCAATGGATGATTGTTCATTGACATGATTGTTTCTCTGGTATTGTGATGAGATTGCGGTGGAACGACAATGAAATTCTGATTTGATTAAGAGATTTTGCGTAAGGAGGATGACTTTGGAAGGAGGATCATGATTTGATCCTGATTTCTCTCTTTAACCGTCTTGCATCACTCACATTGTGCAACAGATTTTTTTTTTGACAATATTACGCTTTTGGGAATTAAATTAATTACTTAATGTATTATTATTCCCTTCTAATCCTAAATTTTTATGTGTTTATATGGGGATAGTTGAGATTAGTCCATCTTTGTCTTACCGTAGGATATGGTCACACTTGGATCTCGAGAGAGAGAGAGAGAGAGAGAGAGAGAGAGAGATAAGATCTCGTGAGACAACCTCTTATCGTGAGACCAAAGGGACTAATCATAACCGCTCTACTAAATAATTGATGGCTGAGATTAGAATGAATAAAATTAGATTAAATATTTAATTTAATAATAAAAAGGTTAACACATTAATATCACAATAAACCGTAATCTCCTTACCATTAAATATTAAATACATGTAGATAAAAATGGAAATAAATCAAATAATATCAATCATGTTACATATAAATATAAATTCCAAAAAAATCGTCATCAATCCCTCAATCAAATTAATCTCTCTCTCTCTCTCTCTCTCTCTCTCTCTCTCTCTCTCTCTCTCTCTTTCTCTCTCACACACACACACACACACACTTTCATAGTTCCACCTTAACGTAGAACATAATTATCGTGACTCTAATGCCTATTTAAAATAAATATCTTGAATAAATAATTATTAGAAATCGCATAGTTAGTTGTTGCTTAATGCATACATGGTTATATTATACTGCATGGTCATATTTTATTTGGTGCATAGATACTAATGAGATAATGCATATATAGTTATGAAGCAACACATAGTTCGTTGTTGTTTGATGCATATATAATTATGAAACAATTCGTAGAAAAATATATTGTTTGATGCATAATTATTTGTTGTTTGATGCATATATAACTACAACACAATGCATACTTAGTTATTGAATGATGCTAAATTGCATATTTAGAATACATATATTGCTTATATTGTGGAAACTTACTACATAATTATGCTTATTTTGTTGCATACGTAAAGGGAACATATTGCATATTAATAATCGATATGATGCATATGTAAAATAAACTTAATAGCGGGAGTTTTCATATCGCTTATCGAATCCCTTAAATCACGGAAGTGAATTGATCACGTTTAAAGAAAAATCACAAATAATAAAAGTTAAAATACCCTTAAATAAAGGAAAACAAGTAATTAAATGATTAAAAATTCAAATAATTTCATCCATTGGTTTTGACAAATAAATAGTTGGGATTGGTCCATACTATCTTACACGAAACATATGCCTTATTTGATCCAATCCCTATATATATATAGAGAGAGAGGTTACGAGATTATTTTATATGTTGTATATATAGTGGCTACATATTTATAATATATATATATATATATATATATATATATATATATATGGAGTTCAAATGAGACCAATCCCTTTAGGTTAGTCCATAAGAACACTTATGGACTCTTGATTTAAAATTTTGGATGGTGTAGATCATTTTAGTTAATTTAGGCTAATAAGGGTATAATTGTGCTTTTATATTTAATCAGTTTTGTTAATTCAACGGTTATTAGCTATTTTTAAGGAAACATAATCCTACCTTTTCAGTTACCCGGTTTTTAGGGAGGAAAAATCATCAACTTCAAGCGTTTTTTTCAAAATTGATACTTCTTTCCGCCATATTTGTGAATCATTTTTATTGTATACTTAGTTCAGTGGACTTGTATACTTAGTCATGTTTTATTATATATTTAGTTCAGTGGATTTGTATACTTGGTTCAGTGGAATCATATTCTTAGTTATATAAGTAGTTTAGTGAATTTGTATACTTAGTTCTGTGGATTTGTATACTTAGTTCAATGGATTTGTGTACTTAGTTCAATGGAATTGTATACTTAGTTATATAAGTTATTCGGTGAAATTGTATATTTGGTTCGATGTAATTGTATACTTAGTTAAATGTTTTTGTATACTTAGTAATATTTTAATGTATAGTTAGTTCAATGTAATTGTATACTTAGTTAAATATTTACTGTATACTTAGTAATATTTTAATGTACAAATAGTTTAGTGTAATTGTATACTTAGTTAATTATTTATGTATACTTAGTAATGTTTTAATGTATAGTTAGTATAGTGTAATTGTATACTTTTCATTAATTGTTGCATGATTCTCTTGCCATATTTGAATAATTTGCAGGTTCGAATGGGAAGAGAGAGAAAGGAAAGGTGAATCGCTTGATTGTGGAGACCTGATCAATACAAGATCACGTCCCTAATTTTTTGAAAGCGGTTACTATATATAATTTGTTGGATTCCTATTTTACCCCCTACAATGTATATTTTCTTACGAAAAGTTGTATAGATTTATTTAGATCTTGATCATTGATTTTTGTTTTTGATGGTGTAGATTTGGTCCTATGGTCTTACGTAGGAGGGTGGTCTCACAGGATCCCCTCCATATATATATATATATATATATATATATATATATAATACACTAGAAATACAACTTATATTTACCATTAACTATCATTATTAATATTATTATTATTAGTAGTATTGTTGCTCTAATATAACAAAATCATTATTCGATCAAATTATACTTCAACACAATCTTATATAATATGGGATTTAATATCTAGCTCTCTCTCAAGTGTTTTACTAATCCATTTATTTAAGGGTAAATCTTATAACATGGGGCAAAAATGACATTTAATTATTTAATATATAACTCTATTTATATATTAATTTAATACTAATTACCCAATGGGCTCTTAATGGAATAACCCGACCCAAAGAAGTCCGGGATCGGCCCATAGGCCGATTTCTCTTACATGACCCACAGGACCCATTTCCCGAGGTATAAAAAGGTCCGTCCTATTCATTTGTAAGGACAATCAGATAATAATTCTCCTACGCATTTAATTCAGAATTCATTTACTTGTTTTATTCTCTCAATCACCGTCTTTGACTTAAGCGTCGGAGGAGCCTCCTTGGCAACCATCGGGGACCTCCTCACATTTGCTCGTGTGTGCAGGAAAGTTCCCAATCAAGAACTTCCAGCTCTCGGAGAAGAAGACTTGAAGACTTCCTCCTTGGGAAGAAGAAATTTATCGAAACCTTAGAATTGGAGTGATCTACCCAAAAAGCATTATTTTGGCGCCATCTTTGTGAAACATCCAAAGCACACGAAGATGCAGACTCGACCACAAGCACGTGAAGCCGGATCCCAAGCTGTTGGCCATGGGACCAGAGATCAGCAAGAGAAAATGCCACCAAGTAGGCGGGAGGCCAACTACCTTTCCACTGGAAGGGCACCACCTCCTCCACAAGAACAAAGGACGCCGCCACCTCCCATCCGGGAGGAGCTTCGCCCATTGAAGATATTCGTTTGACCAAGAAAACCGTCTGAATCCTATTGGAGGAAGTTACCCAAAGTGCTGCAAGACATCAAGCCGTAGCTGGAGCCGCGGGAAGAGCTCAACCCGCTGTTGAAGACCCTACCTTGGGAAGTCAAGGAGGAAGGAATAAAGGGCATGACGAACATCGCACGCAACCCCATACCAACTCACCATCCGTATGTCTTGTGGAGGAAGAGTCTCGTTGGCCCCCACCATCCTACACGAGCCATTACCTTTGGGAATCAAGACCGCCGATATCCCCGAATACGATGGAATCAAGACCATCGGGAGCACTTTGATAAATTTTAAGCCAAAGCGGATCTCTATGATGATATGACGGGCGCACCCTCTTAAGGCATTCCTAATCACCTTAACCAATCAAGCACTAACTTGGTTGATAAGCTCCCGAACGCTCCATCACCATGATGCATGAATTCACTAAAGTTTTCACACAAAACTTCTCCACTAATGAGGCAAACCACGAGACCATCACACAATTGCTTTAACGTATGATGGAAGAGCCTTTGCGAATTTATGTGGCAACTCGTAGAAGTCAGATAGGAAGTCACCAACATCCAAATGAGAGATCGTGACTAAGATTCAACAACGTGTCACTCCCGGAACGCTTGCTAAAACCATTGGAAGAAGAATTTCTTGCCATCTTGGGGAGATTCGCAAACCATGCCGCAGCACTCGTCAGGCGGATAAAGCAATGGAGTCCCCGAAAGAATAAACGTAAGATTAGAGAGGGCGACAAGAACCGATCTCGAAAGTCACGAAGGAATGGTGGGCACACAACAATTCCCTTAAATGCACCACTGACTAAGATATCAACCGCATGGAAGAAGGGTCATAGAGCCTCCCCACCATGACGAGACAATTCAAACAAAGCAAATTCGGACAAGTATTGTCGCTACCATCTGCGACCAAGACATACAAAAAACTTGGTTCAAATTGAAGAAAGATATTGAAAGGCTCATTCGGAAGGTCACCTACAAGAATAAGTCGACTATAGAAAGATGCACTAAGATCACGATCAAACCCAATAAGGGAATAGTAGGGGACACCCCTCATCATACCGAGAAGACAATCACTCATCACCCTGGGAATTTCTTACCCCGCAACATGAACTTCAAACCGCACCTCCTGGATCGGTCCCGGGCCACTTCATCTACACTTCCTCTCTAGGCGAGACTCGCCAAGGACTTGAGATAGGCAAAGCATTATTGGGGACATAAAGACTACCCGGAGACACTGAGCGATGATACTGAGGATGAAGTAAATTCTCCCAACCAAGCAGCGAAAGCATCACACATTTAGGGGAGTCGTAGATCTCCTTAGCTTCCGTTTACATCAATTCTCCATTGCTCCCCGGAGGCCTTAGTATTTTTATGCCTTTTCAGTTGTTTCCTTCCAAGAGGCATTAAACATGTTTATTTACATTTCAAGATTTACTTGCGCAGGCGTAAAACTTTGTCATTATAATGAATAAGTATACTTTCACAATTCTACTTTGATGTTGTGAATGCAGTTAATGGCCAAATATGGCCACGGTCAGTGACCATTTGGGCGCTCTCCTCATGCAAACCCCATCTTTCCAGCTAAGGCCCCAGATGGGAGGGGCCTCCTTACGGGGGTTCTAGTAATTCACCTTCTCCGACTAAGACCCTAGAGGGGAAGACCTCACATGGCTAAGAACCCAGGTGGGAAGACCCCTTCTGGCTAAGACCCCAGATGATAGGGGCCTCCTCATGGGGGTCCTAGTAATTAACCTCCTCCTGCTAAAACTATGAGGGGAAGACCTCACCCGGCTAAGACCCCGAGTTGGAAGACCCCTTCCGGCTAACACACCGAATGGGAGGGGCCTTCTCATGGGGATCCTAGTAATTCATCTCGTCTAGCCGAGACCCCTGATAACATTAAACACAAGAATTTCCGACTATTCGGATAAGCTAAGACTTTCTTCGAAGGGAAAGGTTCTTCTCTACACATAATATGAACAAATCTTCCACATAAATAAGTCACATCCAAGCATCACAAATAGAGCATGATTAAAGAGAGCAAGTATGCATAAGGAAGAGCATTAATGTGGCCTAAAAGCAACAGAGTATCATCCGACCCATGGGGCAAAAAAACATCTCAAATAAAAAAGAGAAAACGAAGAAAATATCCAAATACATAAAGCAAGCTCTAAACAGGTGGGCATTAATCAAAAGGCCGTCTGGACCAAGATACAATCATCAATAATCAGGCATGGGGGGCTCCATCTCCCTCAGCAGCATCGTCAACTCCGTCAGGAAGACCCTGTAAAGCATCAACCTCATCTTCCTCCTTCTCAGAAACATTACAGTCAAGGATGCCTATCACCTCGCTTTGGAGAAGTTTCTGGCAATGGCGCACCGCCTTATCAAAGTAGGAGGCGGACTCTCTCATTAGATCTGAACGATAAGACAATAAACCCTTGTAGGCCTCAACCGATTTGGACCTCTCCTTGGCCAATAACTCAACACTAGCAGGAGACTGGAAGAACAACTTACCCATCTCCGCCTAATGAACAAGCTGATCCTTCACCCGGGCATACTTGTTGGACAAATTCGACATCCGACACTTATGATGGCTAGCTCCCGCCTTAAGGTTTTTGCCTCGACTCAAAAGTTGACGGTTCTCTACCTCCATCATGTCACCTCGTTGGATAAAAGCCGCCACGAGGTTCGGGAATCTACAACGAAATTTGCACAAGTCATAGCCAAATGAAAAGAAAAAGAATGAAGAATGAAGATGCAAAGCAACCACAGAAGCTTACCCAAGCGACATCCCCGCAAAGGTGTGTCTCGATGTCCTTGAAGGACAGAGACCCAAGAGGGGACTGATCATCAACCGATAAAGCTCCTCTCGTACTAGTCTAGCCCAAGCCAGAATCCGTGTAGTCCCAATGGGAATCAAACCCCTCACGACGATTCGCTCCACTAGAAAAGATAGCTCGGGGACCATTGGTCCCGGAAGCAGCATCACCAGGCTCCGTCCTCGGCCTCTTCCCCCCAGAAGAGCCAAAAGGAGAAGGGTGAGCATGAACAACATCAACATGATCCCCGGAGCGAGAACCCTGGCGCCGATCACTCTTTGGATGGTGAGGGCACGACCCTCGCTCACTCTCACTCTGGGGCGGGTGCTCGAGCTCCCACTAGTAGCAAACTTTTCATTGGCCTTCTCTTTTTCCTTCCTCTTGAAGGCCATCAGCTCCGTGATACTATAACTCTCCTTACCTGAAAAACACACAAGAAGTAATGTCAGACAATGGAAGAAGTCAAATATACAAATAAAGTGAGAAGCAATACAAAGAAGCAAAGCAAAGTGGAGTACCCAAGAACTCCCTAACATTTAGAAGACTCTAAAACAACCCCCAGGATCTACAACTTTCCGTCATCTCTTTTCGGGAAGCGAGTACCTCGAGCCGACATGGCTACCGAGAAGGAGCTTCTAATCATTGTCCCTCACATTGAAAAAGTCCTCCTTCCACAACCCACCAGGAGAAGGAAGCCCCTTAAGAAACTTGCACTGGGGGCGAGGAAAGAAATAGAAGAAGGTGTTACTAGGAGACTTCCTAGCATAGAAAAAAGAGCGGTACTCATCTACATCGGGGGACATGCCCAATCACGCATCGCATGCTCGTAACCCCGTATGCATGTATAAGCTTGAGGAATCATTTGACCAACACAGGTTCCCATGGATCCAAGGATCACGATGAGGAAATTATCCGAAGGAAGAACAAAACCAACAGAAAAGTTGTAAAGATAACACCACAGGGAAGACCTCAGGAAGATGAGTAAGTGTATTACCCCGAAACCAGGGACTACATCCTATGAAGGAAGCCATAGTCGCTCCCGCAACCTACGAAGACAGACATATGATACTCTGCTGGCCAACTCTCCTAGAACAACTGCCCGACTTTCGGAAGGAGGCCTATGCTGATACTTGGGTCGATGGACCTCTTCTAGACTATCTCCACTAAACTCCTCCTCAGAAGACTCATATTTTGGACTCGAGTCCGACTCAAGCTTTACTTCCCCTCACCATCATAACACAACTCCTGGAGCGAGAAGAGGAACATCAAAATCCATGGGTAGAGGTGGAAATGGAATGACATGAACGAGAAATTGAACAACCTTTGATGCCCCCCTAGCCTCCGAGCGGAACTAAAGAAGGACCAAATCCGAAATTCGGCCCGAAATATGCAAAAACTTTGGAGAAGACGGAAAAATGTGAGAAGGAAAATAGTCCGGCGGCCGGAGGGCACCCGAGCGCGCTTGTGGCCGCTCGGGAGGTACCAAGGGGGCGCCCTTGCCCACTTTGGGAAGGAGCCCCGGGGCCTCCTCCACCATTTGGACTCTCATCTCTCTCCTCACTTGGTGCACTCCACTCATCACTCCAACTCTCCATGAGCTCTCACCTCGACTTTCAAGAAATTTTTGTAAGTCTTCTACAAAGAAAATTATTTCAAAGTTATGGAATAGAGAGAGAAATATTACCTTTGGAAAACATAGTCAAAGGCTCTTCTCTCAAGTGTCATTGTGCAAACGTGGTCAAAGATTCTCCAAAGGCAAGATAAGATATACAACAAGACAAGCCAGACATGGTACCTGTTTAGCTCCCGCATTACTCCATACCTCCACAGCACGGGAGCTGGAGGGCCTATATTGGGGGCAAAAACGGTATTTAATTATTTAATATATAATTCTGTTTATATATTAATTTAATATTAATTTCCCAATAGGCTCTTAATGGAATAACCTGACCCAAAGGAGTCTGGGACTGGCCCATATGCCGATTTCTCCTACACAGACTGGCCCATAGGCCGATTTCTCCTACACAGCTCACATGGCCTATCTCCCAGGTATAAAAAGGTCCCTACTATTCATTTGTAAGGGCAATTTGTCTCTTAATTCTCCTACGCATTTAATTCAATATTCGTTTATTGTCTTATTCTCTCGACCACCATGCTGACTTGAGCCTTGATGGCCCCCCCTCGTGTGCAAAGAAAGTAGTTCCCACCAAGAACTTCTAGGTCCCTGAGAAGAACACTTGAAAACTTCCCCTTAGGAAGAAGAACGTTATTAGAAACCTTAGCTTTGGAGTGATCGCCATATAAAGCGATCAATCCTCAATAATTTGCATGAATACAACATTACCCCCTTATACTCTCAATTGTATCACTTTACCCCCTTATACTCTCAATGAATATCACTTTACCCTTTATATTTTTATAATATTATTTTTTATTCATATAATTAAAAAAATGATTATTTTATCCTTACCTATTAGTTTAAGTAAGATAGCAAGATCATTTTAAAAGTATTTAATATAATAAACTCAAACTTATTTTTTAAATGAACTTTCATAACAGGATTAGGTAACCCTTATTTAATATTAAACTTATTTTTTTTTTATATATTTTACATATATTTGCTAATTTTTCAACTTTATTGTAGTACCTACAAAATTACTATATAATAGAATATTTCCTATTAGCTAATACATTTACACTTTTAATTCTGATTCATCACAAACTTAAAACTATATAATATATATCTAATACATTCTTATTAAAAATGTGAAATATTATTAAAATATTTTCAATTTTTGATTGAATAATAAAAAATTTAACATAATATATTAAATATGGTTATACAATTTTTAGAATTATGATGAAATAATAAATATTTACAAATATATTAGTTAATAGAATATAATCTACAATATAGTTACTTAATATGAATTGAATCAAATCTAATAAATATCAAAACATATTCAAAAAAATAAAATTATATGAATATAATGCCATTAAATAAAAGTTAAAATAATTATAGGGACAATTAAGTCATTCAATAAGGGAATATGAGGATGAAATGGTGTTTTAATAGTACAAGAGGGTAAAGTGATGCAAATTGAGAGTACTAGGAGGTATGTGACACCCCACTTCCAGATAACTATGTAATATCGTCACAATGGAAATTATGGAACAATTGAGATTTTAGAAATTGTATTTTTTAAATTAATTTTAGGTTAAGTGATCCTTATTTCATAAGAAGTTCAAATTATTCAGTAGACATTTAGCCACATATAAAAAATAGTGATTTTGTTCACCAGTCCTCTTATTAATTTCGGTAGCAGCTGTGCAACAACCAGATTATTAATTTCGTTAGCGGTTGTAAGATAGATTTTCAAGAAATTTTTAGTACTTTAGTACGGCAAAGAAATGCGGCGATCTGCTAGAACTTTAGTACGGTAAATTGTGGCAAGCGGCTTACTTCAAAGAAAGATTTGTAGCGATTTGTACAGCAACACCGCTTATTATTTATGCAAAGTTAGTTGTACAACCCGCTTCAAACTTTTGATGCGCAATATGCTTCATCGCTTAAACTCATTTGCGATTTTTCTATAGCGTCATCGCTTTGTGTAGCCAAAATCTTTTGAAACTATAAATAGAATGTTCCTATTATTTTTTAGTTCATTCAGAAATCAATAAACTTCCGTTCCCTTTTGATATTTTTATATACTCCATATTTCCATCTTTATATTATTTCTATTTATTTCCAATACCATCACGACCTCATAATAAACTGCCATCGTGAGTCATCTCCAGAGTCATTGTCGGACTCGAACCTAGCGAAGGATTAGTGTCTTAATTGCCCCGCTCAAACGAAGAATCAACCAAGAGTGGATAAATTGTCATTTTCCTAAGAAAAATTAGATTTGCTTATAATTTCATAAATTTCATAGAATTAGCTATTTCATGTACATCATGACATTAATCTATTTCATAATTTCATGGTATATATGATTGTTTTTCTTTTTAATAAGGAAAACATAAATTGTATCATTCACGTTTTGAATTTACATTTTCACTTGCATTATTACTCTTGTAACTCGTCTAACTTGCCTTTATTTGGGCAAATAAATATCATTTTGACAAAACATTGATGTTCGAGTCTATTGCGGTGTGAGTAGATTAGAAAATGGATCGAACAGGGTTGCCTTTGGTCCCTATTTGACTACCTATGTACCTATTCCAATTTTCTCGGTTGAGCCGATGATGGTGGCGGAATCGGGTCGTAGAATGGTATATTCCGGAATATGACGATCTCGGGTAAAAGCTCATAGCTAAAGATACTTCGAGGTAATTGGGAGGGATAATGTGACTGGCTTGACCAAATACTATTTAGGAGTTATAAGGAGAACGAATGGTTTTGTTTTGTGTCCGATCCACCCCGACCATACATTTACTATTTTGGGACTGATTTATTGACTCACCGATCGTCTGCTTTTAAAAATTGAGATATCTTTATTTGAAAAGAAAATTTTTACTTCAAAATTGATATATCCATTATCCGTGTGAAAAGCAAAATATTTACTTGAATATTTTGAGATCGACGAGATCGACATAAAACTTTCAAATCGGGATTGACCCAACCTAGTAGATCCCTTTGAAAGACTTATTTGTCGATTTGAACAATATAACTATTTTATTTTGTAAAAATAGGTTAATTGCAACTCTATTTAAATTGTATGGATTTGTATAATTCCGTTTGTATTTATGGTTTTTAGTTATTTGTACTTTAGATAATAGCTCTTTGCCGAGCCTAAGTTAATGAATACTTGGAGTTGTAATTTATCGGATGCTATTCTATTTTATTGTATAACAAAATTGGGGCGTGATAGTTATGGTATCAGAGTTTGGGTGTAAAGGAACTACACCTAAGCTAAACTAGGATAAGGTCTTTGGCCTGTGATGGGTTAGTGGTACTCGATAGACTTAAGAGTTGATCTAAAACAATGACTTAGAGATATTTAACCGATTAATTGGCTAGTATACCAACTTAAGTATCACTTATAGTTAGAGTTGCCAATTTGTCTGGGTCGGGCCAGGCTTGCCCGAAATTACTTTGGGCCGCTATTTTGGGGAGCCCAACCCAGCCCATGTATTAAAAATACACTTGATTTCCTTCGGACTAACCGGGCCGACAGGGCCAACCCGTGGTCCGGGCCTAATAGGCCAGGCCAAATAGGCACGGCTCTTTTCGGGCTTGCAAAATTGCATCCCACCGACCCTATTACTAGGCGGTCGGCCAGCCCATCGGGCTGGGCTTTTTTTTGATAGCTCTACTTGTAGTTAGGAATAATCAAAGATGGACGAGAAGACCGACGGTGAATCATTTCGGTAAACTTCGCCACCCTTTTCAGAAATATTTATATCTATGGATATATGTTATGTAACTGACTCGCTATATAACGATTTGATGGGACATCACCATTAAGTATTTTTAAGTGAAGATTAGATTGTATTATGATACTAAGTTAGAAGGAATTATTTTGGGATACTAGCACATAAACCTAATACATATTCTTGTTAGTATATAAGCGAAATATAAAGTGACTAATAGTATAATATCATAGGTATTTGAGTGGTGTATGAATAAGTCCTGACGTAAGGATAGGAAACAAAAATTAATAGTGTTGTATATCGAGACTTTATTCGCGAAAAACTCTCGTATTTAAGATTTTGAGAGTGAATTATAGTTGAAGTCTCAATCGATCTTGTACATTTTATTGAGGAACTCCAATATTATTTATCAAGAGAGAAAATGAGAAAATAAGTACTTGACTATTAGCGCTTATATTTTCACTTCCCTTAAAGGGGTTAATCGGTAATAGTTTTACTAATCACAAAAATCAAGATTGTGTTTAGAGTTTGATTTATAAGATTGATTATTATAGGTTGAATTTCATAGGAAGAATATAATTTTCGACTTGCTTTACTTGTTAGTCTTTGTTAGAATAGTGACATGTTTAAGTTTTGATCATGATCATTTTAGATAGAACACTCGATTTGAAAATAGTATTCAATTTACCAATTACGGTATCCTTCATGCTTATGAATAGCCTTAGAAATGGAGTAATTTACTAGAACTCTAGATTTAACACCAATCATAGCAAATAATTGCACAAAGAACGCGACAAATGACTAAGTTCTTGGTGAACAGACAAAAATCTTTTATGTGGAAACAATCGGGCAAAGATATGTCTACAAATGACTCATAAATCTATTGTGACCATATAGTCGGACTATCGATACTGATAACCGTTTGTCTTAGATGGGTAATAATTCTTTTGGGCTATGGAACCGACATTTGAATAATACCTTGGAATTGCATATATAAATGATTATAGATACAATCAAGAGGTGCGTGAAGCTATCTTTTGTATAATTGTAAATTAGATTCTATTATTTCTAATTATAAGGCCGACTTTAAGAAATTTGGTTTTACTATTTATACTTGAGTTTAATACGAAGATGGCTTATGACCTTGATTCAATGTTTACATAGATTGAATCAGATAGTAGTGAAATCATGCATACTTGGGTGTCATTGTTAGATATTTAACTCCTTGTACTTTCTAGAGACTAGGTTGTGCATTCAAAATTTTATTATAAGACTTATGAAGTTTACTCACTCAAACTTAAGGAGAAACTCATAGGGAACTTATGCTTACGACACAAAAAAAGAGAATAAAGAAAGATAGTGATAGAAATAAGTGGTGGATAATTGGGTTTTAAACTTCAGAGATTTCATAATGATTCCAACCAGGGACTTGTTTATTGGTTTTAGTATCTCTAAGAATGTAGATGGGGTTTTACTTTATAATTGAAATTGTTATAGTTATTTTTTTTAAGTCTATATGAGACTATAAGAGAAAACTTAGAATAAAACGTAACGATAGTAAAACTTGTGATCTCGTAATGCGCATCGAACAACACTTTTTGTGTAGATTCAAGGAGTACTCAATAGAACTTTTGAGTCAAGATATACAATTATGATTAAATAAGTCATTGATTCTTGAAGGTTCTAATTTGGGTTGTTTTAGTATGTATGGCATTTTTGGGTTATCTATTGATTATTTAACGGAGTATATTAACATAAGTTTGGGCCTTATTATCGAAATTTGATATTTAAGAATGCCTAATGATATAGTCCTGAAAAAACTCGAAATTTATCTCCGCATTTTTAAAATGACTATATGAATTTATAGTTTCTTTTGTGTGGTTATTAAATTAAGTGAATATATATAGTGTAAGTATTTCTCTCTAGTTTCATTAGTGAAATTAGACAAATGTGCCTCATTTGAGTTGATCAATAAGGCAAACGGGTTGTTTGAGGACTAGGTGACCGAATCAATAATTATAAACTATATTAAATAGAATACTTGAATTATGTATAATTGGAGAACACAAGGTTATTGTGATGACTTAGAAATAAAATTTCTTTGTTAACTAAGACAAAGACGATTGTGAATCATGTCTTCAATTGAGTCCTTAAAAGAAGAGAACTCGAATCATGGGAAAACACAAGTATAGATAAGGAAAGTCTCCACAACTATTTTATGAAGAATTTGGGGGCCAAATTCTTTTAAGGAGGGGAGAGTATGACACCTCACTCCCGGATAACTATGTAATATAGTCACAATGGAAATTATGGAACAATTGGAAATTTAGAAATTGTATTTTTTAAATTAATTTTAGGTTAATTGATCATTATTTCATAAGAAGCTTGAAATTATTCAAAAGACATTTAGCCGCATATTAAAAATAGTGAGCTGTGTATCAGCCTGCTTATTAATTTCAGTAGCAAATGTGCAGCAGTCTGCTTATTAATTTCAAGATAGATTGTGCAAAGAAACTGCTTCAAAGAAATTTTTAGTAGCAGATTGTGCACTCAATATTTTGTCAAAATGATCTTTATTTGCTCAAGGCCAAGTCGGACAATTACAAGATTTATAATGCAAGGGAAAATGTAAATTCAAACTGTGAATGATACAATTTATGTTTTCCTTAACAAAAAGAAAAACAATCATATATACCGTGAAATTATGAAATAGATTAATGTCATGATGCTCATGAAATCGCTAATGCCATGAAATTTATGAAATTATAAGCAAATGTAATTTTTCTTAAGAATAATATGAAGATGAGAATATAGAGTATATGAAAATATGAAAGAGAACGGAAGTTTATTGATTTAAATGAACTAAAAACAATAGGAACATTCTAATGATAGTCTTCAAAAAGCTTTTGGATACACAAGCGATGACGCAATAGAAAAATTGCAAATCAATTTAATTGATGAAGCGGTAAACATCTTTGTATACCGCTACAAAAAGTCATTTGTAAATCAAAAGTTGTTGAAGCGAGTTGATATACGATTCTTTGCATAAATAATAAGCGGTTTTCATTGCTACAAAAGCTTATGCAAATCAAATGCTGCTGAAGCGGGCTGCTGCATAAATTAATAAGCAGAGTTTATTACGGTGTGGATAGATTAGACAACGGATCAAACAGGTTACATGTGGTCCCTGTTTGACTACCGATGTACCTATTCCCATTTTCTGGTTGGGCCAGAGACGACGGTGGAATTTGGGTCGTAGAATGGTATATTCCGGAATATGACGATCTCTGGGTAAAATCCCATAGCTAAAGAGATGTGGAGCCAACTGGGAGGGATAAGGTGGCCACCAAATACTTTTTTAGGAGTTATAAGGAGAACTTACAGGTTCCAAATTAGGATTGACCCAACCTAGCAGATCCATTTGAAAGACTTATTTGTCAGTATTTGAACAATGTAACTATATTATTTTGTAAAAATAAGTTAATTGCAAATCTATTTAAATTGTATAGATTTGTAGACTTATGTTGTATTTATGGTTTTTAGTTATTTGTAGTTTCGATAATATCTCTTGTCGAGCCTAAGTTAATGAATATGTGGAGTTGTAATTTATTGGATGTTATTCTATTTTACTATATAACAAAATTGGAGTGTGATAGGGTAAAATGATACAATTGAAAGTACAAAGGGGTAATAATCAATGAAAGTGTATGGGGTAAAGTGTGTTTATTCTTTATTTGATTTATTCACATATTTTACATGACTCAGCTAAACACATAGATGCCATCTTTCATCAATAAATTTACCACATGTCCATCTAGTGACTTCTTTGCTTTCTAATGTTACCACATATAATCTAATAATATCTAATAGTATGACACATAATTCCTTTTATTTCAATGTATAATTACTACTTAAGCTTAGAATCCAACAACTACAACTAAGGTGAGCTTTACAATCACTTAATGTGAAGATAAAGAATTAAATAAATTATGCAAATGAAAATATAAATTCAAGGAGCACATAAACAGTATTTTGAACTATATACACCAAGTGCGTAGTGAAAATCTCTCCTGGGCATTATATTTTCCTTCCTTATAAAAATTTCGTCCTTAAAATTTTGGTTACCGAAATAAATTTAGATACTTAGCTTTCATATCATCTTCTCTTTTCCATGTAATATCTTCTACCAACTAGTTCCTTCATAACACTTTAACTAATGGAAATTCCTTATACTTGAATTTGTTTTCTTCCCATAGTAGAATTTCCACGGGCACTCTCCAAAGCTCAAATATGGGTTAAACTCTATTGGTCGTTATTTATAATATAAGATGGGTTATCAATATATTTTCGAACATGTGTACGTGAAACACATTGTACACCTAAGCCATTGACACGAGTAAGTCAAATCTATAGGTAACAACACCCGTTTATGCAAAGAATTGATCGTAAAAATCTTTACACTAAACGCAAGTGTACATCGTAGCTAGCAGATAATGGCGAGCAATGTCACATTCCTCGAGGATTGAATACGAAACACTTGGACTATAGTGAATATCGTATTCCAATTTTATTGAAGTGATCGAAAATCACATATTTTATAAAATCCTAAATTAAAAAATAAAATAAAATATGTAAATTTATAAAAACCCAAACTCCACAAGTCTTTTTAACAAATACTAAAGCAACCCTAGACACATAATCTCAACATGCTTCTTCAATATTAAATCTAATTAATATTTATCAAAATCGGTTTATGTGTTTCTATGGGTTCAATTCTTATATTTGCTTATTCCCCTCCCGAAGCAAATAAACAGTTTATTCATACCAATTGTAGCATCTCTACTCAACAATTAATATCAACTCCCAAAAGATCTCGTGAATTGAAGTACGCCCTACAAACAGTTATAAACCTCCCGACTCTATACCCATTTATGATCAACTCGATTTTGTTTGTTAGAACTCATCTCCGAATTAATAACTAACAAATATGACATGCAAATTATTGGTCAAATAATCTAGAAGAAATAAGTATTCGAATTCATATAATAGATCACACATAAATCAATTAATAAAACAATCAATATAGATTTAACATGAATAACAGTTTTGATTATGCCCTAGGATCGAATGATTAACCCAACATATTTGATAACAAATTTATAGACAAAGTTGAAATCAAATAGTTTGACATCGTTTAAGTACAAACAAGAGATTTAAACTAAGAAAGAAAGAACCCTTCTTGTCGGGATGGATTCTCCTTCCATGCTTGGCGAACCCTTGTGCTTCCGTAGATGCGAAAGGCCTTGTGGTGCTCTTCATAGATTTGCCCTCCTCTCTCATAAGACTATTGATTTGTGTAATGCTATTGTATTTTGTTGTATTTGATGTTGTATCGAGTATGAAAATTGTCCAAGGCCTTAGTTCCTTTATATTGGTGTTTTGAGAGATCACTTGTAGAGTTCTCGACGAAAAAGAAAATCAAAAATCAGCCAACATGAATTGCACGGCAGTGTGCAATTCACACGGTCCAAACGTGTTAAGCCTTTTCCTCTCTGTTTTGCTCAACAAACCACACAATCGTATGCCCTTCACTCGATCAGGTCATGCGATATGTCTTTGAAATTCTTCCATCAAACAAGTCTTACGAGCGTGTAAAAATACACGGGAACAATCCACACGGTCGTGTGCATGTTACACGGTCAGACCATGTGACTTGTTTTTCTCCATTTTCTTTGCGTATTTGATCTTCTCATTGCATTCTTCAATCTTGTCCGGGCCTTCCAACCAATATCTTTTCATTTAAGCTCCGTTTCTCGTAAAGGTTACAAGAATACGCAGATCAAGTCCTTCTAAGAAAACCAAGTAAAATATACTAAATATGCGTGCAAATACATCAAATGTATATCAAATTAAGCCTCTAAATGCACATATATTTTACACGTGTCAAAATCCCCTAAACATAAACTATTGCTTGTCCTCGAGCAAACTAGGAAAAATAATCTCAAAGGGTACAAAGAATACACAAGAACACTACAAACACTTAATCTCATTCAAATCCATACTTAATTAAATCATGTAATTCATTACCAAGAAATCATCAATCACAAGTTCGGCATAATTAATACTCATACGGGTCACAAGTAATAGTGTATCACCAAACTCTCAAAGTAAATAGGATGTGTATATGCTCAACTCAATTAAATGAATGTAGAACTACCATAGGCTTGCAAATCGTTTAACTTCTCTACCACTCAAGTGTGTACAATTTAAGAATAAAAAATTTGGATTAAGTGACTTGACTTGAGCAAATAGAATGTAAGTACACATATTTTCAATTCCCCAACCCAATTTCATCATAAAACTCATCTTTTCAAGTTATTTTCTTTTTCAACTCAACTCCACTCTTTTTCATCTTTTTTCATTCTGAGCCCTTTTGCCTTCTTTTCTTTTTCCTTAGGCTTTCAATTTTCTCAAATTTCCAGAATTTTTCTTCTTTTCTTTCTTTGCTCTTGCTTGATTTCCTTTTTTTTTTCTTTTTCTAGGGCCGTTATTCTTTCATTTATCTAAGCACTGCTCATCCCTCTTTCTTTTGCCATCATTCTCATTATTTCACCACATTTCCCCCAAACTATTCATCTTCTATAAGCTCAAGTTTTAGGAATACAAATTATTTTTAGGTTTAAATCTCAAAATGTGGCTAACAAGAAAACGTTTAGGCTCAAAGTGGCTAACTATGGAATCATGAGTTCATATGTAGCCTTTTTTAGGCTTAGTAGGCTAAAACAAAGATGACCGTAAATCATGTTCAAAAATTGCACACACACATGGTTTCAATATAGATACCATTGCAAGTTCTAGAGTTCTAATAATCATGAATGACACACTCAAGAAAAAATAAGACCGCATAATATAAAAGCGAGTTATAGACACAAACACTCACGAGGCTTATTTTTCGCATCATGCTCAAACACCCAATTATCTTAATCAATGCCAAAAATGGAAAATACATCTTCTCAACCACCCATCACATAATTCACAAAAATACTTATTTTCATGAAATCAAGTGCTCATAGTAAAATCATACGAAACCTTTTTGTCTCATTCAAATTCTAATCCTAACTCACACAAAAGCAATAAACGTGCTAAAGCAATAAACATGCTTAAAAAATCGAAAATCGAAAATTTTAAAAATTTTATAGAATTTTTATATACATCTAAATTCGACCTAAATGCAATGCAAATATGCAAAAGTACAAAATCACGCACTGTTGACAACCCCCCAAACTTAAATCATGTTTCGTCCCGGACATATGAGGAAAGTTCTCAAAAGAAAAAAGAAAGCGTGATGAGTACTTACCTGGATCAGAACTTGGGTTGCCTCCCTAATAGCGCTAAGTTTTACGTCTTCAGCCAGACGCCTGATTGTCTTACAGCTCAATCAAATATATGGTTGAAACCTCGGGCCTCGTTTCTTTCGATTTGTTTTTATAACACGGAGTATGTCGTGAAGCCTCCTACACAACAACTCACAGAAAATAAACAAAACTAAAAACTAAGTTAGTAAAAATCAAAAATCAAATGAACAAATGCGATTAAAAATTTGTGCTTCAATTAAGATTGAATTACTTATTACTATATCTAAGTTGAATCTTTTGATCCTCGGCAACGGCGCCAAAAACTTGATCGTGAATTTTTTTCACTAAACTGCAAGTGTACAACGTAGCTAGCAGACAATGGAGAGCAAGGTCGTATTCCTCAGGGATTGAATACGAAACACTTAGGTTATAGTAAATATCATATTCCAATTTTATTGAAGCTATCGAAAACCACAAGTTTTATATAATCCTAAATTAACAAGTAAAAATAAAATATGTAAATTTATAAAAACCCAAACTCGACAAGTCTTTTCAACAAATACAAAAGCAACCCTAGGCACATAATCTCGACATGAATCTTCAATATTAAATCCAATTAATGTTTATCAAAACCAAGATATGTGTTTCTATGGGTTCAATAACTATATTTGTTTATTCCCCCCCGAAGCAAATAAACAGTTGATTAGAACCAATTGCTAGCATCCTTGCTTAACAATAAATATCAACTCCCAAAAGATCTTTGAATTGAAGTACTTTCCACAAACAGATTATAAGCCTCCGACTCTATATCCTTTTATGTCCTGAATCGATTTTCGTTTGTTAGAACTCATCTCCCGAATTATGAACTAACAAATATGACATGCAAATTATTGGCCAAATAATCTATAAGAAATAAGCATTTGAATTCATATAATAGAACACAAATAAATTAAGAAAATAATCAATATAGATTTAACATAAATCCACGCTTTGATTATGCCCTAGCATCGAAATGATTAGCCCAATATATTTTGTAACAAATTCATAGACAAAGTTGAAATCAAATAGTTTGACATCGTTTATGTACAAACAAGAGATCTAAACTAAGAAGGAAAGATCCCCGCTTGTCGGATGGATCCTCCTTCCAAGCCTAACGAACCCTTGTGCTTCCGTTGATGCGAAAGGCTTTGTAGTGCTCTTCGTAGATTTTCCTCTTCTCTCATAAGACTGTTGATTTGTGTAATCCTAGTGTATTTTGATGTATTTGATGTTGTATCCAGATGAAAAATTGTCCAAGGCCTTGGTTCCTTTATATAGGTGTTTTGAGAGATCACTTGTAGAGTTCTGGAAAAAAAAGGAATAAAAATCAGCCGACAGAGAAATCGCATGACTATGTGCAATTCATACGATCCAAATTGTGTTAAGCATTTTGCTCTCTTTTTGGCTCCGAACAAACCACACGGTCACGTGCCTTTCACACGTTCAGGTCATGCAATATGTCTTTGAAATTCTTCCATCGAACAAGTCGTATGAACGTGTAAAAACACACAGGAACAATCCACACGGTCGTGTGCATGTTACACGATCAGACCGTGTGACTTATTTTTCCCTAATTTCTTCACGTATTTGATCTTCTCTTCGCATTCTTCAATCTTATCCGGGCCTTCTAACCGATATCTTTTCATTTAAGCTCTGTTTCTTGTAAAAGGTTACAAGAATACGCAATATCATACCCTTCTAAGGAAACTAAGTAAAATATACTAAATATGCATGCAAATGCATCAAATGTATATTAAATTAAGCCCCTAAATGCACATATATTTTACACGTGTCAAAATCCCCTAAACATAAACTATTGCTCGTCCTCGAGCAAACTAGGAAAAATAATCTCAAGGGGTACAAAGAACACACAAGAACACTACAAACATTTAATCTCATTCAAATTCATACTTACGTAAATCATGTAATTCATTATCAAGAAATCATCAATCACAAGTTCTCGTATAATTAATATCATACGGTACTTGACATCGCGACTCACAAGTAATAGTGTATCACTAAAATCTCAAAGTAAATAGGACGTGTATACGCTCAACTCAATTCAATGAATGTAGAACTACCATAGGCTTGCAAATCGTCTAACTTCTCTACCACTCAAGTGTGTACAATTTAAGAATCAAAAATTTGGATTAAGTGACTTGACTTGAGAAAATAGAATGTAAGTACATATACTTTCATCCACCAACCCAATTTCATCATAAACCTCATCTTTTCAAGTTATTTTATTTTTCAACTCAACTCCACTCTTTTTCATCTTTTTCAGTCTTAGGCCTTTTGCCTTCTTTTCTTTTGCCTTAAGCTTTCAATTTTCTCAAATTTCCGAATTTTTCTTCTTTTCTTTCTTTGCTCTTGCTCTATTTCTTTTTCTTTATTTTTCGAGCTTCGTTATTCTTTTCATTTATCTAAATATTGTTCATCCCTCTTTCTTTTGCCATCATTCTCAATATTTAACCACATTTCCCCAAACTATTCATCTTCTATAAGCTCAAGTTTTAGGGATAAAAATTATTTTAAGTTTTAATCTCAAAATGTGGCTAACAATAAAAAGTTTAGGCTCAAAGTGGCTAACTAGGGAATCATGAGTTTATAGGTAGCTTTTTTAGGATTAGTAGGCTAAAACAAAGATGGTCTTAAATCATCTTCAAAAACTCGCACACACACATGGTTTCAATATAAATACCATTGCAAGTTCTAGAGTTCTAACGATCATGAATGACACACTCAGAAAAAAATAAGATCGCATAATATAAAAGCGATTATAGGTACAAAAGCTCACAGCTTATTTTTCGCATCATGCTCAAACACTACTACAAAAAAGTCGATAGACATCGATTTTAAACCGTGTCTATTAGTAAACCAACCGTGTTAAAGCCACTAGTGTTAAAAAGTCTGAACTTTTTGACACGGTTTTAAACCGGTGTCTTTTCCTTTAAAGACACCGGTTTTAAACCTGTCTATTAATAAAACAACCGGTGTTAGAGCCACTGGTGTAAAAAGTCTGAAATTTTTGACAATGGCTCAAAACCGTGTCGTTTCCTTAAAAGACACCGGTTTTAAGCGATTATGTCGAGATATAAAATATCCGATGTCTAAGGCAATCGATGTTAAAAGATTATGTATTTGACACCGGTTTGAAAACCGGTGTCTTTTGATAAATAGAACCCAAATTATCGGTTTATTAATAAATTCATAATTTTCACAAAGACATCAAAACTCACAAAACTAAATTGAACATCAAATTAAACTACTCAATACTTTAAATTCATTATGTCCAAAAAAAGCAACATAGTGTCAAGTTATATACATAAAATCAACCCATCAAGCCAAGAAGTAAAATCCATAATTTGAATTCTATTGCTCCAACAAGAAAGACAAGCTCAAAATCGCTTTATATCGCATAAATGTTGCTTCTTCAAAACTCTTTTCTCGTATGACCCCTTCCAAAAGCGCAACCGCATGCCACAAGAAAATATATATTAAGAAATAAGTAAAATGTGCAGCAAGCATTACATAAGAGAAAATAAAAAGTTGATCAACCCTCCAACAATTGAGATTAATCCAAGCAAAGCTTTACACAAAACTAATGATATCCAAGTAGAAGTGATATCTGGTTCTAGCATGTGGGTAGCATACTTCATTAATTATATGCTTTCCACTCTGCTTTAATAAGATGGGATTGATTATACTTTGTTCATTGATAGTTTAATATGAAACAATAATGTGTTTGCCATTTTGCCAAACCAAGACAAATAATGGATGCCACATTGTCACTCTACACCAATTTATGGTTATAAATATCTACAACAAATATTGGTTCATTCGTAGTATACCCAAATTAATAGTACTTCATGAGACAAAGAAACAAGAAAGCCAACTATGCATAAAGACACATACGCATAGTACGGATAATAAATTGTACCTCAGTTGATCATGATCATATCGTGCGAGAAACCTACAATGACAACCTCTTACATCATGCCTTCGCCTCCGTGCATCAAGAACTTATTATATCTTGATGTCAAAAAAATTAAAACTCTTGTTTTCATGGAAAATCCAAGAAACTGCCCTCTATTAAAGAAAAAAATATTAGCACCCTACACACTTAACGTTAAGGAGACTTTTTTTTTGGTTTATAAGGCAAATTACTTAACAATAATTGATGATGTTTGCTAAATTATCCATCTCATGGAGACGAATATAGATGAAATTTCTCCTAAATACAAAATCCGAAGAATAGGTTGAATTGCCTCCGACACGAACAAACTGTTAGGAATGAAAATCCAATTACATGTTTAAAAATTAATCACATTGATGATAGATTAAGCTATAAGATATGAAAGGGGCATTTTCTCGATATTCAATTTTGCACTCCTATGAGAGATGACAAAATGAGATTACACACAAAAATTTTCTAAATCAAAGATAGTTGGTCTTATTTGTACTGCATTAATAAAAAAATCTATCAGTTACAAAGTCTTTTCCTCTCCATGGCCATAGTTAGTGTTTTCTTTATCTCTATAGCTCATGTGAATTAATATTGATCTTGGTTATTTTTCCTCTCCATGAATGAGACAGAGATCCAAATAAATTAACAAAAACAGATGATAATTACCTGATCATGTGCATATTTGAAGTCATCCAAAGTTAAGGCACGAACATCTCGCCGCTTATGCAATGCAATGCAATGGTCAATGTTTTTCTCTGCCAAAGGCCTTAGAGGCTTTCTTCTATAGTTTTACAAGTTTGTTTTGTAGATTAGCTCCAACATGACAACAATGGCACATAAAAGAATGTAGCCTTCTGAATGTAACACAAAACCAAGGAAAGAAAAAAAGAGGGCAGACAAACTTATTCTAAATAAAATAAATAGGATCTCAATTAATGCCCTTGAAAGCAACAACTAACGATACAAAGTTATTTTTGAACCATTTACAAGGTCAGATGAGAAAAATATATACTTAAGTTACCTTCTTCTACTTCTCCAAAATTTCTCTTATAGGGCAATGTGCAAAACAAGTGACACGAGATCCTGAAACAGAGAATTTTCTATATGAGAATGATGAAGTTTAACATTCACTAGAAGCACCGGAAGGGAAAAAAAGGAAAAGTAGTTTAACATAATAAATGCAGAATCCGAGCACAACCTTAAGATCACTTCCGAATACCCTTCATCATGTTAGCAACGACTTCAAGATCAATATTTGGAGCCGCTTCTTCCTTCGCTAATATCACCTTCAAAATTTTCACCCTATTTTGAGCATCCGGTAAGTTGACCATTAGCCTTGCACCACATTTACATATAATAAGTTGCTTGATTTGGTTGTCATTTAGTTAAATAAAACAAACACTTCTTTTTTATGGTTCAAAAAACAATTAGGTTGCGAATGGAAAAACCTCTGAGGAAGCCTCCTGATTACGCCCTCGTCAAGATCAAAAGGTCTATTTGTGGCTGCAAGAACCAGTACTCATTCCTTATCCTTAGTACGCAATCCATCCCAGTTAGTACTCTACATCTCTTTTGCACCTACAAGTGTATTTACCCTTATGACAGAGAGAAAAACAACTAAGGTCAATACTAATGAAAGAAAAAGCACGAGTTATGTTTATACCTAGCAACAGAAGCAGCAGCAAATATATTGTTGTCAAACCCCAACAGTCCTCAATAACTAGCTTTCTTATAGTCCGACACACTGTAAATAACGCCATTACACCCTGTTTGTCTCGCATTGGACACCGCCTCAAATGCAACTCCTCGAGCATCACACACGACCCTAAATTCTCGCGGACTGGATTTTCATCAATGTTCTTACATGAATGGATTCTCAAAGTCTTCAAATTCCCACAATACGACAAAGCCGACAACCACCCACCTTCCATCCTATGATCGCAAATCGCGAACTCCTCCAACGTCTGGCAACACCGCCCAATCGCCTTAATACCATTGTAATCGCCTCACATCCGACTAACTCGAGCTTCACTAATCGTCTACAACCCCGTGCCAAAATAGTCATTCTAATATCTGAAACCATGGAATCGTAAATCCCCTTTAAATTCCCAATCAATTTCAATATTTGCAAATTCTTGCAATTATTAATCCCTTTCAACGCGAAATCATCGCAACAATGCAACTCCATTTCTTGTAATAACTCGCATTTCTTGGCCAAATAGCTTAACCCTTCCTCACTAACATTCATCAAAATTATACTCCTCAAATTCTTACAACCTTCAGCTAATGCCCTCAAGCCTCTATCAATCCTTTTCGAATCTAAAACATTATCAGCTCTTCTAATGAAAAACCCATTATTTTCCAACACCCTAGAACTCAAATGAACTTCAATTAACTTATTACTCAACAAAATCCCTGAATTTCTTTGAGATTTAATACAAGCCGGCACTAAATTTACTCACTTTAGTCTTAATCGTATCACCAGTTTGCTTCGTCTTCTCCCCCACCATTTCACCTACTTGCTTAGTCTTCTCACCCACCTGAATAATCCCCTCATGCACGCGCCGCCGGGCGTACTCCAACAGCTCCTGCCCAGTCGCCTTCCTGAAGGAATTGAAGAGCCAAGAGAACGACGAAAGCCCCATAAGCCCGAAAGCCCCCGACATCAGGAATTCAGTTACCGCGCCGGCCAATAGGATCGCCGCTGAAACTAGAACAGGGCTGCATATCACGAATAGCGGTGTGGCCACTGCGAGCCCGATTAGGGTTTCGACTAGCGTGATTCCGGTGAGGCCGAGGAGCGAGCTGCCGACGGGAAGGAGGGTTATTATGGCGAGAATTTGGACGGCGGAGGGTCCTTGGAGGAGATCTTTAACGCCGCCTTCATAGCGGGGGTGCGGCTAAGGATGGATTTGGAATTGGTGGGGCTGTGGACGGTCGCGATCTGCCATGTTTGTGGATTTGGGGAAGGATGATTGTGAAGAAAAAGTTCTCAAGGGCGAACGGCGCGCGGTTGGCGACCTGCGGGAGGGAAGAGGTGATGGGTGACGGGGAGAGAGGAGAGACGGGGCGCCGCGCAGGGAGATTGGTTTGAGCACGTATGTGGGAAAAGATGAGCTTAATCAATTTTATTGTGCCCTAATTAGTTTAGGGGACTAACGACACCGGTTGTAGAACCGGTGTCTAAAGATCTGGTGTTAAAAAAAATAAAGACACCGGTTTTATAACCGGTGTCAAAAAATTTGGTGTCTAATCTAAAATAATTTATATAAATAGACACCGGTTTGAAAATCTGATGCCAAAACCGGTGTCTATTTGGGAAATGTTTTTACAATAGACACCGGTTCTAGGAAACCGCTGTTGTTTATCAAACGACATCACTAATAAGACACCGGTTTCTTACAAAACCGGTGCTTAAAAGGAAAAGACACCGATAAAGTCATAAAACCGGTGTCTTTTTGGTGGTGTCTATCGCCAGCTTTATTGTAGTGAAATACCCAATTTTCTTAATCAATACCAAACATGCAAAAGACATCTTCTCGACCATTCATCACATAATTCACAAAAATACTTATTTTCATGAAATTAAGTGCTCATAGTAAAATTATACGAAAACTTTTTGTACTCATTCAAATCCTAACTCACACAAAAGCAATAAACATGCTTAAAAACAAAAAATAAAAAATTTTAAAATTTTATACAATTTTTATATGCTTCTAAATTCACCTAAATGCAATGCAAATATGAAAAAGTACAAAATCACGCACTCTTGACAACCCCCAAACTTAAATCATGTTTCGTCCCGAACATATGAGGAAAGTTATCAAAAGAAAAAGAAAGCGCGATGAGTACTTACTTGGATCAGATCATGGGTTGCCTCCCAAATAGCGCTAAGTTTTACGTCTTGACCAGACGATTATCTTTTAGCTCAATCAAATATATGGTTGAAACCTCGTGCCTCATTTCCTTCGATTGTTTTTTTTATAACACGTATGTCATGACACCTCCTAAACAACAACTCACGAAAAACAAACAAAACTAAAAATTAAGTTAGCAAAAATCAAAAATTAAATGAACTACTTATTACAATATCTAAGTTGAATCTTTCGATCCTCGGCAAAGCGCGCCAAAACTTGATCGTGAAATTGTTTCACTAAACTGCAATTGAACAGCGTAGCTAGCAAATAATGGCGAGCAAAGTCGTATTCCTTAGGGATTGAATACGAAACACTTAGGTTATAGTAAATATCGTATTCTAATTTTATTGAAGCTATCAAAAGTCACAAGTTTTATATAATCCAAAATTAACAATTAAAAATAAAATATGTAAATTTATAAAAACTCAAACTCCACAAGTCTTTTCAACAAATACAAAAGCAACCCTAGGCACATAATTTCGACATGATTCTTCAATATTAAATCCATTTAATGTTTATTAAAACCAGTTTATTTGTTTCTATGGGTTCAATTCCTATATTTGTTTATTCCCCTCCCGAAGAAGATAAACAGGTTGATTACTACCAATTGCTAGCATCCCTACTCAACAATTAATATCAACTCCCAAAAGATCTTTGAATTGAAGTACTCCCACAAACAGATTATAAGCCTCCCAACTCTATACCTGTTTATGTCTAAATTCGATTTTTGATTGTTAGAACTCATCTCGCGAATTATGTACTACATATATGACAGAAAAATTATTGGCCAAATAATCTACAAAAAATAAGCATTCGAATTCATATAATAAAACACATAAATAAATTAGGAAAACAATCAATATAGATTTAACATAAATCCAAAGTTTTGACTATGCCTTAGGATCGAATGATTAGACCAATATATTTGGTAACATATTCATAGACAAAGTTGAAATCAAATAGTTTGACATCGTTTAAGTACAAACAAGAGATCTAAACTAAGAAAGAAAGAACCCTTCTTGTCAGGATGGATCCTCCTTCCAAGCCTAGTAAATCCTTATGCTTCCGTAGATGTGAAAGGCCTTGTGGTGCTCTTCATAAATTTTTGCCCGTCTGTCATAAGACTGTTGATTTGTGTAATCCTAGTGTATTTTGATGTATTTGATGTTGTATCCAAAAGATGAAAATTGTCCAAGGCATTGGTTCCTTTATATAGGTATTTTGAGAGATCACTTGTAGAGTTCTCGACGGGAAAAGAAATCAAAAATCATCCGACAGACGGCGAATCGCACGGCCGTGTTAAGCATTTTGCTCTCTATTTTTGCTCGAACAAACAAACCACGGTCAGGTCGTGTGATATGTCTTTGAAATTCTTCCATCGAACAAGTCGCACGGATGTGTAAAAACACATGGGAACAATCCACACAATCGTGTTCATGTTACACTCGGAGACCGTGTGACTTGTTTTTCTCCATTTTCTTCGGCGTATGTGATCTTCTCTTCGCATTCTTCAATCTTGTCCGGGCCTTCCAACCAATATCTTTTCATTTAAGCTCCGCTTCTTGTAAAAAGTTACAAAAATACGCAGATATCATGCCCGCCTAAGGAAACCAAGTAAAATGCACTAAATATGCGTGCAAATGCATCAAATGCATATCAAATTAAGCCCCTAAATGCACGTATATTTTACACGTGTCGAAATCCCCTAAACTTAAACCGTTGCTCATCCCCGAGCAAACCAAGAAAAATAATCTCAAGGGGTACAAAGAACACACAAGAACACTACAAATACTTAATCTCATTTAAATCCATACTTAAGTAAACCATGTAATTCATTATCAAGAAATCATCAATCACAAGTTTGGCATAAATTTGATTTTCATTTGTTAGAACTCATCTCCGAATTATGAACTAACAAATATGACATGCAAATTATTGGGCAAATAATCTACAAGAAATAAGCTTTTGAATTCATATAATAGAACACATAAATAAATTAAGAAAATAATCAATACTGATTTAACATGAATCCATAATTTTGATAATGCCCTAGAATCGAATGATTAGCCCAATATATTTGGTAACAAATTCATAGACATAGTTGAAATCAAATAGTATGACATCGTTTAAGTACAAACAAGAGATCTAAACTAAGAAAGAAAGAACCCTTCTTGTCGGGATGGATCCTCCTTCCAAGCCTTCGAACCTTGTGCTTTCGTAGATGCGAAAGGCCTTGTGTTACTCTTCGTAGATTTACCCTCCTCTCTCGGAAGACTCGTTAATTTGTGTAATTCTAGTGTATTTTGATGTATTTGATATTGTAACTAGTATGAAAATCGTCGAAGGCCTTGGTCCCTTTATATAGGTGCTTTGACGAGATCATTTGTAGAGTTCTCGACAGAAAAGGAATCAAAAATTAGCCGACAGACGAATTGCACGGCCGTGTGCAATTCACACGATCCGGCCGTGTAAAGTGTTTTGCTCTCTTTTTGCTCGAACAAACCAATACGGTCGTGTGCCTTTTACACCACCAGTGCGATGTGTCTCTCGAAATTCTTCCCTCGAACAAGTCACACGAATGTGTAAAAACACATGGGAACAATCCACACGGTCGTCTGCATGTTACACGATCAGATCGTGTGACTTGTTTTTCTCCATTTTTTTGCGTATTTGATCTTCTCTTCGCATTCTTCAATCTTGTGCAGGACTTCTAACCGATATCTTCTCATTTATGCTCTGTTTCCTATAAAAGTTACAAGAATACACAGTATCATGTCCTTCTAAGGAAACCAAGTAAAATACACTAAATATGCGTGCAAATTCATCAAATATATATCAAATTAAGCCCCTAAATGCACGTATATTTTACACGATCGTAATGGATCAATATACTTAGAACTAAGCTTTCTTTTCTTTTCAAACAACATTATCCCATTCATTGGTGATCTCTTAAGAAACATTTGATATCCTACAAAAATTTCCAATACTCTTATTCTTTTATCCATATAACTTTTTTGTTAGTTTTTCAAATAGTTTCCATCTTTTATGCGGATTTTTTTGCACAACTTCGTAGGAGCCTTTTCCATTGCGACTTGATAATTGTTATTGTATAAAAATTCCACCAAAGACACATATTTTCTCCATTTCCTTGAAAGTTTAGAACACTAGCTTTAAGAGTATATTCTAGAGTTTGTATGGTTCGTTCAATATGTCCATGCTCAAAATTATAGCATTGCCCTTCATATTTAATACAATTAGATCAACCTAAAGTTATCTTCCTTCAGTAAGAATACCACATGTTCGTACAATCTAATTAGTTTGTTTTAATTCTCTGGAGAGAATACCTATATAAATGACCTCAGAAATGTCTGGTATCCTAGCCATTGTCCTCACATGCTCACTAGAAATAAATGAATGGATGAATCTAGAATCAAGTAATGCAAATGTCAAAACACCAAAGGTAGATGGTTTACCTGTAACAACTGATAGGTTCGCCTTGGTGTCATCCTTATTCATGGTAAAAACTCTAGCAGATGTGCTCTCTTGGACTATTGGTTTTGGTTTATTTGGACACAGATTAGCCATATGTCCTGCTTGTCCACATGAAAAACATACTCCAGTACCCCAATGACAAGCTCTGTTGTGTTGTTTTCCACATCTAGGGAAAGGTGGTGGTGCTAATGTTTTATCTTGATCAGTCTTTAAACATTTGATTGGATCTCCTTGTTCTTTCCATTGCTGTTTTTGAAATCTGGGTTTTCAACTCTGGAAATGAGATAACATTTTCTTTTCATTTTTGACCCAATGATTTCCCTGTTTTTGTGTGAACTCTCATCGAACATTGTGTGCATGTCTTATTCTCTCCTCGGGTTGTTCTATCGGCGATGCTCTCTCACCAACTTGTCAATATGTGACTCATTATATTCCAACCATGCTTACATCCCTATAGAGCTCTGGCCCAGACCTTTCAACTTTTAGCACATTAGTGTAGGTTCCAAGGGGTGTGAGTGTAAGGTTTAGAAGGGGGGGTTGAATAAACCTTACCAACTTTTCAAATTTAGTCCTTTTAAATTTTCAGAGTTAATACTACACAGCTAAGTCCTTGATGGACAGCTAAGTTAGTTAATCAATGAGTTAGCCACTCAACAGACTGATCGAGCCGTTGATAGAATAACTCAATTTGTTTGACTAAAGACTTAACTTGACCGTGATATGTTTTCGTGGAAGACTTAACACCCTTGATTTTGGTTTAAGTTTGTTTCAATACTTGGTTTTAGAACTTTGTTGATTATTAATTGGATAGCAAATTTATCAATGAGATATAAATGTAATATGCGAAAATTAAAGTCTTTGAAATGTAAATGACACGGAAGTTTTTATAGAGGTTCGAAGATGGGGTAATTCTTCTACTCCTCTCTTCTCCAACTCCCGGGAGGAATTCACTAAGTATTGATCAATATACGAGTGGTTACCAGTCCGGATACAAGTCTTGATCACACAACCGACTTGATCCTTTGGGACCCGATCGAGATGCCTTGGTCACACAACCGTGGCTTCTCATACGACTCAACTTCTTCACAGGCGGTACCGCCTTTGCTACTACAGACCCACTTGCTCAAGTTCCTTGGATTTGATCACGAAGCCCTCCAAATAGCTTAAGCTTGGTTCGACCTTGAACCTTTCTACAATCTTTCGTGGAATGTAGACCCTTGATTCTTCAAATGTTTCCTTTTCAACCGATTGAAGTCGTCTTTCCTTCACAGGTGAGTGTAGGATTGATTTCCTTCGTAATGTAGGCTTGAGGATTGAGAGTTTAATAACTTGAGAATATTTCAGTTTACAAATGTTTCTTTCTTGCTTGTATTCAATTCTCGTTGTCAAGGTAACCTTTTCTCAAATAAACTCCTCGGCCTTTTATAGTGGTCTTTCAAAAATCGCCGTTGAAGAGAGATAGGCTTATTTTTGAAAGTCACTTGTGGTCGTTGGCTTCTCTTGTTGCGCTTCTTGGAATTGACATTTCCTCGTATAAATGATCCTTCGACTTTTTCGGATCGACACACGATGTAGTGCTTCCCATTGGTTTATTCCTTTTGCACGCTTCGGGATTGTGCGCTTTAAGAAAGGTAGTATGGAAGTATTACTTGTTTAAGTAATTCTCTTGATTTACGTGCAACAAATGTCTTTCATTATCTCGACTTGATCGCATTTCCTTGCCTTCCCCCAGGTGACTTGAGTCAACTTCCAATCATTGGATGACTCTTCCGTCACTTCAACTTGAGACTTGGCTATCTTGAGTTGACTTGATCGATACTTTACTCACCGTCTGTATCTCACCGCACCTTCAAATGAGTTCCTATCTTTTCTTCTTTGCCATACTCACCGCCTCCTCACAAATGAGTCTTCCTTCTAGTCTCCAATTGTCTTCTTGCATTTTCGGCATAGGCGACTTAACTCACTTCGACCCGGCCATATCTACTACAATGCAATTTACAACAAAAATGGGGTGTCAACTTCCTATTCTAAGTTTTACATGGCATTCATCAAAATCTACAAAATAATTTCCCAACAATTTCCCCCTTTTGATGATGCCAAAACTTAAAACATACATCCGTAATTAAACAAAAAGATACATACAGGCAAATGTAGAATCACAAAATGTATGCTTAGAAACGATCTTTTATTGATCATAACATTCTTGTTCTTTACATAGTCATTTTACAAAGTGTATCGAGCTTGAATCAAAAGAAAATGTATCGTGAGCTTAAATGGACCTTAAAGTAACCATGCTTTGTTCTATATCTCCACAAGTATAGAAATTGTACAATTTTATTCAATGTACTGAAAGACTTACATAATAATGTATTTACATAGTAAAATACACGAAGGGGTGGACAAAGAACACTTCATCTCTTTCGCGCCTCCTTCTTTCATCTTCTTGACTCTGTCATCTTTTGACCTTCTTCTCTTTTTCTCATCTTGACCGCCTTCTTCTTTTCATACGCCCTTCCTCGCGCGCCTTCATCTTTTCTCGCTCTTTTCTTGTCTTTCCTCCCATAGATGAGTTTGTCTTTTATTTTCCTCTTCAATTCTCTTCACATACTCGGCATTGTTCTTAGCCACTTGCGGGTTGGCTACTTCGTCAAATCCCGGCCCAATAGATCCCTCATTTCTTGCTTGGATCTATATACTCAATATTTTTGGGCGAGGTCTGGTGTCGGAACCTCTTCCTCCACCACGCTTCTTCCTCTTCCTCCGGGCGTGTACTTTCTTATCGGGGTCTTCTTTTTCCCGGTGAGTGACTAGCGAGTGACCAGCAGAGAGAGACGCCATGATTCTCACGCTGTCGGCTTCTTCACATAGTGTGAGACCTTTTTCCCAAGACAAATCCCAAGCTTGAGCCGTGGACATATTTGCGAAGTAACCTTCGATGCGGCGTCTTAAATTCATCAACAGATCTTGGCTCGGTTCGATTCTGAAATGGCATAGGTGTCTCTGTCATTGGAATGCCTCCATGTTGTTTCGAAATATCCATAACTCGGGCATCCATCCTTACTTCCACTTCCTTCATCCCCGCTTCAATCGTCTTTCTCTTTTCAAATGCAGGTACAGCAGTGTTGGAGTGGCGAGTCACCGGGAGTTTGCTTGATAATATCAATCGTGACGAGACCTTTCAAGTGAGACTTGGATGTTTCATCAACAATTTCGGAGACTCTACTTCTCCCGGCCTCCTCGATATCTGTTTGGTGAGTGGTGACTCAGCCCCGGTTTCTCAAGCTCGGAACGCTTGAAGATTCTTCTTCTTCTTTTGTTTGTACTGGAGGGACTTCTGGTTCGGATAAGGTTTCTTCGAGTCCTTTCAGGGCGGGGGGCGTGCCATCGTCTTCTCGAGGAGCTGGTATCATCTGTCGTGGCTTATCATTCTTCTTTTCTTGATGACCGGGAGAAGGTATTTGAGATTCCTTCTCCATGCTGCGGTTGTGGGGGCGGAGACACGGCTGGGGAGCAGTGACTCACGAGCTGCGGGGTAGGAGAAGATTTCTTTTTCTTTCTTTGCGAGGGCGTGATCTTCTTCTGGCAGCTGCAAACGACGGCCTTTTGAGGAAGGGAGACAATTTGTGGTAGTTGTATCATCAGTGGTCACTGATTCCCCTCACTCGTATCAACTCTTTTAGCGTAGGCTCTCTTCCTGCGCCGCCCAGAGAGGTTTGATCGAAACATCCTTTTGTTCACATGGAATGCCTTTCCATGTCGAAGAGGACTTCTTTACTTCCATCATTCGGCCAATCACCAGGTTTTACCGAACGAAACTTGAAAACGAGGCGAGGATTGATAAGGTTTTGAGAGAAAATTTTGCTTTTGCTTTCGAGAGAGAGAGATGAACAATTTTGGGTAAAGTGAGTGAGAAACGGACAAAATGGTTTAAGTATGGTTTATGAAAGGGCGTGCGGGTGGTTTTGAAATTTGATCAAGATCAACGGCTTAGATCTTGTACGCCGATTAGCATTTAAGTTCTCGCATTTAATGCGACAAAGATTTATATCCAATCATAAGCGTGGTGTGCGACTTTTGATTTGTACACATCATAATGATCTTGACGTCATTCTTAAAAACATTCCCGCTTAGTAAAAACGACGCGTTTTTGTCACTTTGCTCATAAATGACTCGGCTTACTTCTTAGCCGATTCAATCCTTCTTCTCTCTATTCTCGCTTGTGACTCAATTTGTCGCCTAACTCGGTGCAAATGACTTTCCGATCTGGTGATTTACTTAGCAATTACGAGTTCACTCTTTTTCCTCTTTTCATGTTTCATCTCTTTTCTTTGAGTCTTCCGAGTGTCAACTCAGCTCAATTAACCCTAATTCATGCTTGAGTTCTTCAAATATTGACTCACATAATGGTTTTGTGAAAATGTCACCAACCGTTTATCGATTGAAATATATTCAAAGGTGATGTCCTTCTTTTCAACATGATCTCTCATGAAGTGATATCGACATCAATGTGCTTTGTTGTTGAATGTAACACAGATTTTGAGTGATTGCAATTGCACTTGTGTTATCACACATAATTGGAATTTTTTTCCTCAACCTCATAGTCTCTCACCTTTGTCTCATCCATAAGACTTGGGCTGCAACAATTTTGCCAGCTATGTATTCTGCTTGATTGTGGAGGTGGCTATTGAATTTTGCTTCTTGCTAAACCAGAAATTAGCCTATTTCAAGCATTTGACATGTGCCTCGAGGTGCTCTTCCTGTCAACTCTACATCCAAAGATAGTCGTAGTCCGAATAACCAATTAGCTTGAATCCACCTTCCTTTGGATACCATAAGCCAACTTCTTGCTTCCTTTCAAATATCTCAAAATTCTTTTGGGCGCAGTCATGTGGCTTTCTTTTGGAGCAGATTGAAATCTTGCACATACACCTACATCAAAGGTGATGTCCGCCCGCTTCTTTGTGAGATAGAGCAATGATCCAATAAGTGTTTTGTATCTTGTTTGATCTACAGTGCTTGCCATCCGCATCCATATCCATTTTGATGATGTAATCATTGGTATTTTCACGTAAGACTTCTCTTCCATACCGAATTTCTTCATTAAATCTCTGGTGTATTTTGTCTGACTTATGAAGGTTCCATCCTTCACCTGTTTCACTTGAAGTCCAAGGAAGAATGTCAGCTCTCCCATCATGCTCATTTCGAATTTGCTTTGCATGAGATTTGAAAATTTATCACACAGCTCTTTGTTTGTGGATCCAAAGATGATGTCATCCACATATATTTGAACAAGCAGTATACTCTTCCTATCTTGAATTCTGAAGAGTGTTCTGTCCACTTTGCCTTTTGTGAATCCGTTCTCAGTCAAGAATTGTGACAATGTATCATACCATGCTCTGGGTGCCTGTTTCAATCCATATAGAGCTTTCTTGAGTTTGTATACTTTATCTCCAAGAGTCTTCTGCTCAAATCCTGGAGGTTGTTCAACATACACTTCTTCTTCCAATAAACCATTAAGAAATGCACTCTTTACATTCATTTGTATACAATAAAGTTCTTGTGAGTCATAGGCAAGAAACATCCTTATGGCTTCCAATCTTGCCATAGGAGCAAATGTTTCATCAAAATCTATCCTTTCTTCTTGCAATATCCTTTGGCTACCAATCTTGCTTTGTTTCTTACCACGAACCTTCCTCATTCATCTTGTTTCTCATACCCATTTAGTGCCAATAACATTTTGATGGGTTGGCCTTTGAACCAATTCCCACACTTTGTTCCTTTCAAACTGATTTAGCTCTTCTTGCATGGCTTGAATCCAATGTGTGTCATACAATGCTTGTGACACATCTTTTGGTTCTATTTGTGAGATGAAGCAAGTGAACATTGCTTCTTGTTGAGTTCGATCTAGTTTTTACACCTTCTCTTACATCTCCAATGATTAGTTCTCGGTGGATGATCTCTCGGCCATCTTACATCGGAGTTGGAGTAAGTTAGATGGATTCATCGTCTTGCAAAATTTGTGTTATTTTGATCACTCTTTCATCATCACTTAGCTGCAGATTTTCCAAAATTTGTCTTTGAGACTCGGCTATCTCATCTTCTTCGGGTTTATAATTCCACTTCACTTCAACATAGGGACTCTTACGCATAGTTGGTTGATTCAACTTATCAATGACTCTTCAATGTTTTCTCCATTTACATTTGGTTCATCAAACAACACATGGATGGATTCTTCGTAACCATTGTCCTCTTGTTGAGCACTCGTAGGCTTTGCTTTCACCGAGTATCCAAAGAAGATACCTTCATCGCCTTTAGCATCAAAAGCCTTTAAATTATCTTTGCCATTGTTGTGGATGAAGCATTTGCATCCAAATATTTTGAAGTATGCAACATTTGGCTTTCTCCTTGTCCAAATCTCATAGGAGTCTTTGTCACCGTCTGCTTATCATGCATCTATTTTGAGTATAGAATGATGTGTTTATTGCATCGCCAAAATCTTTTAGGCAGCCTGCTTGGCTAACATGGTCCTTGTCGCTTCTTTGAGAGTTCTATTCCTTCTTTCTCGCAACTCCATTTTGTCAGGAGTCCTTGCTGCAGATAATTCATGACCAATACCATTTTCAATACAATATCGAGTTATTATACCATTGACAAACTCGGTTCCTCCGATCTTATTTTGATAATGGTTTGACTCTTCTCATTTTGTATTCTCTTCATCGGTTGTGGTAGCTTCGCAGAGTTTCTTTCTTTTTACACATGAATATTGTCCATGTATATCTTGAGTAGTCATCTACTTCCACCAAGGTGTACTTCTTCCCACTTATGCTAGTTGGTTCCACTGACCAAACAGATCCATATGTAGCGGTGTAATATTCTTGTTGAAGATGGACATGTCTTTTCTTTGAATGATGATTTGATTTGCTTTCCCATCCGCATGCATCACATATACTCTCCTTCTTGTATATTGAGTCCGGAAGTCCTTCTACAAGATTACTCCTGGCAAGTTTGTTAATTGTTTTGAAGTTCGGTGACTCGACTTCTTATGCCACAACCAACTTGATTCATTGTGTGCTTTTAAGCTATGACAGTACTTGGTGTTGCGATGACCAATCTACCACATACATGTTCTTTTGTCTCGCATCCTTGCAACACAACTCCATTGATTCAGTGTCTTTGATTTGACATATACCCATGTTAAATCCAACATTATAGCCTTTGTCACAGAGTTGACTTATGCTAAGCGAGGTTGAAGTTGAGTCCTTCAACATATGCAACATCTGTGATTTCTAATCCATTTTTCTTGATAGATCCAATGCTTCTTATTTCTCCTGGAGCTTCATTCCCTCCAAATATGACTTTTGCACCTCGACTTCCTTGAATTTTGATAGATTTTTCTTATTTCTGTCATGTGTCCGAACAACCACTATCCATGTACCAGGTTCCTTGGCACTCACCGCTCCCGAACTCCGCAATCAAGGAAGTTAGGTTTTAGGTACCCATACTTGCCTGGGTCCTGAGGGTTAGTATTATAAGATGATCCAACCAACCTATAGCCAGATGATTTGACTCTAAGGGGTTGCCATCTATCAGTGCCATAATCATAATTAATTTTGGCAAATTTCTTGGGGTTCTAGGTTCATACAAACGTATCTTTTGTCCGTATGCCCGTGTATGTGTTTTAGCAATTGCCTTCTTTGGAAAGTTGTGATATCTTTGAATGTAGTGCCTAGGTGCATAAGTGTGCTGATGATAGCTCTTATGCCTTTGGAATGGCCTTTGTTAAGTTTTAGGCCTTTGCCATTTAGGCTTATATTCCATAGATCTTTGCTGATAGTTCCCATTATTCCAATCAGCTTGGCTTGGGTACTTTCTACCATTCCCATCATATGTGTTTCTTTTATAGATCTTCTGGGGTTTTTGGTAGCTCTGTTTCGTCTTTACAGAGTATTTCCTATTTAGAGTTTGCTGAGGAACTCGGCTGGATTTCTTCTCAGTTGTCCTCTCAGCACACTCAACTGGCAGCTTTCCATTTCCTTTATAACCAAGGCCAGTTTGCTTGTGATTGTGCTTTGGAATAAATGTGTGTGCACCATTTGGAGTTTTGGATTTTTGAGATACTTCATTACTTGAAGATCCTTTTTCCAAAATTACTTTTGGAGCTTGACATAGCACAGAGGAATTAAATCCTAAGCCTTGTCTTGTCTCCACATTCTCTTTGACTCATAATATGGTCATCCAAGGATTTAGATGCCTTAGTGAATAAGGCAATCACATTTTTGAGGTCATTCTCCTCTTTTCTATAGCAAATATTTCTCGCTTTATTAACTTAGCATTTTCACCTTTAGACTTTTATTCTCATCGACTATTTGACTTAGAGTACTTAGCTCCTTAGTCACCGAGAGTTTTGGCTCTTGAGTAGGCTGTTTTCCTCATTTAGTAATGTGTGTGAGTATTTAATGTGTTCAAAGTCTTTCATCATTTTGCCTAATGAATCATAAAGATCAGTGGGTGATGAAGTGTGTGTGTCACCGATCACTATCACTAGAATCTGAGTGTGATGAGTTAGAGTGTACCTCATCTTCTTGGTCAAGTTGGTCTTGTTCCTTGGCCATTAAAATGATCAAGGCTTCTTCTTCGTAGTCACTTGAGTAGTCGACTTCACTACTCTCTGAATCAGCTATGTCTTTTGACTTGTTTGTCTCGGCCTCTCTGACCAACATTGCATTTTTCTTTTCTTGTCTTCTTTCTCTCAAGACTTTTCTTTCCTCTTCATTCCCGTATTTGCCGACTACAGGATATGGGCAATCAATGGCATAGTGACCTGGTTGTCTGCAGTTCCAAAGATAGATTTTCAACCTTTTGATCGACTCTTTCCATTCTTGGATTGTCGCCCTTTGATATTCAACTTTTTGATGCTCTGCTCTCTTGGTTGGTCTATCTTCCCTTGACTTGGAGGGATCTCGAGTGTCTTCCGGAGGATTCACCCTTGCCTCTCTTGTAGTTCTTATTGAAGAACTTGTTAAACCTTTTAACCATCGGGGCTATTTCCTCTTGGTCAATGACTTCTTTGACCTCGGCTCTCTTGCCATCCTTAACAATTAGAGCAAATTGTTTTGGGCACGATTGTCTCCTCTTGGTCTTTTCTTCTCAGCTCAAATTCGTAGGCCTTGAGATCCGAGATAGCTCATGGTTGGATGTCTTGGATAGATCCATGGAATGCCTCGATGCCATGACCTTCATTTCCCATTCAAATTGGGAGACTTCTTAGAATCTTCATACACATTTCATTCTCGTGTATATTCTTTTCCAAGTGCGAGATAGCTCATTGGTAATTTAGAAACCGAGCATCCAAATGATCCAAGGTCTCTCCTCCTGCAAGCATTTTAAAATTCTCAAATTTTTGTACATCAACATATAGCTTATTTTTCTTGATTTGCTCGAGCCTTCACAAATCAAGGTTAGCTTGTCCCAGATTTCTTTAGCCGTTTTGCATGATTTGACTTTATTGAACATGGCTTTGTCCAAAGTTTTGTAAAGAATGTCCTTGGCCACATTGTCCAAGTTATATCTTTTCATGTCATCATTTGTCCATTCAGCTCTCGGTTTTCAACCATAGCCTGTCCGGGGCAACATCCTCTTCACCTTCAAGCTGCAGCTCTCACCTTACAATCATGTTCACTTTTAAAATTTGCAGTGGCCCATCTTCTATCACTACATTTCATCGTGTAATCTTTGATAGATGAGCCGCATACGAATTTTCCAATCATCAAATTCCTAAATAGTGAACATAGGGATGCATGTCAAATTTGCTTCCATGATAATAACTTTGCTTGATTAAAAGAGTTTTGCAATATCAAGTCAATCAAACAATATTTGAAAGATTTGGAGATCTAGTTCAAGAACTGGTCATGAAAGCTCAATGAACCAACCGCTCGATACCACTTGTAGGTCCCAAGGATGTGAGTGTAAGGTTTAGAAGGGGGTTGAATAAACCTTACCAAATTTTCAAATTTAGTCCTTTTAAATTTTCATAGTTAATACTACACACTAAGTCCTTGATGGACAACTAAGTTAGTTAATCAATGAGTTAGCCACTCAATAGACTCGACCGAGCTATTGATAGAATAACTCACTTTGTTTGACTAAAGACTTAACTTGACTATGATATGTTTTCATTGAAGACTTAACACCCTTGATTTTGGTTTAAGTTTGTTTCAATACTTGATTATCAATTGGATAGCAAATTTATCAGCGATATAAATGTAATATGCGAGAAATTAAAGTGATGAAATGTAAATGACACAAGAAGTTTTTATAGAGGTTCAAGATGGGGTAATTCTTCTACTCCTCTCTTCTCCAACTCCTGGAGGAATCCACTAAGTATTGATCAATATACAGAGTGGTTAACACCCGATACAAATCTTGATCACACAACCGACTTGATCCTTTGGGACTCAATCTGAGATGCCTTGGTCACACAAATTGGCTTCTCATACGACTCAGCTTCTTCACAGGGCAGCTGCCTTGCTACTACAGCCCACTTGCTCAAGTTCCTTGGATTTGATCACGAAGCCCTCCAAATAGCTTAAGCTTGGTTCGACCTTGAACCTTTCTACAATCCTTCGTGGAATGTAGACCCCTTGATTCTTCAAATGTTTCCTCTTCAACTGATTGAAGTCGTCTTTCCTTCACAGGTGAGTGTAGGATTGATTTCCTTCGTAATGTAGGCTTGAGGATTGAGAGTTTAATAACTTGAGAATATTTCAGGTTACAAATGTTTCTTTCTTGCTTGTATTCAATTCTCAGATTGTCAAGGTAACCTTTTCTCAAATAAACTCCTCAGCCTTTTATAGTGGTCTTTCAAAAATCTGCCCGTTGAAGAGATAGGCTTATTTTTGAAAGTCACTTGTGGTCGTTGGCTTGTCTTGTTGCGCTTCTTGGAATTGACATTTCCTCGTATAAATGATCCTTGACTTTTCGAGATCGACACGATGCAAAGTGCTTCCCATTGGTTTATTCCTTTTGCACGCTCGAACTGCACACTTTAAGAAAGGTAGTATGGACGTATTACTTGTTTAAGTAATTCTCTTGATTTACGTGCAACGGATGTCTTTCGATTATCTCGACTTGACCGCATTTCCTTGCCTTCCCAGGTGACTTGAGTCGACTTCAATCCTTGATGACTCTTTCCGTCACTTCAACTTGAGACTTGGCTATCTTGAGTTGACTTGACCGATACTTTACTCGATTGCATCTCGCTTGCACCTTCAATCGAGTTCCTATCTTTTCTTCTTTGCCATACTCGGTTGCCTCACAAATGTGAGTCTTCCTTCTAGTCTCCGGTTGTCTTCTTGCATGTTCAGCATAGCCGACTTAACTCACTCGACCAACCCTATCTATTACAATGCAATTTACAACAAAAATGGGGTGCCAACTTCCTATTCTAAGTTTTACATGGCATTCATCAAAATATACAAAATAATTTCCCAACAATTAGTACAAACCATATGTTCAACAAACTTAGATAGTTGTTCAAATTTGCAAATGTAATCAAGAATCGTCACACTTCACTACCTCAACTAAATGAACTCATTCATCTTCATAGCGTGAATAGGAGTGGTAAAGTATTTGTTCTGAACAATTGCTTAAATCTTTCCATGTCATGGTTGCTATATTCTCGATGCTCTTCATCGCACCCCCACAAGTGTCCCGCACTATCATGTAACATAAAGGAAACACACATTACCTTTTCTTCTTAAGGAACTCGCTATACTAAACATATTCTCCAAAGTCGTTAACCGCTTCCGCATCTGTAGGATCTACTGCATCCTCAAAGGTTGGTGGATTTAACTTTCTGAATCTTTCCCCAACCATCTCTTTTTGCTCTGCTCTTTGTTGTGGTTTTTTCATCTATGCTCTTTGTTGTCCTATTATATCCCTCTGATGAATGAGTTGTTGAATTTTTTCATAATGTCGTTGGATAAGCTTCATAAGTCGATTTATAACATTATCCGAATCACCCATTGGCATAGGCGTCCCATGTCCTTGGTTCCAATCTCCACTACCACTCTCACCTGTAATTCTCACCATATCTATCACACTGTCTTAGAAGGAACCTTATAACACATTGCCCATATATATAGTTCATGAACATAAAATAATAGTAAACGACAAAAAAGAAAAGACCGACATAAGCAACAAAAACTCTAATGGTCGGGTTGAGGTGATGCTCTCTCTCAACAACGATCGCCTTCTCTCTTCCATTCAATCTTAATTCATTCGATCATGGAGATTGATTCATCTTTGTTCCCTGAAATTCATAGATCTAATCATGCTCAATATAGCTGCTCCTCACGGATTTCTCATTCATCTTTTTCCAAGGAAATTTTCAATGAAAACCCTAATCCTACACTACAAGATCGACCACTTCCTTCTTCTTTGATGGCCCCTTTTAGATCGACAGCCAAACTCTACGACCATACAGTTTCTTCAGGTTTGCAGTGCACGACATCGCCTCAACTTACGGATTCCATGCATGGAGTACAATCTTTTGCCCAAACCCTAGCCCCGGAAGAGGATTTTCGACCCGTCAAGAAAGGAGATTGCTTCTCCGTTACTATGGATGAATAAATCTATCAACAAAGGACGGTTGAGTTAAAAAATTCTCTGATTGGACGCATTCTTCTATCTAAAGGCGTTAAGCCTTATTCGCTAGAGGGTTTATAGGCAAAATTGCATTCAGAATGGCACCCTTCGAGCAACTGGAAGATTGTTCCACTTGGAAAGGGTTACTATAATATTCAATTTAGTTCCATGAAAGATTGAAATCGGGTTTTGGCAAAATCGTCTTGGAATTTGCGGCCATGACAATGCATCTCATGAATTGGGTGCCCGACTTCAACCCCTACAAGATAAACTCTTCCACAAGCAGGTTTGGATTTGAATTTACGAATTGAGTTATGAGCACTGGCACCATTCTTTAATTACTAAAATTGCATCTTCAATTGTTACTCCAATACAAATTGATATTTGTTCTTTATCTGGAGAAGTTGGGCATTTTGTTCGTGTTTTGGTGGAACTGGATTTAAATAAGCCCCTTCAAGAGTTTGCTATGGTCGAACAAGTAGGCCATTGTTCCTTCATTTCTATCGGATAAGAAAATCTCCCATATTTCTGTGTTCATTGCCGAATTGTTGGGCATAATATCAATCAATGTCGTAATACCAATACTAAAGATGCGCCAAAGCCTAGAGAAAAAAGCAAAAAAGAGGTTAGTCCAGTCCGTGGTAGATCATTGCATCGTGACCATCCTCCGGTGGATAAGGGTAAGGTTGTTGCTTCAGAAAATTGGGTGCAAGTTAAAAAATGACAAAGTAGAGTTAATGATATTGGAAAATCTATCCCGAAAGTCAACACAAAGAATTCCTTTGAGGCAATAAGTGGAGATGGAGTCGAAGATGCAGTGGTGGTCGGAGACACTGATGATAGGAAAATCTCGAAAAATCCAACGGTTAATGAGGATAGAACATTGGAAATGGTTGATAATATTAATAGTGACATACCTACACCTTTGCAGGTGGTATACCACTCTTCTCAGCACCAAAGTAATCATGCAGCTGACTTAAATGACGTAAGGAAAGAGGAATTACGACGAGCAATTATCGATGTCTCCAAGAACTTACCTGTGACAGCCTACGAGTTGAACTCTAATGACCCTTCGGAGAATTTTCAAGCCACATCGGTTGTGGCTCAGAAATGATGGTCCGACATGGAGGACGAAAAGGAGCAAGAAGAAGAGGAACAAGAAAAATTGATAAAGATAGGTTAAAGCTTTAAAATTGAAGCTTTAAAGATAAAGCTATGAAGTCTATGACAATTGTGGCTCGTGGATCCCGGCCGATATTCCATAAAGGCTACATTAGACCATCAAGAAGATACTCGAGCATGTGCTAAAACAACAACTAATTATGCTATTCAAAATCTTCTAAAAATAGACGCCTTCGTTTAAATTGCATTTTTAAGTTGTTTTTGTTTTTTTCTTTTTTCAAAGGTTTAACATTATTTTTTATTTGCTACCTGATTGGCTTGTGATCGTGAATTTTTCTTTCTTTTATATATTTTCTTTTATTTAAAAAATTCATGAACATAAAATAAATTAAGCAATAAAGTAAAACTTATTGGCATGATGTGGTCTACGAGTTCTAAGCTCATGTAGATGGAAAGTCTACGTAACACAGAATCGGGTTACGATACCACTCTGTAATACCCACCCTTTAAACCTACACAAGAATATGAATAATGCAAGTTCTACAACATATACCCTATTTTTGTGTACTTTTTTCGTGACATTTAATAAGAAACAAGTAATGAAACAAACCCTCGGGTAACAATAAGGATCAACCATATCCACAGGAAAAGGCGCAACCAACCTTATAATGAAGCAACATTGACATCTATGTGTCCTAACACACAACCCGAGATACCAAGTGATCTCCAAGTACATATTTCCATCGAGGATTCAAAAGGGAGTACAAGACAAATCCAAAATATAATACAAGGCAAAAAAAGACATAACAACCATCAATACATAGTCTAACAGGTCGTCATCTATGTACATTGTCCTCAATAACTTGTTGGAGTTGTAGCACCTGTCTAGTAAGACAAGAAATCAAGCATCACTAGGCTCCCATACGATGCATGAACTACGTGAGCTAATGCCCAGTAACCGAAAATCATGCATGCTGAAAGAACAATATAAAACAAATGTGTTATGCCAGGAAACCATGCTAATGCACTAAAGCATTTTATTTAAAATCATTTCCTTTCACTAAGACCTTGGCCTACCTGTTATGCACCAGAAATAGCTCTACATATTATTAAAATCAAGTTGACATGTTCGTATGTCTCACATACACGAAGTAATGTCTCTCATGTCACTGGGCAACAATAATCAAGAAGGTCCAAATGTCTCACATACCCGAAAAGTGACGTCTCACATGGCACTAGGCTCAATATATCACATAAACATGACTCTCATGCATCGGTGCACTAGCAGTGGCCAACCAAAAGCTTTTTTCTTGGAAAATCATGTCGTGCATGCCTCTTCTCGACAATATTCATATGTTATGCATGCACTTACCAATGTTAATGAATTCATGCTCAACGAAATAACAATCATCACGTTCCAATATCATTGAAGCAACATATACATGAAAAAATACTTATAATACATTCATCATGGTAAAAGGATCACATTTAGTCTATATATAAAGTAGGAAATACTATGTTCATGCATTGTAGTTGTAGATGGATTTTCTCTTACCTTGTACCTTGGATATGTTATATTGACAGATAGGTAATTGTCTTTCTTTCCTAATCTTAAGTGTAAAAAAAAAATGTAAAAATGTAAGTTATAAATTTTATTTTTAAATTAGTAAGTTTACTACTCCAAATATCATGAATGACTTTAAATCTTAAACTTACCTAGTTAATAAATGTAAAACATACAATTAATACATAAATCAAAACTCTTTGGCCTCAATTTCTCATTTTGAAAATATTCTAGTGTAACTTGATCGATAAATACAATCATTCTATTACGTTCAAAAATACTAGAAATCATTATTACAACTTTTTATTAAATCTATTGCAATGCTTTGAATTTATAACCTTAATATGCTCCAGTTATGTACATGACCTTGACAAAAAAAGTTAAGAAACGTCAATTAAATTGATTTACATGGGCCAATTAGATATGGTGTACTATTAAATATTATTTTCCTATCTAAATTTATATAGCTTTACTTTTGTTGCGGTAGTTGTTAATTATGTGGTTAAGTTTTGTTCTGGATATAATTCAGAAAAAAAAGACCAATTCAAAAAACATGGTATGAAGAATAAAAAATCATATAGGAAAACACTTACCTATTCTCCCGTCAGAACCTTTAATATCATCCTCTTCTTTTTTTTTTGGCTTTCTAATTCCTACTTGCTCTTTGACTCTGTTTATATCCGTTCACCGTTTGTGCGTGTGTGTTTTAGATTATGAAATATACAACTACTACTGTTAGAAAAATCGGTTTTGTTAAGCCGAAATTCTAAGTATGGGAACTCGTTAATTTTGGAAACGAGTGGTGCAATTATTTTAACAAAACCATTTATGGGTGATTGAGAAATCGATGCACAAATGGTACACTTGGAAAGATATATTTGTGGGAAATGTATCCAACATATGTGGAATGTTGGTAGATTGATCAAATCCGGTGTTTTGTAAGTTGCTTGATTTTATCCGTTAAATAGGCAACTTTGACTCAAATCACCAATTTATGGTAACAAGATTGATTGCATCAAATCATTCCTAAACCGATTGAGGCCACAATTGGAAGGTTTGACTTGACAAAAAATCAATCTAAAGTAGGAAGGATTTGATTGAGGATTGATGGACATATTTGAGTCCAAATCATTACGGCTTTCCTTTGGAGGATCCCCTATGTTTTCCCTATATATTGGAGCCCCCTTCAATGGTTTTTCGTGCATCATACATCACAAATACAGAAAAATTCGTGCATTCATATTCACAGTCTGTCACTCAAAATCTGCATTACACGCATTCATATTCACAAAAAATCGCATTACACCGTAAGTGTTACGTAGAAGTGTGGCATCACCTCAGCCTCACTTTTCTCAGTTCGCCGGGTAGAAGGATTTGTGGTGCTCCTATCCTTTACCAAAGTCGTTGTATCTTGGGAGACTCGTTGCCTGCAACCGTGAGCATCGTGACGGGCAACAAGAGTCTTAAAGAAAGAGTTCGCTTGCCTCGACTTGCTTTTTCTTTCTTTTTCGCTTTGTTTGTAATAGACGATTGTTAGTTCAAATTATCCCCCATTGTATCCCTCTGATTTTTGGTTGTAATCCCAACAGTTTAAGACTCTTGTTTGTAATTTGGGCTGATGGCGTCTTCAAGCAACGCGATGACCACCGATTTTGTAGGTGTGGCCTCGGGTGTGACAACACCTCCGACAACACCTGTTTCTCGTGTCCCCGTTTGGTGTGACCACACCTTCGGCCACACCTGCCAACACTGTTCTGCTCTGTTTCGATGATTGTGGGGGTGTGACCACACCTTCTATCACACCTCTATTTGAACGTTCCAGCGCTCGGGAAGTGTTACAACACCTCTGCTCGGATATGCTCCGATTATGCGTGGGGGTGTGACCACACCTTCCGCACACCCCAAGATTTTGATGTTTCAATGAGTGTGGCCTATGGTGTTACCACACCTTCTCGCACACCCCAGGTTTTCGATGTTCAGTGAGTGTTGCCTTCGGTGTGACCACACCCGTGGCCTCACTTCGACTTCACATGGTTCGCCTCTGCCGTGGGTGTTGCGTCAATGTTGGCAACACCTTCGATCACACTGTTCGAAAAGAATCGTGGCGCACATCTTTGAAAGGCCGGAAAAGTTTACCGGACTTAATTTTAACACGTGGCAGCAAAAGATGTTATTTTATCTGACAACCCTAAGCTTGGTGAGGTTCCTTAAAGAGGACCCTCCTGTTGTTCCCCCAAACGATACCAATATGGATCGTAGGGCTGCCCTTGATGCATGGGGTCAAGGGGACTACTTGTGCAAGCATTACATCCTTAATGGGTTGGATAATGAGTTGTACAGTGTGTATGCCTTGTTCAAAGGTACTGCCAAGGGACTGTGGATCTCGTTGGATAAAAGGTACAGAACGGAGGATGCCGGCACCAAGAATTGTAGTTGATTTTGCACAACATCCATGCTGAAGGGATGCAGTTGTGTGAAACCTTCCAAGTGGCTGCAATTATTGAAAAGTTGCCTCCTAGTTGGAGGGATTTCAAAAACTATCTCAAGCATAAGAGGAAGCAAATGAACTTGGAGGATTTGATTGTGAAATTGCGCATTGAAGAAGGCAATAGACAATCGAATGCCAAGCATGAAAAGACCTTGAAGGAAACTTGGCACACCGTGAAAATGGATTATTCAAGATGAATGCCGCATCAATGATGCTAATAAAATTGTTGTTTCTTCCTCTTATATAATTGAGTTGTGATATATGGCATGTTAGACTTGGCATGTCAACATGAATGTCATAAAGCAATTGGTGAATATGAAATTATTACCAAATGTTAAATTGGACTCTCAATATAAATATGAGATTTTATGTTGTGATACTGCGATAGCCAAACAGCTATAGGCAGGGCACAAAAGTGCCAACTTGAGTGCTATGACATCTTGGGTGTCACAACACGTAGCAAAAACATGTCAATGAAGGCATGAATAAATCTAAATGCCCTTGTGAGAGGTATATGATTTAGTGTCCCCTTGTGAGGGAGCACATGACAAGTTAACTCTACCCAAAATTTGGTGAATGGATGCAACGAGTCCTTTATCCCTTCGGGAAATTCTTTGAAATTTTGCCTAGGCAATTGGATTATTTTTCAGTTGGCGATCCAATCACGGTGAACTTGTGAGAAATAACAATTGTTTAATTGATAATTCTCAAAGTTGACATTCTTTGCACAATGTGGGGTGGATGAGTTATGCCACAAATGTGGGGGGTGTTTGGTAAATATAAATTTACCTCGGTCCGACAAAGATCGGCCCCAATGACTACGAGTCAAAGAAATACAAGTTTCTTTGAGAGGTATCCTTAGAAATGAGGATGTGGGTAAATTGGCATTAACAATGCTAGTTGATAGCTAACAGGGGGCACCTGTGATTTCTCTTATAGATGTGCACCTTTTAGTGTACTCTTGAGTGTTGCAATTTGCACACATTGAGGTACCAAGAAAAGGTGCAGAAAAGGGCCTTAAAGGCTAACCTTATCAAGGTAGACCTTAACGGATTGTTTTACCCGAATTTGTTGGGAATCTATACAACAATTAAGTCATTGAATGAATAATGACAAGTTTGACAAATGATAAAGTCATACTAATATCTCTCTAAAAAGAGATAACATATTGAGAATAGTCATGCGAGCTTAATGTGTTATAAAGCCACATTGACATTGAAAGGCTTGAAAGTCCACGGTGGCACTTATGGTGGTTACACTTATGTCAATATCAAGTGGTTACACATGCTCAAAAATTATGTGCTCAAATATGTAAAGAAATTGATCTCAATCCACAACCTAAAGAAATGCGTGGAAATTTGATTGAAGTGAGATCAATTGTAAAAAAACTGCTTTAAACTGGGAATTGGTGTAAAATCCACAACCTAAAGAAAGTCCTATGGACTTTTAGTGGTGAAACCCAACCATGATCACCTATGTAAGTGCGAGATCCCAAGAACTTGAATCCCAAGTTCAATGGGAAAACTAAACTTTAAAATACTATTGTTTAGTCATTGCACTTGGTGTTAGCTCTAAGCTAACCATATTCTTACTAAATAAAGCATAGCTACCTATCCCGATGCAACAATGTTTTGAACCATTCATGCATCGTTTCCACTCATGTGGGGGATTGTTGGAAAAATCGGTTAAGTCCTAAGTGGGGACTTTAATTTTGACGTGGTGCAATTATTTTCCTAATTTAAGGTGAGGTATTGATGCACAAATGGTACACTTGGAAAGATATATTTGTGGGAAATGTATCCAACATATGTGGAATGTTGGTAGATTGATCAAATCCGGTGTTTGGTAAGTTGCTTGATTTTATCCGTTAAATAGGCAACTTTGACTCAAATCACCAATTTATGGTAACAAGATTGATTGCATCAAATCATTCCTAAACCGATTGAGGCCACAATTGGAAGGTTTGACTTGGCAAAAACTCAATCTAAAATAGGAAGGATTTGATTGAGGATTGATGGACATATTTGAGTCCAAATCATTAGGGCTTTCCTTTGGAGGATCCCCTATGTTTTCACTATATATTGGAGCCCCTTCGGTGGTTTTTCGTGCATCATACATCACAAATACAGAAAAATTCGTGCATTCATATTCATAGTCTGCCACTCAAAATCTGCATTACACCAGAAGTGTTACGTAGAAGTGTGGCGTCACCTCAAGCCTCACTTATCTTAGTTCGCGGGTAGAAGGATTTGTGGTGCTCCTATCCTTTACCAAAGTCGTTGTATCTTGGGAGACTCGTTGCACCGCAACCGTGAGCATCGTGACGGCAACAAGAGTCTTAAAGAAAGAGTTTGCTCGCCTCGACTTACTTTACTGCTTTCTTTTCTCTTTGTTTGTAATAGACGATTGTTAGTTCAAATTATCCCCCATTGTATCCCTCTGATTTTTGGTTGTAATCCCAACACTACCCTCATGTATATACACTTAATTAAGGAGGTGCATATTAGATAGCTATCCCCATGCCAGATTTCATTTGTGTGCTTTTGTTTAAGTGAGATATACATATGTTAATGTATTAATAAACAATTAATATATGGCTAACACACAGGTACAGATACACAAGATATCAATAAAGGTTACGAAAGTATTTTATGTGTTGTATATATAATTGAACAAAGGTAGGAAAAATAGCAACCATAGCTGAAACGAGCTAAGAAAATTTAGAGGGAAAAATTTACTATTTCATTCAATCTGTAAGTCATGTTCAAATACAGCTGAAAATGAAGCTTTATACCCAAGCTATAGGAATAAACGGAATACGTGTAAAAAACGTGAAGCAGGAAAGTAACAACTGATGCTGGAAAATAACAAACAACTAACACCAAAAACCCAACTGTCAACATCCCCCCCTCAAGCTGGAGATTGATGGAGATCAAAAATACCCAGCTTGGAAATGAACTTGACAAATGCTGCAACACCTAACGGCTTAGTGAAGAAGTCTCAAATCGAAGGGAAGAAGAAATTTTCTTGGGAGAACAAAACCATCTTTGAACTTGTTGCGCACTGTGGCAATCAATTTCAAGGTGCTTAGTGCGCTCATGAAAACGGATTCTCAACGATATGGAGGGCCGCGATTGTCACACCACAAGGTGATAGGAGTAGTAAAAGGAACCTGGAGATCATGAAGCAAATAAGACAACCATTGCAACTCACAAACGGTCTTTGCTAAGGGCTCGATACTCGGCTTCAAATGTGAGGAACGAGAGATAGTGACATGTTTCTTAGTTTTCCAAGCAATGAGGATTGACCCAAGAAAACACAATAACCAGTAAGAGATTTGCGAGTATCCAAACAGGCACCCCAGTCCGCATCACTGTAGGCCTCTAAACAGGAAGAACTAGAGGCAGGATAGAAAAGCCCTTTGGAGGGGTTACCTTTGAGGTATCGAATCACATGCACAGCTACATCCCAATGTGAAGAGTGAGGTGAATTGACAAATTGATCGAGTGTTGGGCAAATAAGTGAGATCAGGTCGAGTCATGTTCAAATAAAGGAGTCTCCCAATCAATCTTCTATATTTGTCTGGAGTAGGAAGAGGATCCCCCTGCTGTGCAACCAATTTTAAACCAGGAGGAAGAGGAGTGGAGGTTGGCTTACAGTCCAACATACCAGCATCTTGAACAATATCAAGCACATACTTCCTTTGATTAAGAAACAACCCCTTATCTCCCCTAGCCAACTCAATCCCCATGAAATATTTGGCATATCCCAAATCCTTGATAGTAAACAACCTATCCAAATATGATTTGACTGCTGCAATACCACCCTCATCAGAACCAGATATTAATACATCATCAACATACACAACTAGAATCAGAAAAGAATGCCCAGAATGAAGGAAAAATAAGCAATGATCATGCACAGATTGTGTGAAGCCATAAGCCAAAAGCTTGAGGCAGAGTTCAGTATTCCGTTGTCTAGAGGCCTGTTTAAGGCCATAAAGACTCCTTTTAAGGTGACACACCTGACCAGGGGAAGCTTTCTTGTACCCCTCAGGTGGATGCATGTAAATATCCTCACTCAAATATCCATGGAGGAAGGCATTGTTGATGTCCAAATGATGAATAGATCAATTTCTGGAAGTAGCCACTGCCAAAAACACTCTCACATTGTCCATCTTAGCCACAGGGGAGAAACTATCAAGGTAGTCTACCCCATAAACCTGATGGTAACCCTTAGCCACCAACCGAGCTTTATACCTCTCCACACTACCATCAGGATGTAACTTGGTTTTAAAAACCCACTTGCAACCAATTGCTTGTTTCCCCGGAGACAAAGAAACAAGCTCCCAAGTATCATTAGCCTCAAGGGCTTGAAGCTCCTTGTCCATAGCATCAATCCATTCAGGACATTTACTAGCTTGGGTGTATGATGCTGGCTCCTGTACATTAGATAAATTGGCCAAGAAGGACATATATGTGCTATGCAAGGAAGGAGAAATATGGTAAGGATAAGTGGTAACAGGGTAAAGAAAAGAACCTGTGGGAGAATCAGAGGCAGGCTGCAGAGGCAATGGAGTGTGTACATGATTAGTAACATAATCTGAGAGCCATGCTGGTTTATGAGTGACTCGAGTGCTTCTTCTGAGAGGGAGTAAGGAACTTGAAGTACTAGGAGGCTGAGACTCTTGAGAAACAGGACAAGAAATAGAAGGGTCAGGATCAAGAGAAAAAGGGATTGGAAGAGGTGTAGAAGAGGAAGAAGAAATAGGGATAGAGTGGTATGGAAATGTGTGTTCAGTAAAGGTGACATCTCTAGAAACCAGGACTTGATTATTGTCCAAATCATACAGTCTAAATCCCTTCTTTCCAGTAACATAGCCCAAAAATACACATCTACAAGCTCTGGGTGTGAATTTGGATTTGTGAGGTGTAACATTTGTGGCAAAAGCTAAGCATCTAAATGGTTTTAAGAGAGAGTAGTCAGGTGGCTTTCCATAGAGGACCTCATAAGGAGTTTTCCAATGTAAAGCTGAAGTGGAAAGTCTATTGATCAAAAATGCTTAGGTGAGAAGAGAATAAGGCCAGAAATTGGAAGGGAGGTTAGATTGAAACATGAGGGCTCTGGCAATATTTAGAAGTTATCTGTGTTTGCGTTCAACAACTTCGTTTTGTTGTGGAGTATAGGTACAAGAAGTTTGATGCAATATACATTTGCTAGAAAACAGGTGCTGATAGTGTGCCCCAAGAAACTCACTACCATTGTCACTCCTAAAAGTTTTAACAGTGGTGTTGAATTGATTTGAAACCATATTGATAAAAGCAGTCAAAAGAGCACTAACTTGAGTTTTGTGACTCATGAGATAAATCCATGTCCCTCTACTATAGTCATCAACAATGGTGAGCATGTAGGGAGTATGAGTAAATGAGGGAACATTATAGGGTCCCCATATATCTAAATGAACCAGATCCAATAAGTTTGCAGCATGAGAATCACTAATAGGAAATGGAAGCCTGGGTCAATTTTGGCTTTATAGCGACGATATTGCAGTCAAGCATAGATTGCTTAAGAGAAGGAGTACAAATTGGTTTAAGAAATTCTAAATGCTCAAGTACAGAGGGGGAAGCATGCCCCAGCCTTTTATGCCAAGTATCAAAAGAAGCAATGTTAACAGATAAAGAGACAGGTTTACAAGGAGAAAATTAAGTGGGATTACAAGCAGGCCTCCAGATGTATAACCTCCCAATTGCCTCTCCAGTGCCAACCACCTGATTACTCCCAAGGTCCTGCAAAAGGTAATAAGATGGGAAACAAAATGCATTTCAGGTTAGACTGCTGAATAAGTTGAGCAACAGAGAGCAGGTTATATTTAAAGTTGGGAACAAGTAATACATCACTCAGAAATAAGGTGTCTGAGAGATGTACTTGGCCTGACTGAGTAACTTTAGTGGTGGTACCATCAGGTAGAATTATAGAAACGGGGGTTTTAAGGTCAACAATATTGGTTACTTGTGTTGGATGAGCACACATGTGCCTACTTGCACCAGTATCTAAGATCCAAGAGCCTGCATCAATGGACTCAATACTAGTTAGAGCATAGCCAGTAGCATGATGTAAAGCATTACCTGCACTCTCAGCAAAATGTGCCTGAGCCATTCCTTCAGACTGCCCCTGCAAACCACTGTGCATCTTTGTAGACATAAATCTGGCAATCTCCTGCTGAATTATGTTAGAAATATCAGCCAGATGAGAATCCTTCTTCCTATCCCCATGGTCTTCATGTTTGCCTTCCATAGTGTCAGCTAGGTTAGCTGAAGCTCTTCCAAAAGGTTTCAATCTCTGTTGTTCCTTGAAAGTCTTGTACCAGTCAGGGTAGCCATGTAATTTGAAGCAATTTTGGATCAAGTGCCCATTCTCCTGGCAATGTTCACACAATAGCTTAGCCTTGTCCTCCTTACTCAATCTTACAGCACCTCTCCCCCGGCCTCCTATCCAATTACCAGATGAATGTCCTCCTCTACTCATCATGCCTCTACCACCAGATGGAGCCCTAGAAAACATAGCTGCAGTATCCACTCTATCAGGAAATTGATTTTGTACAGTTCTCTGCCTTTCAACTCTTTGTATCATGGAATAGGCCTTATTCACATTAGGCAACGGATCAATGAGTAGTATCTGACTCCTTATGCTTTCGTAACTATCGTTAAGTCCCATAAGAAACTGTAATAATTTCGTGTTTGTCTCCAGATCAGACAATTGTTTACTAGATCCACAAGTACATGGTGGTAGAAGGACTAAACTAGCATATTCATCCCACAGCCTTTTCAATTTCGTAAAGTAAACGGCAACAGTAGTATTACCTTGTTGAATGGTAGCAATCTCCTTTTGTAACTGATAGAGAAGTGGTCCATTACTCTGTCCATAGCGTTGTTCAATCTCCTCCCACAGAGCCTGGGCAGAATCCGCATAGAGAAATGCATCCACTAAATCCTTGCTCAGAGAGTTTAATATCCAGCTGTAGAGCATGTAATCAATTTTCTTCCATTGCTCATACTGAGGAGAGTCTGGTGCAGGTCGTGGTATGCTTCCATTAACAAATCCTAGCTTCGTCTTTGCTCCCAAGGCAATCACCATAGCTCGCCGCCAGGATAGATAGTTAGTGTCCGTTAATGGATTGGTCACTAGAATCATCCCAGGATGATCAGAGTTGTGAAGCGAAAAATTCTCGTCGGTTCGATTCGCAAGTTGATTTACGCCAAATCCAGTCGCAGCACTCTTTGGATAAATCATCATCACCGTCTTCAGTATTCAAAATATTCCAAGCCGTGTTTCATGTATGGCGCGGCATCTTCAGAAATCAAATTCACCTTTAGCTCTGGATACCATGAACAAATGTAGGAAAAATAGCAACCATAGCTTAAACGAGCTAACAAAATTTAGAGGGAAAAATTTACTATTTCATTCAATCTGTAAGTCATGTTCAAATACAGCTGAAAATGAAGCTTTATACCCAAGCTACAGGAATAAACGGAATACGTGTAAAAAATGTGAAACAGGAAAGTAACAACTAATGCTTGAAAATAACAAACAACTAACACCAAAAACCCAACTGTCAATAATAATGGCTAACTGTATATATATATATATATATATAATACATTACAAATACAACTAATTATATTTAACATTAACTATCATTATGAATATTATTATTATTAGTAGTAGTTGTATCGTAGATCTTGTTGGAAATTGATTTTATAAAATGGATTTTGACCCGATTTTTGTCTAATTATTTAAGTGGGATCATTTATTAATTTCGAAAAATAAATGCACTACAACATAAATGACATTAGGTAACACAAATTTTGTAGCACTTTTTACATAAGGTACATATGTAACACATGTTTGTAACACTTTTTACATTACAATATTTATGTAACACTTTTGTAGCACTTTAGAGGTGCACTTTGCACGTACGCATCATCGCAAGGAGCTTTGAGGAGCCTTAAAGTTTTGAGAAATCAAACCAGGGTTCGGTCCAGTCGCTCGGTGACGTGGTCGTGCAGCTCAGGTGGCAGTGACTTGGCGGAGTCGTCTATATGGCAACACGTGCACGTAGTGGCGCTGATTTGGACACGGTTGTTCGCTGATTGGATGCCTCTATTTAGTATGCAGGGGTGCGTGCAGAAGCTTGTGTACCTTCGGAAGAGATGCGATCTGGACCATCAGATTGTACCTATTGATTAGAAGTTATGATCCAACAGTCCAGATCGATCCGAACCAAAGGATGCACCTGTTCTGAAAGGACATCCGGATCTCTATATAAACAACCCCCTGGATGATCATTTTACACACTGAAAGTTTGCATTCATTCAGCATATTGCTTCATCTCTTCCTTTCTATTTTCCAAAAGTTCTGAAACATGTTAAGTTCGATGTAAGTTCAACTTTTGCAAGTGCTACTAAGTCGAACTTGAAAGTCGTTGTATCTTAGAGACGATTGCTAGAACAGTTAGCACTTTGGTATGGGGCAATATTTTCTTGCGGATAGAGAATCCAATTCTCGCCTTAACTTAAATATTTTGTCCCGTTATTCTGTCCATTTTCCGAGAAAACCACGCACCGCAAACAACAATCGCAAGTCAAAATTCTATTTTCTTGAAAAATGGCAAACATAAGTTTCACCCCGATGGCTGTTGCTCCCGCACATGGTGAAAAATCCACGAAGTTTTCTGGTGTTGATTTCAAGCGCTGGCAACAAAAGATGTTGTTCTATTTGACCACTTTGGGTGTGTCCCAGTTTCTGAAGGAAGACCCCCCGACTGTTGGTGAAGAAGAAACAGACAGTCAAATGCGGATTGATATGGATGCTTGGCACAACAATGACTTCCTTTGTTGAATTTATGTTTTGAATGGGCTGGAAGACACCCCCTATAACGTCTACAGTTCCTTCAAAATTTCCAAAGAGTTGTGGGATTCTTTGGAAAAGAAGTACAAGACAGAAGATGCAGGCACAAAGAAATTTATTGTCGGCAAATTTTTGGATTTCAAGATGGTTGATACCAAAACGGTAATCAGCAAAGGTCAGGAAATTCAGATCATACTTCATGACTAAGTGTCTGAAGTGATGATTATGACTGAGTCGTTCCAAGTGGCTGCAATTATTGAAAAATTGCCGCCATTGTGGAAAGACTTTAAGAACTACCTTAAGGCACAAACGCAAGGAAATAAGGCTTGAGGATTTGATAGTTTGGCTTCGGATTAAGAAAGACAACCGAAAATCCAAAGTGAAAACCAGTAAATTTGGAATGGAGGTTAAGGCCAATCTTGCAGAATCGAGCACTAGCAAGATAAGGAAGCATTCCGAAAAAGATAAGGGGAAGGCCAAGAAGTTTAAAAGCAATTGCTACAATTGTGGCAAGTTGAATCACATGGCCAAGGATTGCCGACACCCGAAAAACGGGAATAAAAATGGCAACCAACAACAAGCCAATGTGACCGAGGACAAGTCTGTTCTAATAGACATGTCGGAGCTTTATCTCACCGCCATTGTATTTGAAGCCAATATGGTGAATAATATAAGAGAATGGTGGATAGATACCAGAGCTACGCCACATTTGTGCCGATAAGGAGATATTTTCCTCCTACACTCTAATAAATGGAAGGAAGCCGTTCATAGGGAACTCTTCGACTTCCAGCATCGTGGGGCTTGGAAATGTTCTGCTAAAGATGACTTCCGGAAAAGAGCTGATGCTTGTGGATGTGTTGCATGTCCCAGATATCCGCAAGAATTTAGTTTCTGGTCCTTTGTTGAGCAAGGCTAGATTTAGACTAGTGTTCGAGTCCAACAAGTTTGAAATGACCAAGAATGGTCAGTTTCTTTGTAAGGGGAACCTTGACAAAGGGCTCTTCAAAATGTCTGTAATGAATGTTTTCCGCCAAGAGGCGAAGAATAAGAATGTTACTTATGTTTACTTGTTGGATTATTCTAATTTATGGCATGATAGATTAGGACACGTAAATTTCAACACAATTAAAATGTTAGTGAATCTGGAATTAGTACGAACATATAAAACTAATTCACAAGACAAATGCAAAGTTTGTGTTGAAGCAAAATTGGTTAAGGAACAGTTTCATTCGGTGACAAGAAGTACCAAACCTCTTGAGTTAATTCACACAGATGTGTATGATTTAAAACTTGTGCAAACTCGGGGTGGCAAAATGTACTTCATAACATTTATTGATGATTGCACAAGATATTATTATGTTTATTTTTTGAAAAGCAAAGATGAAGCTTTAGTAGGTTTTAAAACTCATAAGAATGAAGTTGAAAATCAGCTTAATTTGAAAATTAAGATGATTCGCAGTGATAGAGGCGGAGAGTATGTTGCTCCGTTTGAAGAATTTTGCTCGGAAGCGGGTATAATTCATCAAACAACAGCTCCCTACTCACCTCAATCAAATTGAGTTGCAGAACGCAAAAATCGTACTCTTAAAGAGATGATGAATGCAATGCTGATAAGTTCTAGCTTATCCTAAAACTTGTGGGGAGAAGCTATTCTTTCAGCAAACCACATTCTTAATAAGATCCTACACAAAGGTAAAAATGAAACTCCATATGAGTTATGGAAAGCACGGAAACCGTCATATAAATACCTTAAAGTGTGGGGTGTTTGGCTAAAGTTGAAGTACCTAAGCCAAAACAAGTTAGAATCGGTCGTAAAACGATTGATTGCATTTTCATTAAATATAAAAACAATAGTAGTGCCTTCGCTTTTAAGTGCACAAGTCAGCAATTCCTAACAAAAATGATGGAATGATCATAGAATCAAGAAATGTTGTATTCATAGAGAATATATTTCCTAACAAAGAAACGAAAGAAGAAAGTTCTAACAAAATAACTTATGAAACTATAGGTTTACCTCAAAGTTATGAAGAGGAACCAAGACGCAATAAAAGGACAAAAGTAGCTAAGTCTTTTGGTCCTTATTTTCTAGCTTATATGTTAGAAAATGAACCTAGAACTATTCAAGAAGCTTTGTCTAGTCCAGAAGCTCCTCTCTGGAAAGAAGCTATCAACAATGAAATAGATTCCACCTTGCACAATAATACTTGGGATTTGGTTGATCTCCCACCGGGATGCAAACCTTTAGGATGTAAATAGATCCTTAAAAGGAAGTACGAAGCAGATGGATATATAGATAAGTACAAAGCCCGTTCGGTAGCTAAAGGGTTTAAACAAAAGGAGGGATATGATTTTTTCGATACATATTCTCGTGTTACGAGAATCACGTCCATTCGTGTTCTCATTGCTATTGCCACTTTGCATAACCTTGAGATACATCAAATGGATATGAAGATTGCCTTCTTGAATGGTGAGCATGAAGAAGAGATTTATATGGAACAACCCGAGGGGTTCGTTGCACCCGGACAAGAGAGAAATGTGTGTAAACTTGTTAAATCACTTTATGGACTAAAACAAGTACCTAAACAATGGCACGAAAAGTTTGACACAATTATGTTGTGAAATAGTTTCAAAATCAACGAATATGAAAAATGTGTCTGCATTAAAGGTACAACTTGTTGGGAAATTATTTTGTAGATTTTGATGAATGCCATGTAAAACTTAGAATAGGAAGTTGGCACCCCATTTTTGTTGTAAATTGCATTGTAATAGATAGGGCTGGTCGAGCTGAGTTAAGTCAGCTATGCCTGAACATGCAAGAAGACAATGAGACTAGAAGGAAGACTCATTGTGAGGCGGTGAGTATGAGTATGGCAAAGAAAAGAAGATAGGAACTCGATCAAGGTGCAACCGAGATGCGGTTGAGTGAAGTATCGATCAAGTCAACTCAAGATAGCCAAGTCTCAAGTTGAAGTGACGGAAGAGTCATCCAATGATTGGAAGTCGACTCAAGTCACCTGGGAAGGCAAGGAAATGCGATCAAGTCAAGATAATCGAAAGAGATCCATTGCACATAAATCAAGAGAATTACTTAAACAAGTAATACTTCCATACTACCTTTCTTGAAGTGCTCAGTTCCATAAGCGTGCAAAAGGAATAAACCAATGGGAGGCACTCGCACTTTTTGTGTCGAACACTAAAAAGTCAATAATCATTCATACGAGGAAATGGCAATTCCAAGAACGCAACAAGACAAGCCAACGACCACAAGTGACTTTCAAAAATAAGCCTATCTCTTCAACTCAACATGATTTTTGAAAGATCGCTATAAAAGGATGAGGATTTTATTTGAGAAAAGGTTACCTTGATTACCTGAACCAAAAACATTCAAGCAAACATTTGAACTGTAACCAAAAATATTCTCAAGTCATTCAAAATAAATCCTCAAGCCTATATTACGAAGGAAATCAATCCAACACTCACTGTGAAGGAAAGACAACTTTTATCGGTTGAAGATGAATCCATTTGAAGAATCAAGGGGTCTACATTCCACGAAGGATTGTAGAAAGGTTCAAGGTCGAACCAAGCTTAAGCTATTTGGAGGGCTTCGTGATCAAATCCAAGGAACTTAAGCAAGTGGGTTGTAGTATCAAAGGCAGCCTGCCTGTGAAGAAACCGAGTCGTACGAGAAGCCCTATTTGACCAAGGCATCTCGATCGAGTCCCAAAGGATCAAGTCACCGTGTGTGATCAAGACTTGTATCTGGGACTGTTAACCACTATGTATATTGATCAATACTTAGTGGATTCCTCCGGGAGTTGGAGAAGAGAGGAGTAGAAGAATTACCCCATCTTCGAACCTCTATAAAAACTTATTGTGTCATTTACATTTCAAAGACTTTAATTTCTCGCATCTTATTTTTATATCTCATTGATAAATTTGCTATCCAATTGATAATCAACTCGAGTGCTAAAATCAAGTATTAAAACTAACTTAACTAAAATTCAAGAGTGTTAAGTCTTCCAAAAAACAAATCACATCAAGTTAAGTCTTTAGTCAAAACAAATGAGTTATTCTATCAACACTCGATCAGTGTCGTGTGAGTGACTAACTCTGGCGATTAACTAACTTAGTTGTCCATCAAAGACACAACTGCAAAGTATTAACTCTGAATATTTAAAAGGACTAATTTGAAAAGTTGGTAAGGTTTATTCAACCCCCCTCCCTTCTAAACCTTACACTCACACCCCTTGGGACCTACAAGTGGTATCAGAGCGGTTGGTTCCTTGAGCCTTCCGCACTGGTTACTGAACTAGATCTCCAAATTTTCCAAAGCTTGTTTTAGTACTCAATCTTTCAAAACTCTTTTACTCAAAAAAGTTATTATCATGGAAGAAATTTGACATGCATCCCTATGTTCACAATTGAAGAATTTGATGATTGGAAAATTCGTATGCAGGCTCATCTATCAGCATTACACGATAAGATGTGGATAGTGATAGAGGATGGGCCTCTGCAAATTTTAAAAGTGAACACAGATGTAAGGAGAGCCTGCAATGAAGGTGAAGAGGATGTTGCTCCCAGACCAGCCATGGTTGAAAAACCAAGAGCTGAATGGACAAATGATGACAGGAAAAGATATAACTTGGACAATGTGGCCAAGGACATTCTTTACAAAATTTTGGACAAAGCCATGTTCAATAAAGTCAAATCATGCAAAACGGCTAAAGAAATGCAGGACAAGCTAACCTTGATTTGTGAAGGCTCGAGAAAATCAAGGAAAATAAACTATTTGTTGTTGTACAAAAATTTGAGAATTTTAAAATGCTCATAGGAGAGACCTTGGATCATTGGATGCTCGGTTCACGAAATTACCAATGAGCTATCTACACTTGGAAAAGAATATACACGAAGGAAATGTGTATGAAGATTCTAAGAAGTCTCCCAGCTGAATGGGAAATGAAGGTCATGGCACTGAGGCATTCCATGGACCTATCCAAGACATCCAACCATGAGCTATTCTCGGATCTCAAGGCCTACGAATTTGAGCTTAGGAGAAAAGACCAAGAGGAGACAAACAGTGCCCAAAACAAGCTGCTCTAATTGTTAAGGATGGCAAGAGAGCCGAGGTCAAAGAAGTCATTGACCAAGAGGAAATAGCCTTTATGGTTAAAAGGTTTAATAAGTTCTTCAATAAGAACTACAAAAGAGAAAAGGTGAATCCTCCGTAGAAGACACTCGGCTCCCTCCAAGTCTAGGGAAGATAGGCCAACTAAGAGAGCGAGCATCAAAAAGTTGAATATCAAATAGCTAATAATCCAAGAATGGAAAGAGCTGATCAAAAGGTTGAAAATCTATGCTGGAACTGCAGACAACCAGTCACTATGCCATTGATTGCCCATATCCTGTAGTCAACAAATACAGAATGAAGAGGAAAGAAAGGTCTTGAGAGAAGAAGAAGACAAGAAAAGAAAAAGGCAATGTTGGCTGCGCAGAGATCACGAGATAGCCAAGTCAAAAGACACAAATTGATTGAGAGAGTAGTGAAGCCGACTACTCAAGTGACTCAAAGAAGAAGCCTTGATCCGTTTAATGGCCAAGAAACAAGACCAACATGACCAAGAAGATGAGGTACACTCTAACTCATCACACTCGATTCTAGTGATAGTGACTATGACACACACACTTCATCACCCACTGATCTTTATGATTCATTAGGCAAAATGATGAAAGACTTTGAACACATTAAATCCTCACACACACTACTAAATGAGGAAAACAGCCTACTAAAGGGCCAAAACTCTCAGCTGACTAAGGAGCTGAGTACTCTAAGTCAAATAGCTGATGAGAATAAAAATCTAAAGGCCGAAAATGCTAAGCTAATAGCGAGAGATAATCGCTATAAAAAAGAGGAGAATGACCTCAAAATGTGATTGCCTCATTCACTAAGGCATCTAAATCATTGGATGATCTTATTATGAGTCAAAGAGAATGTGGAGACAAGACAGGCTTAGGATTTAATTCCTCTGTGCTATGTCAAGCTCCAAAAGTGATTTTGGAAAGAGGATTTTCAAGTAATGAAGTATCTCAAAAATCCAAAACTCCAAATGGTACACACACATTTATTCCAAAGCACAATCACAAGAAAACTGGCCTTGGTTATAAAGGAAAAGGAAAGCTGCCAGTTGAGTGTGCTGAGAGGACAACTGAGAAGAAATCTAGCCGAGTTCCTCAGCAAACTCCAAACAGGAAATACTCTGTAAAGAAGAAACAGAGCTACCAAAAGCCCCAGAAGTTCTAAAAAAGAAATGCATATGATGGGAATGGTAGAAACTACCCAAGCCAAGCTGATTGAAATAATGTGAACTATCAGCAAAGATCTATGGAATATAAGCCTAAATGGCAAAGGCCTAAAACTCAACAAAGGCCATTCCAAAGGCATAGGAGCTATCATCAGCACACTCATGCACCTAGGCACTACACTCAGAGATATCACAGCTACCCAAAGAAGGCAATTGCTAAAACACATACACAGGCATACAGACAAAAGAGACAACTGTATGAACCTAAAACCCCCAAGCAATTTGCCAAAATTAATTATGATTATGGCACTGATAGATGGCAACCCCTTAGAGTCAAATCATTTGGCTATAAGTTGGTTGGATCATCTTACAATACTAACCCCTCAGGACCCAGACAAGTATGGGTACCTAAAACTTAATTTCCTTGATTGCAGGTTCAAGGAACAGCTGAGTGCCAAGGAACCTGGTACATGGATAGTGGTTGTTCCAGACATATGACAGGAAACAAGAAAAATCTGTCAAAATTCAAGGAAGTCAGAGGTGCAAAAGTCATATTTGGAGGAAATGATGCTCTAGGAGAAATAAGGGGCACTGGATCCATCAAGAAAAATGGATTAGAAATCACAGATGTTGCATATGTTGAAGGACTTAACTTCAACTTGCTAAGCATTATCCAACTTTGTGACAAGGGTTATAATGTTGGATTCAACATGGGTATATGCCAAATCAAGGACACTGAATCCAATGAAGTTGTGCTGCAAGGATGCAGACAAAAGAACATGTATGTGGTAGATTGGTCAACTGCAACACCAAGTACTTGTCTGCTAGCAAAGAGCACAGCCAAATCTAGTTGGCTGTGGCACAAGAAGCTGAGTCACCTAAATTTCAAAACAATCAACAAGCTTGCCAGGAGCAATCTTGTAGAAGGACTTCCAGACTCAGTGTACAAGAAGGAGAGTGTATGTGATGCATGCCAGATGGGAAAGCAAATCAAATCATCATTCAAAGAAAAGACATATCCATCTTCAACTAGAATATTGCTACATATGGATCTATTTGGTCCAAACAACCACCAACATAAGTGGGAAGAAATACACCTTGGTGGTAGTAGATGACTACTCAAGATATACATGGACAATATTCATGTGTAAGAAGAAAGAAACTCTGCAGAAACTACTACAACTGATGAAAAGAATCCAAAATGAGAAGAGTCATACCATTATCAAAATAAGATCTGACAGAGGAACTGAATTTGTCAATGGTATAATAACTCAATACTTCATTGAAAATGGTATTGGTCATGAATTATCTGCAGCAAGGACTCCACAACAAAATGGAGTTGCAGAAAGAAGAAATAGAACTCTCAAAGAAGCAACAAGAACCATGTTAGCTTAAGCAGGGTTATCTAAAAGATTTTGGGCTGAAGCAATAAACACAACATGCTATACTCAAAATAGATGCATGATAAACAGACAGCTGACAAAGACTCCCTATGAGATATGGACAGGGAGAAAGCCAAATGTTGCATATTTTAGAATATTTGGATGCAAATGCTTCATCCATAACAATGGCAAAGATAATTTAAAGGCTTTTGATGCTAAAGCTGATGAAGGTATCTTCTTGGGATACTCACCGAAAGCAAAGCCTCTGAGTACTCAACAAGAGGACTATGGTTACGAGAAGAATCCATCCATGTGGTGTTCGATGAGCCCAATGTAAATGGAGAAGACATTGAAGAGTCACCGATAAGTCAATCAACCAACCATGCGAAGAGTCCCTATGTTGAAGTCAAGTCGGAATTATAAACCCGGATGAAGATGAGATAGTCGAGTCTCAAAAACAGTTGGAAAATCTGCGGCTAAGTGATGATGAGAGAGCTGATCAAAAACAACACAACTACAAGACGATCGAATCCAGCTAACTTACTCCAACTTTGATGTAAGATGGTGAGAGACCATCCACGAGAACTAGTCATTGGAGATGTAAGAGAAGGTGTCAAAACTAGATCGAACTCAACAAGAAGCAATGTTCACATGCTTCATCTCACAAATAGAACCAAAAGATGTGTCTCAAGCATTGGATGACACACATTGGATTCAAGCCATTCAAGAAGAGTGAATCAGTTTGAAAAAATAAAGTGTGGGAATTGGTTCAAAGACCTACCCATCAAAATGTTATTGGCACTAAATGGGTGTTCGAAACAAGATGAATGAGGAAGGTTACTGTGGTAAGAAACAAAGCAAGATTGGTAGCCAAAGGATATTGCCAAGAAAAGGGATAGATTTTGATGAAACATTTGCTCCTGTGGGCAAGATTGGAAGCCATAAGGATGTTTCTTGCCTATGCACTCACAAGAACTTTATTGTTTATCAAATGGATGTAAAGAGTGCATTTCTTAATGGTTTATTGGAAGAAGAAGTGTATGTTGAACAACCTCCGAGGATTTGAGCGAAGACTCTTGGAGATAAAGTATACAAACTCAAGAAAGCTCTATATGGATTGAAACAGGCACCCGAGCATGGTATGATACATTGTCACAATTCTTGACTGAGAACGGATTCACAAAAGGAATTGTGGACAGAACACTCTTCAGAATTCAAGATGGGAAGAGCATACTGCTTGTTCAAATATATGTGGATGACATCATCTTTGGATCCACAAAAAAAGAGTTGTGTGATAAATTTTCAAATCTCATGCAAAGCAAATTCAAAATGAGCATGATGGGAGAGCTGACATTCTTCCTTGGACTCCAAGTGAAACAGCTGAAGGATGGAACCTTTATAAGTCAGATAAAATACACCAAAGATTTAATGAAGAAATTTGGTATGGAAGAGAAGTCTTCAGAAAATACCAATGAATACATCGACCAAAATGGATATGGATGCGGATGGCAAGCCTCAGTAGATCAAACAAGATACTGAGCACTTATTGGATCATTGCTCCATCTCACAAAGCGGAGTTAGACGTCACCTTTGCTGTAGGTGTATGTGCCAAATTTCAATTTGCTCCAAAAGAAAGCCACATGACTGCAGCCAAGAGGATCTTGAGATATTTGAAAGGAAGCCAAGAAGTTGGCTTATGGTATCCAAAGGAAGGTGGATTAAAGCTAATTTGTTATTCGGACTCGACTATCTTTGGATGTAGAGTTGACAGAAGAGCACCTCGAGCACATGTCAAATGCTTGGAAATAGGCTAATTTCTGGTTTAGCAAAAAGCAAAATTCAATAGCCACCTCTACAAATAAAGCGAGAACACATAGTCTGCGGCAAAATTTGTGCCCAAGTCTTATGGATGAGATAGCAGCTAAGAGACTATGAGGTTGGGGAAAAAGAAATTCCAATTATGTGTGATAACACAAGTGCAATTGCAATCACTCAAAATCCTGCACTGCACTCAAGAACAAAGCATATCGATGTCAGATATCACTTCATAAGAGACCATGTTGAAAAAAAGGACATCACCTTGGAATATATTTCAACTGATAAGCAGTTGGCTGACATATTCACAAAACCATTATGTGAGTCAAGATTTGAAGAACTCAAGCATGAGTTAGGGTTAATTGAGCTGAGTTGACACTCAGAAGACTCAAAGAAAAGAGATGAAACATGAAGAGAGGAAAAAGAGCTGAATTCGTAATTCAGCTAAGTGAATCAGCCGTATCGGAAAGTCACCAGAATTAGGATCAGTGACAAAGAGTCACTAGGAGAGGAGTGAGAAGAAGGATTGAATCATCTAAGGAGTAAGGTTGAGTCATTTATGAGCAAAGTGACAAAAACGCGGTCGTTTTTACAAAGCGGGAATGTTTTTAAGATTGACGTCAGCATAATTATGACGTGTACAGGCAAAAGCTGCACACCAAGCTTATGATTGGATATAAATGATGTCGCATTAAATGCGAGACATTAAATGTAAATCGGCGTGCAAGATCTAAGCCGTTGATTTTGATCAAATTTCAAAAATCTCCCGCACGTCCTTTCATGAACCATACTTAAACCATCTCGTTCGTTTCTCTCTCACTTTACCAAAACCTGTTCATCTCTCTCTCGAAAGCAAAAGCAAAATTTTCTCTCAAAACCCTATCAATCCTCAGTTCATTTGTTTCAAGTTTTGTTCGGTAAAACATCACGAAATGGCATCTACTCATGATTTTGTCAAGCTAGGAAAGCAAATCCACACCGGGTCTACTGTGGACTTCGATGGTATGGTTATACAAGGGTCCGACGACACCCTCGTAAAGAAGATTGCTGATAAGCTGGAAAAATCTGGATTAAAACCATTTTTGACGATGGAGTTCCCTATGACCTACGTAGAAGAGGTTGCACAGTTCTATGTGAACGCTGAGGTTCACGATGAGGGCATCAAGTCCTCTGTTCATGGAAAGGAGTTCACCATTACTGCCAAGGATCTGGCAGAACACTGCTTATTGCCGGTGGAAGGAGTGCCGGAAATTTATGAAGCTGATGTCGACCTAGCTGCTGCTTGGAAGGAAGTAGCCAAGTCCGACTGTGCTGCGAAAGTAGTCTATACAACTAATAAGAGGCTACTGAAAGAGGACTACCACAAATTGTTGGACATTGTTGCCAAATGCATAGACATTAAATTTGGCAGCTTTGACCAGTTGTCCAAAGCAAAATTGATCGTGATGGCTGCGATCATTGAAGAGAAGAAAGTGAATTGGGCTGAGTTTGTATACAGCAGACTCTGCCAGAATGTTGGGAACAAATCCTTCAAGGAGGATGGTACGTTTGGAGGTTCCCTGGGATACGGCCTGGTGATTGGCCGGAGGATGGAAGTAAAGGGAGTATCTCTTCGACATGGAAAGGCGTTCCATGTGAACAAGAGGATGTTTCGATCAAACCTCTCTGGCACACAGAAGAGAGCCTACGCTAAGAGAGCTAATACGAGTGAAAGGGAATCAGCTGACCCTGATGATACAACTGTCTCCCCTCCTCAAAAGAAGGCTGCTCCTGCACCGCCAGAAGATTGATTGCCCCTGCGAAAGAAAAAAAGAAATATGCTCCTGCCCCTGTAGCCGAGTCACCGCCCCCCGTGTGTCTCTGCCCGCCCTGCAGCCGCAGTGGAGAAGGAACCGTTAATCCCTTCTCCAGTAATCAAGAAGAAGAGGACTGCCACAACAAGGAAGGCAGCTGCCTCTAAGACAACTGCGAAGGCATTTACCTTCAACGAACCGGAGGAAGTGGAACCAGATGTCCCTCTGGTGAAAACAAAAAGAAGAAGAAGAATTTCCAAGCTCTCTGAGCTTGAGAAGACAGCTGAGTCTGCCACTCAGCTAGAAAAGATACCCGAGACTGCTGGAGAAGTAGAGTCTCCGGAAGTTATTGATGAAATGGCCAAGTCTGTTGAGGCCGATCAGAGAGGCAACTCAAGACCCACCAGAGAAGCGAGCAGTGAGGAACAAGGAATAGGCCGAGACAACCGAATCACCTATTGACGGGGTTGTGTCTCCGCCGGAACAGAGGCTACGAGGATGTCGGCAGCGAAGTCTACTACCCTTAATCCCTGGAAACGAGGGCGAGCAAGAGAATGATGAAGACGACATAATCATGTACTCTCCATTGTATCCAGACATCCAAAATCGTCTGCGAAAGTGGAGAAAATGGAAGTTGAGCCTATCCAGTGCGGTTTGAAAGACCCACGTTCATTCTTGAAGAAGAAGAACTCTTCGAGTTTCTTGAGGTTGACACAGTCTTTGCAAGCCCTTGACGAGGATAATTGTATCAATATACTGCATTCGGAAAAAAAAAAGCGAAGCGGGCTAGAAAAGAGGATGCGAGAAGCACATGAGAAGGCCATCATCTCTCACCGGGACCACCGATCATACACATCCTCACATTGACGTCCTATCGAGAAAGTGATGAGGATCTGGACCTATTCTTTGCGCCATGAAGAGTTGCAAATGCAGCAAGCAATGCAAGAATCGAGAATCCTACATGAGCAAAGATTGATGGAGGGACCAGGAGAGTCCTCCAATTCACAAATGGAGATAGATCCTATGGGAGTGGTGCAACATATTGCCATCTTTGTTGTCGCCCACCACTTCCCACTCATTCGGAGGAAGGTGTTAAGGTAATGGAGATGAAATCGGGAGTGTGGGGACCCCAATCGAGTCAACCCCTAATGAAGGTGTCTTACCACCGCCCCAACGGGAATACTCGGTGGGAACAGCCGGGAGTCTTAAGACGAGTGACCCCATTCCAAGTCACTCAACTCTGGTGTGCCGGTGGGAAACTCCTCCACTGCGGCAAAGATGGTCGGAGGATGCTGCGGTGACTCCACAATGCATCTCGGAGGTGAAGTGGAGAAGGAACGATCACGAGAATACACAAAGTTGTCATCAACGAGGCTTAGACAATTGAGACTGTCTCGGTGAGGTGCCAATCGCTCTGCGAGCCAATGACGCCGCTAGCGATGCGGTCGAGGCACATGAAGGAAGCGCCTGCGAGTTAACACTGGGGCGATGAAAGTGCAATCCATGGAGTTGAGACTCCAATGGATGCCACCTCGAGAAGACCCCAAGACACCGACACTTTGTCGAAAGGGATGTCCAAGCCTCGCATTTGAGACTGCGGGAGGTAATGAAGGCCAATGGGAAGTTGAGACTTCCGGGTAGAAAACGAAGCACAAAACATCCCTCCCCGCTATCATTGATCCATCGAAAAAAGGAGATAAGTGCTCTTCACGATTCCCGGATAATCCCGATGTAACCTTTCTGGGGATCGGAAGGAGACGATGAAGTGAGTCATCCCCCTGTGACGATCCAAAAGACTCCGCGAGGATGTTCCAACCACGAGTAAGTCGACCTCAAGACTACTCGTCAAACATTCAACTTTGATGATGAGCCTCCCATGGAAATCTCATCATCGTCCGATGACGCTCGATAAGGCCGAGGACTAGTCAACTCATTTGGAAAAACCACCGAGACCAACGAAGCTGTTGAGACAACAGAGGCTCGGCAAGTCGGGTCGACTTCACAAATGACCACAACAAACAGAGTCCATCGCGCAGCTCCCAAGGCGCAAGAGTTCGACTCCACAAGGGACTTCACGAGCACCAATTATCATTGAACATATTCCGATTGCCCGTGATGATCCTTTTGTAGAATCATTTCCTTTCTCTCTGAAGGTACCCGACCTCCCTGAAGAATCAGCTAGAGATCGCGAGCGCTTCCACAGACCTGACCCTGTTATTCCATCAGACACCATTGTTCTAGCTAACTATGACTTTGACGCTGCTTGGCCGTCACCAAAAACAGAGGAGACAAAGAAGTTCGGGAAGTTTTCAAAGCCTTATTTGGAAGTTGAAAAGATGGAGAGGCACCAGGCCTCACCGGATATGAGGGATAAAAGAGATGCCAACCTTACTGGCGATTTGCGTGGCATCATAGTCGGATCCGGAGTGGTGGCAACAAAGAAGAAACAATGTGTGTGGGAACAAGCTCGATATTTCAGGACATTGTTCAACAAGTTATTAGTCCGGCGGGCCGAGAATGTCGATGCAAAGACAAAATTGCAAGAGCACATTGAACAAATGCATGAATCTCATACTACAGAGATAAAGTCATTGCGTGAACATAATAAGAACAAGCTCTGCGGCGTGGAAGAGAATATGGATCAAAATTCGATCTCCTCATGGTTGAGATGAAGTTGGTAGCAAATTGAATCCAATGCCACCCGCTCTAGTTCCGTGCGGATACTCCGCAGCAGTTCGAAGCGAACTCGGCTATCAACAGACTAGACTTCTTGCTTGCTAGCTTGTTTCGGGGTTCCTCTCTCCTTTGGTGATGCCAAAAAGGGGAAGAGGAATAACTAAAGGCGCCAAGGGATCCGGTCGAGAAGGAAGGAAGGAAGGAATTTGTCTTTGAAGGGATCTGAAGCGAGAAGGAGGAAGCATTGTGAAGGGAAAGACAGCTGAGGAAGTAATAAGAGAGAAGAAAGGGAAGTCTGTTGAGGGGGAAGGTTCGAAAGATGTGACCTTGATGATTGCTAAAACCCTTCAACAAGGTCTTGTCACACGGTGATATTATCAAAACTCCTAAGTGACTCGCCACTCCAACACTGCATTGTACCTATGGTGAAAAGAGAAAGATTGAAGCGAGGATGAAGGAAGTGGAAGGAAGGATGGATGCCCGAGTTATGGATATTTTGAAACAACATGGAGGCATTCCAACGACAGAGACACCTATGCCATTTCGAATCTTTGGAACCGAGCCAAGATCTGTTGATGAATTCAAGACGCTTGCATCTCAAGGGTACTTCGCAAATATGTCCACGCTCAAGCCGAGATTTGTCTTGGGAAGAAGGTCTCACACTATGTGAAGAAGCTTCGTGCAACAAACTCTTTGGCGTCTCTCTGCTTTGTCACTCTGATAGTCACTCACCGGGAAAAAGAAGACCCCAGTACAAGACACGCCCCGAGAGGAAGATGAATAAGCGAGTGGAGGAAGAGGTTTCGGACCTAGACCTCCGCCCAAAAATATTGAGTATATAGATCCGGGCAAGAAAGGAGGGATCTATTGGGCTGGGTTTGTGAAGTAGCCAACTGCAAGTGGCTAAGAACAATGTTGAGTATGTGAAGAGAATCGAAGAGGAAAATAAAAGACAAACTCAGCTATGGGAGGAAAGACAAGAAAGACTAAGAAGAGATGAAGCTTGCCGGAAGGGCGTATGAAAAGAAGAAGGCGGTGAAGATGAGAAAAAGAGAAGAAGGTCAGAAGATGACAGAGCTGAAGAAGATGAAAGAAGGAGGCAAATGAAGGAGATGAAGTGTTGTTGTCCACCCCTTTGTGTATTTTACTATGTAAATACATCTTTATGTAAGTCTTCTGTACATTGAATAAAATTGTACAATTTCTATACTTGCGGAGATATAGAACAACAATGGTTACTTTAAGGTCCATTTAAACTCTGATACATTTTCTTTTGATTCAAGCTCTGATACACTTTGTAAACAGCTATATAAAGAACAAGAATGTTATGATCAATAAAAGATCGATTTTAAACATACATTCTGTGATTCTACACTTGCATGTATGTATCTTTGCTGTTTAATTATTGTAGTATGTTTTAAGTTTTGGCATCATCAAAAAGGGGGAAATTGTTGGGAAATTATTTTGTAGATTTTGATGAATGCCATTTAAAACTTAGAATAGGAAGTTGGCACCCCATTTTTGTTGTAAATTGCATTGTAATAGATAGGGCTGGTCGAGTGAGTTAAGTTAGCTATGCCCGAACATGCAAGAAGACAACTGGAGACTAGAAGGAAGACTCATTGTGAGGCGGTGAGTATGGCAAAGAAGAGAAGATAGGAACTCGATGAAGGTGCAAATGAGATGCGGTGAGTGAAGTATCGATCAAGTCAACTCAAGATAGCCAAGTCTCAAGTTGAAGTGACAAGAGTCATCCAATGATTGGAAGTGACTCGAAGTCACCTGGGAAGGCAAGGAAATGCGGTCAAGTCAAGATAATCGAAAGAGATCCGTTGCGTAAATCAAGAGAATTACTTAAACAAGTAATACTTCCATACTACCTTTCTTGAAGTGCTCAGTTCGAGCGTGCAAAAGGAATAAACCAATGGGAGGCACTTTGCACTGTGTCGAACACCGAAAAGTCAAGAATCATTCATACGAGGAAATGGCAATTCCAAGAACTGCAACAAGACAAGCCAACGACCACAAGTGACTTTCAAAAATAAGCCTATCTCTTCAACGGGCAGATTTTTGAAAGATCACTATAAAAGGCTGAGGAGTTTATTTGAGAAAAGGTTATCTTGATTACCTGAACCAAAAACATTCAAGCAAACATTTGAACTGTAACCAAAAATATTCTCAAGTCATTCAAAATTAATCCTCAAGCCTATATTACGAAGGAAATCAATCCAACACTCACCTGTGAAGGAAAGACATCTTCTATCAGTTGAAGAGGAACCATTTGAAGAATCAAGGGGTCTACATTCCACGAAGTATTGTAGAAAGGTTCAAGGTCGAACCAAGCTTAAGCTATTCGAAGGGCTTCGTGATCAAATCCAAGGAACTTAAGCAAGTGGGTTGTAGTAGCAAGGCACCTGCCCTGTGAAGAAGCTGAGTCGTACGAGAAGACAGTTGTGTGACCAAGGCATCTCGAGATCGAGTCCCAAAGGATCAAGTCATGTGTGATCAAGACTTGTATCCGGATCATTAACCACTCGTATATTGATCAATACTTAGAGGATTCCTCCGGGAGTTGGAGAAGAGAGGAGTAGAAGAATTACCCCATCTTGAACCTCTATAAAAACTTATTGTGTCATTTACATTTCAAAGACTTTAATTTACGCATCTTATTTTTATATCTCACGATAAATTTGCTATCCAATTGATAATCAATCGAGTGCTAAAATCAAGTATTAAAACTAACTTAACCAAATTCAAGGGTGTTAAGTCTTCCAAAAAACAAATCACGGTCGAGTTAAGTCCTTAGTCAAAATAGTGAGTTATTCTATCAACAAATTTCGGTCAGTCTGTTGAGTGACTAACTCTGGCGATTAACTAACTTAGTTGTCCATCAAAGACACAAATGCGAAAGTATTAACTCTGAATATTTAAAAGGACTAATTTGAAAAGTTGGTAAGGTTTATTCAACCCCCTTCTAAACCTTACACTCACACCCCTTGGGACCTACACAACTAATGCTTATGTCATTGTCTGCCTTAATGTAGATGATATGTTGATCATGGCTAGTAGTCATGATTTAATAATGAATACTAAGAACATGTTAAAGAAGAACTTTCACATGAAAGATATGAGATTATCTGATGTTAAATTAGGGATTAAAATTTCTAGAACTTTAGATGAAATTATTTTATCACAATCCCTTTACGTTGAAATCATACTTAGAAAGTTTAATATTTTTGATACTCCTCCGGCTAAGACACATGTAGATATGAGTCTACACTTAGACAAAAATAGAGGAAAACCAGTTTCTCAGCTAGAATATGCAAGGATAGTTAGCAGTCTGATGTACTTAACAAATTGTACACATCTAAACATTGCATATTCAGTAGTAAGCTAAGTAGGTTCACAAGTAACCCAAGTAAAGATCATTGGAAAGCTTTGACAATGGACTTAGATACTTAAAGTATACCATGAATTATGGAATACTTTAAACAAGATATCCAACTGTATTAGAAGGATATTGTGATGCAAATTGGATATCAAACACAAAAGACTTCAAGTCCACAAGTGGTTATGTATTCACTAGAGGTGGAGGAGCGGTGTCATGGAAATCTTCTATGCAAATATGTATAGCTTGAACCACTATGGAATACAAGTTTATTGCTTTAGATAAAGCTAAATAAGAAGTTGAATGGCTTAGTTCTTAGAAGATATTCCTTGTTGGAATAAATCAGTGACTACTGTATTGATGCATTGTGATAGTCAATCAGTAATCGAAAGGGCACAAAGTTGTATGTATAATGGTAAGCCTAGACATATTCGTCGGAGACATAATACCATTTGACAATTGATCTCGAATGGGGTTATTTCAGTTGACTATGTGAAGTCCAAGGAAAACCTAGTGGATCCGCTAACTAAAAGTATAAATTGAGATCAAATGTACAAGCTATTAAGGGGAATGAGTTTAAAATCCACAAAATAAGAATGTTCATAGCGGTAACCCAACCTTGTGAATTGGAGATCCCAAGACCTTGGTTCAATGGGACAACTAAGTTATGAATGTTCAGCTGAACACTTGGAAAATATTTCAGCTCATTCCCAGAACTTCCAAGTGAAAACCTCTGCAGAGTGTGGTGAGATTAAGTTTATCTTTTAATGATTCCTATACCTAAAAGATGGAGTATGGCAGGATACTCTTTATAGAATATCACCTATGTAAGTGAGAAGTAATGGCCGCTTCTACTTGTAATACTTATGAATCTAAGATATGGTCCAGGGCCGAAATGGACACAACGTGAGAACTAAACATGTTAGAACTGTTATTTTATAAGTATTGTTATCTTGGTTTACACAAACGGCTGAATAGTTCAAGATATCGTATCACTAAGCAGCTTGTAAATCCGATAGTACTTTACTAAGGAAGGTTCAAAGCCTCAACCTACCTATCCTGATGCAATACTGTTTCATTGGAACTTTTGAATGAGTCTACATACATGCATGCATATATTAATGTTCATTCATGTCGGGAATTGTTGGAAATTGGTTTTATAAAATTGGTTTTGACCCAATTTTGACCAATTATTTAAGTAGGATCATTTATTAGTTTCGGAAAATAAATGATGTAATCGTAATCTACACAACAGGTAGATGAAATTAGCATTTTGAATTTCTCAAAACCAATTTCGGGTGAATGATAAATTAATGCATAAAGTGAGCCACTTAAATGCCTTTTATATAAGGAATATAAAATGGTGGAAATATGGAAAACCATATCCCACATAGGAAACATATTAAATATTTGATTAGTTTATATAGAGCTTCTCCACTAATAAGGAGTAATCAAGTGGAGCTCCTTATGGTACACCCTAGTGAACCAAGCCAATTTTGATAGCCATTGACTAACTCAAATAGCACCAAGGACGGTGCAGAGTACCATCCGAGCCTAAGCCCGGGCCAGAGATGAAGATGGAGCCGGAGTTGGAGCCAAAGTTGGGCCTGGGCCTGCACAGGTCGCATATAGTTGCATGGGTGCTTTATAGGCGCAATTTGCACTTTGCACGTACGCATCATCGTGAGGAGATTTGAGGAGCCTTAAAGTTTTGATAAATCGAACCAGGGTTCGGTCCAGTAGCTCGGTGACATAGCAATGCAGCTTAGGTGGCAAGGACTTGGCGGAGTCATCCAGATGGCGACATGTGGCACACAGTGGTGCTGATTTGGACGCGCCTATTCGCTGACTGGACGCCTCTGTTCAGTGTGAGGGGTGCGTGCAGAAGCTTGTGTACCTTCGGAAGAGATGCGATCTGGACCATCAGATTGTGCTTGTTGATCAGAAGGCACGATCCAACAGTCCAGATCGATCCGGACCAAAAGATGCACCTATTCTAAAAGAACATCCGGATCTCTATATAAACAGCCCCCTGGATGATCATTTTACACACTGAAAATCTGTATTGATTCATCATATTGTTTCATCTCTTCCTTTCTGATTTTCAAAAGTTCTGAAACATGTTAAGTTCGCTGTCAGTTCGACTTTTACAAGTGATGCTAAGTCAAACTTGAAAGTCGTTGTATCTTAGAGACGATTGCTGGAACTGTTAGCACTTTCATGCAGGACAATTTCGTCTTGCGGATAGAGAATCCAATTCTCGTCTCGACTTAAATATTCCGTCCCATTATTCTGTCCATTTTTCGAGAAAGCCACACCCCGCAAACAACATCTCTAATATAACAAAATCATTATTCTCATCAAATTATACTTCAACACAATCTTATATAAATATGGGGTTTAGTATCTAAATCACTCTCAAGTGTTATATTAGTCCATCTATTTAGTTTATCACATATTATACATCACTCGACTAAACACGTAGATATCAACTTTCACCTCAAAATTTATCACATGTTCTCTAGTGACTTCTTTGCTTCTAGTATTACCACGTATAACCTAATAATTTCTAATAGTTTGACACATAATTCCTCTTATTTCAATCTACAATTACTACTTAAACTTAGAATCCAAAAACTACTGCTAAGAAGCTTTACAACCACTTATTCTTAAGATAAAGAATAAAATAAATTATGCAAATGGAAATATAAATTTAAGAAGCATATAAACACGTAATGTATGAGTTATATAGACCAAGTGTGTAGTAAAAAGCTCTGGGTAATATTACAAAGTCAAACGATAATTTAGCTCTGGTCTAAAACGTGTCTCATGTAGTTACGAAAATAAAACATCATAATAAACTTTTAACATTTCTTCTAACATGTATTTACCAAAACAAGATTGTTAGTTTTAAACTTAAAAAAATCGGTTCCATCACGGTTCTACCGACAGTTCTAACCGACGGTTAAAACCGCCTGTTCCACGGTTTTTGAGACCTAAGAACCGGAACCAGAATCGAAACTGGCCTACACGGTTTCAGTTCTAGTTTTGGAACCGTTGACCACGGTTAAGGTTTAGGAACCATTGACCACGATTCTGGTTCCGGTTTAGAACCCTGTTTCAGTTCCATTTGGCCACCCCTAAGCGGATCCGTAAACCAAATTAAAGAGTTGAATCAAGAGTTAGTTGCAAAATCATCAAGAAGAATGGGACTTAAGCCTCTAGAAAAATGAGTTGATGCAGTGGAAACCTAACCTATTTGACTGGAGATTCCAAGATCTAGGTTCAAAATGACAACTTAATTGTAAAAAGACTCTAGGATTACTGTAGGGGAACTTTCTCTTGTCCATTTCTTAATAGTGATGCCCTTGGAGAACAAGATAAGTATGTGGCTTTTAATAATTCTTATGCGTACCGAATTGGGTAGTGCGGGTTACTATTAAAAAAGAATTACCTCTGTGAAAGAGAAATGAGGCCGCTTCGAAGAGAATTGTGTGAGGCTCAATTTTTATAACCTCTTGCAGAACCAAACGTATGTTTAAGGCCATAAATGAACATAACAATGAGAATTGAAGTATGTTAGGAAGAATATGTGAGGTATATATCATCGTTTACATAAAAGACAGAACAATAGAAAGGAATCACGTCTACTGATCAACTAGTAAAGTAAATATAGGTTTACAAGAGAAGGTTCAAAGGATAACTCCTGCCTATCTTATGCACTATTTCAATTGTTGGACTTTATCACCAAATCTTGTATCTTCGAAATATCCATTCATGTGAGGGACGATTGCTAGAAAAATTGAATGGAAATTATGTTATTAATTGACAATTTTTTCTTGGACCTATTTCTTTAACAATGAAGAAAATGTTTAACCCTAATGGTGCTTAATTTCGTAACATCTAAAACTCTCAAGTCATGGAGTAGTGGGAGAGTGAAGACACTTGAAATTCCCTAGTCATGGAGGAGTGGGAGAGTGAATGTTCCAAACCATGGGGTAGTGGGAAGTTAATGTGGGTTGATCTTAAAACCTATAAAAGGTGGTCCAACTTTTTTACAATCTATACAACACACAACTCCTACACTTGCATAACAAAATTCTTTGCATATTGCTCTTGTGTTCCTTGGCTTCCAGTTATATTTTGATGGTGATTTCCAAGCATAATTTTTCAATTCGCCGAGGAGAGGTAATCTGGTTTTTCCCGTCTTATCTTGGAAAACGGAAGTCCAGAATAGGAGGCGAATATGTTTTAAGGATAGTGTATTGAATACACGATTTAGACCAAGTTTATACTGTGCTTTTCTGATTTAGTTTATTACAAATTTCAATTGTTGTTATATAATTTGTAATTCATGTTCATTCTATTATTCTAAACTGTACTAGTAGATAATTTGGGGAAAAAAATACTGTCGTAGTAGGTACTCGTTTTTATTACATAAGATAGGGGCCACCGCCATTTTTGTCTTTTTTTCACTTTTAGTCACAATTGGCGACCAAAATTGCAAAAAAACTAACGGGTGAATATTTCGAAGATATGGGGCCAATATCGCAAGTGTCCAAGTCTTATTCGACCAAAAATGAAATTTACTCTCTATTACTCTATATGCCACCTCTACCACAAACCTGAACTGGACTCAAAAAACGTGAATTCCTAGCACTTTCCCTAAGATTCTGCAGCATTAATTTGCCACCAAAACAACTCCAGTACTTTCTTGGTTTAATTTTTTAGTTAGTCATGTAGCGTGTTAGGCAGAATTGTAGGATAAGCCGTACAATGTATCAGAGTGAAATAAAATAAGATAAGAGCAGAAGCAGCAAAGCAAATGAGAGACATACATACACGAGAGTTAGAAGCAAAAAGCTTCTAATCAAAGTGAAGTATTCGAGTGTTGTTCTCTTTTCTAATAATATATAGGGGGATAATTATAAAAAATCACCAGGTTTATGCTTATTACAAAAAAAATCAAAGATTTTTAAAATTGTAAATACCCTCTTGAGGTTTGATCTATCTTACATATTCGAGAAAAAAACATTTCAAAAACCCCGTGACATTTAATTTACAAAAATATTACAGTTACCCTCTTAAATTTAATATATAATTAAACTTGAGAGACTTTTTGTAATTTTGAAATTCTATTAGATTTTTTTTTTAAAAGCATCAACATGAGATATTTTTTTTATCCCTAATTAATATATATAAATAGGAGATTAGCATGGAACTTCCACCAAAGACATCTATAATAACATGAGTCCTCTATTTCTCCTTTGTTACATCACCTACACCACTTTCACTTCCATCATATTCTCTCTCCTCCTCGCCTTCCGCCTCCTCCGCCGTCGCGTCTCCGCACCGACCGGCGGCCCTAACGAGATAGGAAACATCGTCGCACTCTACGACTGCACCGTCTTTCACCAACGGTGCCACCCTGTCCGAAACTCTTTCCGGTTCCCAGCCCGTTACGCTCTCATTGATCTCGATTGTCCGCCCTACGCGCCACCCAATTACCTCTCCGCCGACGATGCCCGTCGTGCCGCCAAGACAAACGGCCCAGTGTAATTTGTTTTTTTTTTCTGATATATATTTTTTACATTATGTGGTGCTATCAAATAAACTAACATGCTAAGATTTTTGTCGGGATCACGTTTAGTCTACTTTCTGAGATCTCTTATATATTTTGATTTGCAGTCTAATATGAGATGGAATATTGCTAAACTAGAACAGAAAATCAAAGTGGATTAATAAGCCACACTCAACTACTTCTCATATATGTTAAGTACCATTTCATTAATTTCCTTGTAAAGTAACATGGCAAGTATGATATTTAATTTAGGGATAATTACAAAAACGGCTAATTACAAAATTTCCGGTTATTTATAGAAATATTATAATTAACCTTTAAATTTTAAAGACATTATCAAATTGATCGTAGTTTTTGCAATTTTGGAATATCATTTTTTTCTTTAAATTAGACCAAACTTTATAGAAATATTATAATTAACCTTTAAATTTTAAAGACATTATCAAATTGATCGTAGTTTTTGCAATTTTGGAATATCATTTTTTTCTTTAAATTAGACCAAACCCCCATGTTTTTGTTATTATCCCTTTAATTTACTTACAATTGGTTAGTTATGGCTTTGACAAAACTAAATTTGACCCTGTTCGGGAAGTTTTTAAAATATTGTTTTTATTTCGACGCAACTTTTTGTACAATTTATATTATACTTCAAAATCTTTTTCTTTTTTTTTTAACTACGTGACCAGATATTTTTTTCCTAAAAAAATACCCCATTTTTCAAGGTTTTCCATCTTGTTTGACTTTTGGGGACATGCCTGCGCACGTGTTGAAATATTTTTGGGCCAAATTTCCTTATTATTTGAGTCAGTCAGTCAGACTAAAAAGAATGTTAATTTGACCTCAATTCATAATAAAATTACGGTTGCCTTATTCTCGAGTTCTATGGGTTCTTTTTTCAAGCTTGAATAATAGCAACTAGCAACACGTAGCTTGCTCGAAATTTTATTACCATGCAGTTTAGTACTTCAGATTTCATTTAGGGTACCACGTCTTCGGTTCTATCTCCTATTCCAGTTTCTATTTGAAAAGGCACATGAATAACAAATGTTATATATTGAGATAAAACATGGGTGGTTGATTTCTTGAGACTATGTATTTATGTCATAAATCCGGCTCGTGGAACAGAAAATTAAAACAAGAAATCTGAATTTACTTGATATATTTTTATTATTTTTTTAAATAAGTTGGGAGTACTGGTTGGAGAGGAGGGGATAAATTTCAAAAAAAACGGAAGATATCAGGTTCGAACCCCGGTCAACAACCTTATAATGGGTGATCGATACCACTTGAGCTACAAGCTCGTGGTAAATTAATCATTGGTTTATGAAATTACTAGAATAACACCCGTGTGTTACACGGGATATATCCAAAGATGAAATCTTAGTATCACAAATTTAAAAGATTTGATCAGCATAGACTTTTTCAAACAAATTGTGAGCAAATCCTTTATTTTTCGGATTATATATTTTATCTTTTATAATCTTCATTAAATTTGTTATCTTTTAATTTTGTGCATATGATTGCCACATAAATAAATGTGAAGCTCCCATGTGGACTTGAGAGAATTAAAAGTTGGCAAATATCCAAAATTAATGAGGCGATGACATATGTTAAATTTATTTATTCTTTTAGTATATAAGGAAGATGGACTTATTTAATTTGATTATAATTTGGTTTGAATTATTTATTTACTTGTGAATATAATTGGTTAGCAGGTCAAAATTAAGTTTAACACGAGTATTTTGAAATAAACGTTGGAGTTAGCATAAATTGGAAATTGTTTTTTGAATAAATGCCAAATATTATTTAAAAAAAAATATAGAGTACTGCTTACAAGCCAAGCAGCTAGCTTTTTAAAAAAGGGGTCTCGTTAAAACCTATCAAAGTAAAACCCATTGGGAAAAACCTTTGATAGGAAAAAGAGTACCCCATAAAAGAAACAACTTTCCGTTCTTTGTTCGGAATAACTTAAAATCTCAATCGAAATGATGGACGTTTATTTCAAGAGGATTTTCGAAGGACATTGGCGTGTGTTTGTGTTGCACGTGTTTGAGTATCCTCCCACACTTTAAGATGGTCGATGTATCATATGGGATATTTTTACGGCTTAGATCCTCCAGAAACAATTGCCACAAATTTTGCGTTCATCATCTCCTTAAGAGTACGATTCTTGAATCACTTTTGATGAATGACAATCGGGAATTGAAGAAACGCAACAACACCGCCTCTTTAAAGCTTCCAATTTGTCTTCATCATCTTGATCGTCTTCATCCGCCATATTATGACCAACGTTTTAAGTCACACACATCGGGTTTGGTACAAATGAAACGGTGCATTGAACGGCCATAGCCTTGAACCCCTCATGAGGATCATTGGAGCTAGGGACATAATCATTAAAAGGAAGGCTATTTGAGTTACGTGTCTCCATGTTCAAAAATTTGTTGTCTTCGGATGATAAGGAACCATAACCTTTACATAAAAAACTCTTGGTCATTACAAACTTGCTAAGTATATGCGAAAATCCGCGTGGCCCATGTTGGGAGGTAGAGGCCTTGGGGACTCGATTCCTTTTCCAAGGATAATCGAATAAAAACAACTTTCTTCCATTGATCGGTGGTGTCATCTCATCGCAAGAGCCGCAAAATTGTTTCTCGTGTGTATATCGGAGAGGACAAGTGACTATTGCCTTGATTGCCCTTCTTTGGTGAGGGGACCTGCCATGTGGTTCGGTTTGCGTTGTAGCAATTTCCCTTGAACCCGTATTTCCCATTGAGTCATCAACGACCTTGCCCTCCATTCCGCATCATTTCTTGTCTTCTTCGATGCGGCCAACAATCGATCGATAAACTCTTTGCGCTTGTGCTTGAGGTAGTTTTTGAAGTCCTTCCACAATGGCGGCAATTTTTCGAACCCCTTGAACGCCCTCGTTGACAAGTCGTGAAGTGTGGTGTCAACCATCTTGACTTGGCGACAACAAATCTTACTCCAGTTGCGCTCGTCTTCTTCAACTAGAGGGGCCCGGGCCAACCCCAAAGTGTGATGCACGCCAACGTTTGAAACATTTTCCCAATCGAACTCTTTTTTAATTAATTGCCGTTAATTACCCTTTTAAAATTACAAAAATTAATTAAATATTTAATTTTAAAGCTATTGGTGAATGACCCAAGCCCACGTAACGACCCACAACCGGACCGGGCAGTAGCGGTGGCGCAAAACTCGGGAGTTTTTCATAACCGATGGAAACAAAAGATAAATAAAGCACTTTACGTGGGATGGAGCATCTCAACCATGATGTGTTCCTCCAATGGCTTGGAGAGATCAATATCCACACAAAACCCGAACAAAATGACCCAAAGAACCATCCAAAAACATGCCATCAATCGTGTTGAATGGATTCCCGAATGAGACCTCAATTCAATCCCCATGATGTTATTGGGGTCCTTTTTTCAAGCTTGATAATAGCAACTCGAGCTCCAAAATGCGTGCCCAAATGCGGTACCACGCTTCATCTCAAGTTTGAACCTTGAATAACAAATGTTATATATTGAGATAAAACATGGGTGGTTGATTTCTTGAGACTATGGCACCCATGGAGAAAGACGGATATATTTTTATTATTTTTTTAAATAAGTACCAGGGTTGTGGGTTAGCGTCCAATTAGTGCGTTCTTGGTGAGCCACTTGAGCTACAGCCCGAAATTAATCATTGGTTTATCCTGCGCACTAAACAATTTGACACAAAAAAATCCCTTGTCCAAGGGAATTAATTTCGGATCATCCTTAATACCCCATAATTGCCACATAAATAAATGTGAAGTTTATGCAAAAGCATAGTCTCCATGGCTTGTTACCATTTCTAGAATAACCCTTCCAATCAACGAATATAATTGTAGGAAAAATTAAGTTTAGACGTTTTTGAAATATACGTTGGTAAGCATTATCATCAATTGTTAAAAAAATAATAATCACCTTTTCGAACCGGTTTTGGAATAGAATGATTTTTACCCCATAAAAGAAACCACTATGGAAAACAAATTTGCATTATCTTTGTGTTGCGTGTTTGCCTCCGAGCCGATGCATCATATGGATCCAGATCCTCCGGCCATGATTGGTACAATCGGGCCTATTTTAGCAAAAGAGTATCCAAAATTGGGGTTAGCGGCTGAAGTATGAGGATCATTGGAGCTAGACATATCATTAAAATGCGCAGAGTTTATTCGTTTCATAATCGGAAGACATTGGAGCAAGATATCCAAACGCATTTTGGTGCGCGTTCTTAGAATCGAATATAGGATGTGGGCCCATCATCGAGGGATGGGCATGCGGGAGGAGCACCACGAGAATGGGAGACCTTGCCGTGGCCCGGGAACATCACCTCCTGGGAAGGGGTTGCCCTGGAGGTAAAGAACCCGAATGACCCCTCATGGGACAAAGAGGGCAAAAGAGCACTTGCCCATGGTGGATGGCAGCCATGGGGGTAATATCCACCAAAACCCGTGACCCAAAGAACCATCCAAAGAACGCCGATCAATCGTAATGGATTCGAACTCATAGTTAGGAGGGGCGCTCCCCCATTAGTTTGAACCTGTAAGTGAATCGGGCACCCATGGAGCGCGATAGTAGGTTAGCGTCCAATTAGTGCGTACATGGGCGATGAGCGAGATCTCCCTTGTCCAAGGGATGTGGGTGAATACGTGTGCATGAGTCTTCGTCGTTACCATTTCCTAGGGAGGAAAATTCAAAGTTCATCAATTGTAGGAAAAATAATCACCAATTTTTAATAATCCAATAGAAATTATGGAATGATTATCAAAGTGGTGAGATAAGATTGGTCACCCAACTATTTTAGCAAAAGAGTATCCAAAATTGGGGTTAGTCTTATCGCCGTTCGTTTCATAATCGCAAACTTGCCTTCACGCGTTCTTGGAGATGACGGTGTGGGCGCGGGCATGCGGGAAGTTTTAGGAATGCGTTAAGGCTAATTCCGGGAGGTAAACCCCCTTCATGGGAGTCTGCGGTGTTGGAGGATTGGGGATAACATATCCTATAGAGCCTCGTTGCATCGGCGGAGCGCGAGGAGGTAGGGGATGGCTCCTCTCGCTGTCGTGTCATGAGTCGGAGAGAAAACGAGGATGCCATGGTGAGATAAGGGTCACCCCCCGTTACCGGTCTTTGGTGTCCAAACTTGCCTTCGCCGAGATGGTGGAGCGCGAACGCTTTTAGGAGCAAGGCTAATTCCTTGGTCCTGGGGATCGTAGTTTCATCGGAGAAAACGTGTGGTGGATCCGTTTGCTGCGTAAAAGGGCCGCTCCTCCATGGAGCCCCCGGAGAAATCGACCGGAGGGCGGAGGAATTAGGGCGGAGAGAGCATAAATTGGAAATTAAAAGGTGCATGTAAACCAAATATATTTTTGAAAGATAATATTTTTAAATTATAGTGTAGATAAATCCTTGATATTTAGATTATTTCTTATATCTTAAATTTGTTATTATCTTTTTAATTTATAGTATTTTAAAAAACCTTTAATTTGTAGATAAGACTGCCATATGGATAATTATAAAATAGACATGTGGATTTGAGAAAATGAGGAATTGACACATGTCAAAATTAATGAGGTAATGACATGTGTCACCTTTAATTTCTCTTTTAATATATAGGGTTGATAGGCTATTTATATAATTTGTACAAGCAGTTGCACACGTGTACTTGTAGCTAATATTGAATTATATGGATTTCGCCAGTTTTCTTCTGAGAATACCGACCAGTCTTGGATACGAAAGAAGTCCAGTGAATTTGTACTACTGCTACGACATCCAAGGCTCGACCAGAACATTGAAAAAATGCATTGTTGAGGTGAAAATCATCACTAGCATCTTCTCTTTACAGTTTATATATATTTAATTTCTTGTTTGTGTGATCGCAAGAAGTTATCTTTTTACATTTCCACTAAAATTCGATAGAATTTATGGTTTTTCAGGCCAGTAACACACCATGGGGCGAAAGTGACATTTGTGTTTAATCCTAGCTCCGATTTAGTGCCAAAATTGGAATATATAAGCCCTTTCATGGTTAGTTTTCCTATGAATTTTAATTTTCAGTTCAAATTGTACTTAAATTTGCTAGTTATTAATTCCATTATTTTAACTGATGACAATATCAGGATATGCTAGGGAACTGGAAGCTCAAAGTAAATGAACCTGGAAAGACTTTGTATGCAATTATATCAGTAAAACACCCCAAGTTTGGTAACTACTTCACAGCTTCATTCACAGCCAAGAGAGTGATCAACCACTCCACCATGTCGGAGGATCTTGAAGTATTTTTCTGGTTGATGCCCCATAAAGTTTCAATTAAGGCGTATTGGAATGTAAGTAATATACTTGCTTTGCAATATTATAATAGTTTGTTATTACTATTATTAGGGTAGGTAACTCCTGATCGATGTTTATCGTTATTACAAAAACTCCACCTTTCAAATTACAAATACTCCCTTGTCAATGGCGTAGCCAGCCTATAAAAGTAGAGTGCACCGTTACATGAAATCATATGGGTCAGATGAAAAACTAAAAACAAATCATATCAACAATAACTTAAATTTTTTATTTTTTTTATTTCTTAACAAAAATAAGTAAATTAATAAAAATGGGGTAGGGACCAGATTGCCCACGATCTATTGCGAGTTCTTAATTATTATTATTATTATTATTATTATTATTATTATTATTATTATTATTTTGTTGGTGCTTTTTGGTTGGGTTTTCGCCAATGAGAGTGCATAGTACTAAGTGAGTATATGCGTGCCTATGCATATACAATATAATAAATAGAGATGATGACCTCATAATGTTTGAATTTTAAAGATTTAGGCTGCGATTGGATATGGAAAAATTTCTATTTTCATTTCGTTGGAGAATTTTTTTTAGCCAAATATACAATTGTTTATTTCAGAAAATATATTATTCTCTCACTTTCACTTTTTCTCATTTTTTCTTACAAATCACATCTACACGTTTTTCACAAAACAATAATAATTATTACATAATCTCCCACAAATTTCACTGTTCATTCACTCATACATTTTTAACTACCAATCATATCCAATCATTATTTTACTATTTTTAAATCGAATCAATTTTTATCATTACGTATTCATCTGATCAGATTCAATCACACTCTCAATATTCATCTATTTTCTTCCAAATTTTTTACCACTATTTTCTAGTAAAAGAAAATTTTCAAAATGAAATAATATCCAATCGCACCATTACAGTTCTACTTAAATAAGTAGCTAGTCCGCCCGAAAATTTAAGTTATTAATTCATGATCAAACGCTTGACCACTGGATATACGCCACAATTTTGAGTAATTGAAAAAAGTATATGTAAAGATTATATTAATCGGCAAAAATATTTGTTTAGTCACAATAATGATTATCAAAAGTTTTATAATGTTGATGATCATGCAAGGATCAATGCCATTTTCCTACAGTTGAGAAATTGATGTCTTGTACTTGTAGGCTGTCAAGCGTTGGTGGAAAAATGTTCCCTTCTATACACATCCAAGAATAGAGAATCCAACATATAGGGAAGAAGCTTTACCACGAGATGAAGAGATGCAATTAATTTGTTCAGCATTTGGAGGCATTAATAAAGGAAACAACAACCTGCGAATTGGAGGAAAAATTGATCGTTGCTTCATGTGGAAAGATGCTAAGTGGCCTTGGTCATACCTAATTAGATAATATATAGCCTCACACATTGGAAACATGCTAGAATATTCGAGTTTGTTTATGCTCGACCAATTTTTATTAGGGTCAGTAGTGTAATACACTAGTACAAAATTGATCATATGCATCAGTTGTAAACGACATTAAGCATCGGTTCCAATGGCGATGCTTATGAATTAGATGCTAATAATCAATTTATTGGCACCGGTTCCAACCGACTGTTGGAATTTGGTTTATGAAGAAATGGGTGTTGACCCATTTTTGACCAAATATTTAAGTGGTTTCCATTGGTGGAAAATGAAATGAAATTATATGATAAAATTCTACTAAGTGAGTAGATGAGATTGACATTTTAAATTTCTCAAACCAATTCCAGGTGAATGAGAAAATAATGTTACAACTTAGCCACTTAAAACTGGAAATTAACATGGAAATCGGAAAATATGGGGGAGGAGTGAAACTCCATCCCACATAGGAGAGAAAGCCAAAAATTGCTCTATTTATATGACCTAAGTTGGACTAATGGGTTTGGGCCCTTAGGGTACCAAAGTTTTTAAAGAGGTGATGACTTACATACTTGTGGGTTTGGTTCAAGATACACGCGTGCGCGCTGCCGCCGCCCACCGGTCGGCCCGGCTCGGCATGGGTCGTGTGCTTGGGCTTCAAGGCCCTTATAGTTTTGGACAAAATTTATTTAAAATCTTTAAAATTAATTTTTCTCCAACTAGGCTAGTGTAGGGGCGCGCTGTGCAGTGCACGGTCGCGCGCTGCCGCCCGCACCGAGCCTAGTGATTTTTAATCTCCACGTGCGCAGAAGTGTGCGGTCGCGCACTTTGAACTGATGCACCTGTTCAAGCAACCATGTGCATTTTTTGGCTATAGACATGCCTTTTCGAACCAAAAGACCTATCCTTTCTATGAGGCACCTTGAGGCCTATAAATATGGAGCCACTGCTGATGAAAAAACACACGAAAATAAATAAGCTAAAATCGAGCGCTCTGCATCAACATATTGTTTACATTTCCTTTAAAAGCTTGAAAGCCTTAAGCACTTTTTGTTCGTTGTTGGTTCGACTTTTGCAAGTGCTGCTAAGTCGAATCTGTAAAGTCGTGATATCTTAGAGACGATTGCCAGAACCGTAAGCACTTTGTAATGGGGTAATTTCATCTTGCAGAGATAGTATCCAATACTAGCCTCGACTTTAAATTCATTTTGTCCTGTTTTTCCGTTTAAACACCCAAAGGATTCCGTGTAAGGAAGCATTCCGAAAAAGATAAGGGGAAGGCCAATAAGTTCAAAGAGAATTGGTACAACTGTGGCAAACCGAATCACATGGCCAAGGATTGCCGACACCCAAAAAAGGCAATCAAAATGGCAACCAACAACAAGCCAATGTGATCGAGAACAAGTCTGTTCCAATAGACATGTAGGAGCTTGATCTCATTGCCATTGTGTTTGAAGCCAATATGGTGGATAACCCAAGGGAATAGTGGATCGATACTGGAGCTACTCGTCACATTAGTGCCGACAAGGAGATGTTTTCTTCCTACACTCCGATAAATGGAAGGAAGTTGTTCATGCGGAACTCTTCGACTTCTAACATCATGGGGCTTGGAAAGATTATGCTAAAAATGACTTATGAAAAAGAGCTTACGCTTGTGGATGTGCTGCATGTCCCGGATATCCGCAAGAATTTAGTTTCTGGTCCTTTGCTTAGTAAGGCCGGGTTTAGACTAGTGTTTTAGTCCGATAAGTTTGTAATGACCAAGATTGGTCAGTTTCTTTGTAAGGGGTACCTTGATAAAGGGATCTTTAAGATGTCTGTAATGAATGTTTTCAGCCAAGAGGCGAAGAATTAAAATGTTAATTCTGTTTTGTTGTTAAATTGTTCTAATTTATGGCATGATTGATTAGGATATGTAAATTTTATAACAATTAAAAGGTTAGTGAATCTGAAATTAATACCAACATTTAAAACTGATTCACAAGATAAATGCGAAGCTTGTGTTGAAGCAAAATTGACTAAAGCACCTTTTCATTCGGTAACGAGAAGTACGAAACCACTTGAGTTAATTCATACAAATGTATGTGATTTAAATCTGGTGTAAACTCGAGGTGGGAAAAAGTACTTTATAACGTTTATTGATGATTGTACAAGATATTGTTATGTATATCTTTTGAAAGCCAAAGATGAAGCTTTAATAGCTTTCAAAACTTATAAGAGCGAAGTTGAAAATCAGCTTAATTTGAAAATTAAGATGATTCAAAGTGATAGAGGCGGAGAGTATGTTGCTCCGTTTAAAGAATTTTGCTCAGAAGTGGGTATAATTCATCAAACGACAGCTCCCTACTAACCTCAATCAAATGGAGTTGCATAACGCAAAAACCATACTCTTAAGGAGATGATGAATGTGATGTTGATAAGTTCTGGCTTACCCCAAAACTTGTGGGGGGAAGCTATATTTTCTGCAAACTACATTCTTAATAAGATCCCACACAAAGGTAAAAATAAAACTACATATGAGTTATGAAAAGGAAGGAAACCGTCATATAAATACCTTAAAGTGTGAGAGTGTTTGGCTAAAGTCGAAGTACTTAAGTCTAAACAAGTTAGAATTGGTCCGAAGACGATTGATTGTGTTTATATTGGATATGCAAACAATAGTAGTGCCTATCGCTTTTAGTGCACATGTCAGCTATTCCTGATATAAATGATGGAATGATCATAGAACCAAAGAATGATGTATTCTCCGAGAATATCTTTCCGAACAAAGAAAGCAAAGAAGAAAGTTCAAATAAACGAACTTATGAAACTGTAAGATTACCTCAAAGTGATGATGAAGAGGAACCAAGACGCAGCAAAAGGACAAAAGTAGCTAAGTCTTTTGGTCCTGATTTTCTAACCTATATATTAGAAAACGAACCTTGAACTATCAAGAAGCTTTGTCTAGTTCAGAAGCTCATCTCGAAAAAGAAACTATCAATAATGAAATAGATTCCATCATCCAAAATAATACTTGGGAGTTTGCTGATCTCCCACCGGGTTGCAAACCTTTAGGATGTAAATATATCCTTAAAAGAAAGTACAAAGCAGATGGATCTATAGATAAGTACAAAGCCCGTTTAGTAGCTAAAGGGTTTAACAAAATGAGGGACATGACATTTTCTATACATATTTTCTTGTTACGAGAATCACATTCATTCGTGTTCTCATTGATATTATAGCTTTGCATAACCTTGAGATATATCAAATGGATGTGAAAACTGCATTCTTGAATGGTGAGCTTGAATATCAGATTTATTTGGAACAACTCGAGGGGTTCGTTGCACCCGGTCAAAGGAGAAATGTGTAAACTTGTTAAGTCACTTTATGGACTTGAACAAGCACCTAAGCAATGGGATTAAAAGTTTGACTCGTCCATGAAGTCAAATGGTTTCAAAATCAATGAATGTGACAACTGTGTCTACATTAAAAGTACTACAGATGATTATGTCATAGTATGCCTTTATGTAGATGATATGTTGATTATGGGTAGTATTCATGATTTAATCTTGAATACTAAGAACATGTTGAAGAAGAACTTTGACATTAAAGATATGGGATTATCTGATATATATTAGGGATTAAAATCTCTAGGACTTCAGATGAATTGTCTTGTCACAATCCCATTATGTTGAAAACATACTTAGAAAGTTTAATGCTTTTGATAGTCCTCTGGCTAAGAAATCTGCAGGTCCCAAGGGGTGTTTGTGTTAAGTCTAAAAGGGGGGTTGAATTGACTTAACTAATTTTTGATTTTTGGATCTTAAATCAGAGTTTAAATCACAAGTTAGCTTAGTCCTTGAGGGACATCTTAGTTCAACCTTAACAGTAAAGTTAGCCACTCATCAGACTCGACTGAGCTATTGATAGAATAACTCAGGTGAGTGAAGTGAGCTTTTTATAAATACAGCTAACTTGGTTTTCAGCGGAAGTCTTACACTCTTAGATTTAAATATGTTTTTCAACACTTATATTAGTTTAAGTTATTATCAGTTGACTTAGCAAATTTATCAATCAGCAGATATACATGTGCAATAAATAAATGTGCTGTAAGTAAATAGACACAGAGCAATTTATAGTGGTTCGAAGATGGGGTAATTACTCTACTCCACTCTTCTCCAACTCCTGGAGGTAATTCACTAATGCAACAACGAGTTACAAAATGGACGAACAATCCGAGTAAGCCTTGATCACACAGCTGGCTTCACTCCTGGGACTCATCTTCTTCACAAGACAGCTGCCTTGCTACTTCAGCTTCTTCGAATTCTTGGATTTGATCATGAAGCCCTCCAACAAATCCAAATCTTGGTTCAACTAGAACCTCACTACACTTCCTTCAACCTCGGATATGCAGACCCCTTTTCGTTCAACAAATTTCCTCTTCAACGGCTTTGAAACTTTTCTTCCCTTCTCTGAAAGTGTTGGTTAGATAGTTTTCAAGTTTTAGGCTTGAGGATTGAGTGTATTGCTTGAGAGTGTTTTGCTCTTTGTTTTAATGTTTACAGGTATTTGTCTGTTGCAAAAGTATCCTCTCTCATAGACTCTTCAGCCTTTTATAGTGGCAGTTCAAAAATGTATCCATTGAAGATAGATGCATTTTTGTTGGAAAATTTATGTAATAGATTTTGATGATGCTATGTAAAACTTAGATTAGGAAGTTGGCCCCCCAATTCCATTGTAAATTCAACTGTGTAATAGATAGGATTCTATAAGCTGAGTCAAAACAACCAAGTTGAAGATTGCAGAAGTTGACTGAAGATCCAAGTGAAGACTCTGTTGAGTGTTAGTTGAGTATTGCAGTGAAGGATCAGTCAAATACCAAAAAGATATCTCAGTCAGCAGACTGACAGCTAAGCCACTCCCCGATAAGTGTAGAAAACTATCAAGGGGTTCAACAGCATAAAGGACTCAAGAAAACTGAAGATGTCCATTGATAAGCAGAGTCAAATCTTTGCTGAAAGAGGAAACATGACAAACTGCAACCATAAAGTAGTTTTGCTGAAAGAGTGCAAATCACTGGGAACCAATGGGATGTTCCTACAAATCTGCAGAGTTTCAGGCATCTGCAGAGCATTAATACAAGGATCAGTCTACATCAAATGTTGCATAACAAGACAAGCCAACGACCATGAAGTGGAGTTTGAAAATGCATCCATCTCTTCAACCGATGAAGATCTGATAAGAGAGAGTATAAAGTAATAGACACATACCTGCAAACATTCAAGCAAAGAACAATCTACTCTCAAGCAATCGATTCTATCCTCAAGCCGATAACTCGAAGTAAATCGATCCAACACTCTCAATGAAGGAAAGAAAGCTTCAAACTGTTGAAGAGGAACATTGTTGAAAGACAAGGGGTCTACACAACCTAGGTTGAAGGAAGTGCAGTAAGGTTCTAATTCGAACCAAGGCTTTGGATTCGTTAAAGGGCTACGTGATCAAATCCAAGGATCTAAAGGAGTTGAAGTAGCAGGACATCCGTCCTGTGAAGAGCTGAGTCCCAGAAGTGAAACCGATTGTGTGATCAAGGCTAAGCTTGGACATTGTACTATTGTAACGAAGTCACTGTTACTTTAGTGGATTACCTTCAGGAGTTGGAGAAGAGTGGAGTAGAAGAATTACCCCATCTTTGAACCACTATAAATTGTTCTGTCTTTTATCTTCCAGCACATTTATTTCTGGCTTATTATATTTGTTGTTAGATAAATTTTCTAAGTTTACTAATAATATCTTAACCTAAAACAAGTGTTGAAAACATATTTTAAACAAATGGTGTAAGACTTCCGCTGAAAAACCAAGTCTGTTGTATTTCTAAAGAGGTCACTTCACTCAGCTGAGTTATCTTACCAACAACTCTCTTGAGTCTGTTGAGTGGCTAACTCTACTATTGAAGTTGAACTAAGCTGTCTCTCAAGGACTAAGCTGACTTGTGATAAACTCTGATTTCAGGACAAAAATCGAAAATTGGTTAAGTCTATTCAATCCCCCCTCTATACATAACTTAAACACCCCTTGGGACCTACAATTTTTAAACTCCACTTCATGGTCGTTGGTTTGTCTTGTTATGCAACAATTGATGTTGACCCAACCTCGGTTTAATGCTCTGCAGGTTTTCCTGAACCACTCTAGGTGTGTATAAACATCCCATTGGTTCCCATTCTTTTGCACTCTTTCAGCAAAACAGCTTCAAGGTTGCAGTCTGTCTTCTTTCCTCTTTCAGTAAAATATTGACTTTACTTATCAACGGACATCTTCAGCTTTCTTGATGCCTTTTTGCTATTGAACCCCTTTGTGAGTCTTCTCCAAACATCTGGAGTGACTTAGTTGTCAGTCAGCTGACTGAGACAGCATTTTAGTACTTGACTGAAACTTCATCTTGGACACTCAGCTGCAACAACAACAGATTCTTCACTTCGATCTTTAGTTAACTTCTGCAATCTTCAACTTGGCCGCTTTTACTCAGCTCATAGAACCTATATATTACATAGTTGAATTTACAACAGAAAATGGGATGCCAACTTCCTAATCTAAGTTTTACATAGCATCATCAAAATCTATACAATGAATTTCCCAATAATTTCCCCCTTTTTGATAATGCCAAAACTTAAAATAAAATTACAATGTAAAAAGTGCTTAAGAAAAGAATTATTGTTAAAATGTGTCATTTTATTGATCACATCATTCTGCACTTTACAAAGTATTACAAAGTACAAAGAAAATACAAAGTACTTACAAATTTCTTTTGTGTATTTACAGTCGTGTAAAAATACAACAAAAAGCCTTCAGCGCCTCTACAGCTTCTTTCTCCTTTCTTCTTCTTCTTCATCTCTCCTTCTTCTGTCTTCAGCTTCCTTCTTCCTCTTCCTCTCATAATTTCTTTTCTGAATATCATCTCTTCTCCTCCTCTCTTCATATTCTCTGACTTGCCTGGTGTTTTCTTCTTCTGGTCGCTTTGCAACCTCTTCAATACGCTTGACAACTTATCTGTTTTCCAATTCTCTAAGTCCCAACCAGCATAAGTGATCCTTTTTGGGGATCAATATATTGTGTGTCCTTAGGTCTTCTTGGTGGAGTACCTCTTCCTCTTCCCCAGACCTTCATCTTTCCCTTCTAGAGTCAGCTCCTCTGGGAACTTGTTGACTGGGCTGAGCCCTTTGAGTCAGCTGACTACTAGACTGAGTTTGCTGTCTCTCGGCCATTTAAATAACTTCCAACCCTTTTACCCAGTATAATTCCCACACTTTTTCAAGATTCATTCCCTTAAAAAAACCTTCCGAATAGAGAGTTTCAAACTCCTCAAGTGACCTTGGCTCAGAGCCTGCATCGGCAACGGATCCTTTAATTGAGTCTGAGAACTTCACTGCTAGCGGACCGGGAGCATTCCTGCTGGCAGACCTTTGAACTTGGTTTTGAGATCTTCAATTCGACCATGCTGTCTGCGATCAACTGCTGCCAATTCAGCTTCGATTGCAACTCGCGATTTTTGAAGAGCTAACTCAGCTTTTTCATCAGTTGACATTTCCTTCGGCAACTGAGAGTGGAGAGAGCTGGTAGATGAGCCAATTTGAGATTTATTCAACATAATTTTTAAGGGGTTGGGGGTCTTCTTCGATGATTCCTTCCCCTTACTTCCACTTCCTTCCTACAAGCTATCTTCCCCCTTTTTGGCATCATCAACACCAACTTTAGGAATATGAGGAGTCTGTTGCAGTAGACAGTTGAGTTTATCATGAGCCACTGAGTGTGTTGCTCTCTGCGGATCATAAAATCTTCATCGCTGCCTTCATTTCTATCATTTCAACTCGCAGAATGCTTTCTGTATTATGCAAATCCTGCTTGAATTGAAGCCTGAGAAACTCCAAGTCATTCATGTGATTCCTCTCCATCCTATTGATAGTGTTCATTTGCCTCTGCTGGAATTGAGCTTGTTCACCACACTAAATCAACAATTTTGCGAAAAGTGATTTGAAGTAGTTAACCTGCTCTCTTCTAAGTGCCTTTGTTTGCATTGTTGTTAGGAAATTTATTGTTAAGATTTTTATGATACCATGTAAAACTTAGAATAGGAACTTGGCACCCCATTTTCTTTGTATTTCTATGTTGTAATATATAAGACTGAAAGAGCTGAGTGAAGTCAGCTATGTCGTAGAATACAAGAAGTCATCTGAAGACTAGAGTGAAGACCCAGCTGTGTGTCAGCTGGGTATGGTCAAGATGGAAGGCACTTACTAGACTGAAGGAGATCCAGCTGAGGAACAACTGTGTAAAGGATGTGGAAGTGGAAGTGTCAGTCAAGTCAGTAAAGAAGCCAAGTCTAACAGTTGAATTGACAGTTGAGTCATTCCCATATGATTGTAGCAGACTCAAGTCAAAGGGGTAAAGGCAGCAGTCAAGTCAAGATGAGTGACATTGATCCGTTGGAAGGAAGTCAATGATATTACTCGATATAGTAATAAGTCCAAGCTGTCTGGTCTTAAAGTGTTTGGCCCAGAAATATGCAAAAGGAATAAACCAATGGGAAACACTGAAGCATGTGTCAGACTCTGTAAATCTGCAGAGTCATTTAATATGAGGAAGGGTCAACATCACATTGCTGCAGGCCAAGAAAAGACAAACCAACGAACAAGAAAGTGTCATTTGAAAATAGTCTATCTCTTTAACGGGCAAATTTTCAAATGAGCACTATAAAAAGCTGAGGAAGCATTTGAGAAAAGGTTATGAAATACACGAGCAAATCAATCTTACAAGCAAGCATAACCTGCAAACATTCTCAAAGTTTATCAAGATATTCCTCAAGCCTAAAACTCGAAGGACCTCGATCCAACACACGCTGTGAAGGAAAGAATACTTCAATCAGTTGAAGAGGAAAAGTTTTAAAGAACAAAAAGGGTCTACTCTCCAAGTTTGAAGGAGTTGTAGTGAGGTTCAAGATCGAACCAGAAGTTTCGAGCTCGTTGGAAGGCTGTGTGATCAATTCTAAGGGTTTGAAGGGAGCTAAAATAGCATGGCAGCTGTCTTGTGAAGAAGCTGAGTCACAGGAGAAGCCAACTATGATATCAAGGCTGTCTCTAAACTGATAACTGCTTTGTAACTTGATCTATTACTTAGTGGATTCCTCCAGGAGTTGGAGCATAGTGGATTAGAGGAATTACCTCATCCTCGAACCACTATAAAATTTGCTTGTGTCATTTACTTTCAGCACTTTACATTCTTGCATATATTTATATTTGCTGATAAGTTAAATTGCAACTTTACTGATAATAACAAGTTTTAAAAACAAGTGCTAAAAACATGCTTAAAATTAACAAAGGGTGTTAAGTCTTCCGCTGTATAAAACCAAATCAACTGAAAAGTTAAGTGTTAGCTGACGCAACTAAGTTATACTATCAACATCTCAGTCGAGGCTGTTGAGTGGGCAACTTTGTTGTCCCCCAAGGACTTAGCTGATTTGAGTCAACTCTGTTGAATATTTTAAAAGGACTAAAAAGTGAAAATTTGATAAGGTTTATTCAACCCCCCTCCTTCTAAACCTTACACCACACCCCTTGCGACCTACAATTGTCCATTCACGAATTCTTAAGACTGCTCCTCGGATGTCTCCTGAAATCACTGCGTCGTGGTTGTCAATCCTTTGGTTGATGCAGCGAAGCTTTTCTCCATGGCCTCCATCTCAGCACACATGGCCTTGAAGGATTTTTTGAAATCATCTGCTTCAGGTGACTGATCTTCTGGTAGAACAGAATACAAGTAGAATCCAAAGGGAACCACCCTCAAGTCGTTTGGAGCTTGGAATTCATCAGAACTTATATCAACCTTATAATGAGCACGTTCTTCAGTAGATTATTCTTCTTGGGTAACTTCTTCAATTAATGGGAAGTATTCTGTATACAGGCCAATAGGTACTGAAGGGTGTCCCACTTCAATTCTCCTTCGGGATCCATTCCTTCAATTCCCTGACTTCCAGCTGTAGGTGCCATAGCTGTGTGAGCTTCTTTGGTAGACACGGCTGTGAGAGCCTGCTGAGCTGACTGGGCCTCAGCTGTCTCAACAGCTTCGTTGGCTCCAGTGTTTACTTCCTTTTGAGTAGTTGAAGCCTCAGTCGCCGCAGCAACATCACGAGCTGGTGATGGCACCATTGGGGGTGGGCCATCAACCAAAACGAACTTTGAAGAGGTAGCTTTGTCACGAGCCTCTTTTATCTTTGACTTTAGTTCCTTCTCAGCTGGATCAATGGGGGTGGACTTAGCTTCATTATCTGAGTCAATGAAGTCCAGTGTCACATCATCATCGGAGTCATGCAGAGCGTCTATTTCTTCCAAATCAAGTGATTCAGATGCTGGCATAGTTGGAATAGGGAATTTTCCTTTCTCTTGGACCACACCCCTGGAAGTCTCAACCTCCTGGGGGCCTTCAACTACCTTAGTAGCAGTCTTAACTACTGCAAGGCCTTCAATATTCCCTTCTGCAGACTGAGCTGCATTGGGGTCTTGGACTTTGGCATCCTTCGAGGTCTCAACCTCTTGGATTACACTTTCATGATCAGTAATCTCAACTGCCATAGTCCTCTGTCCATCTTGTGCCTCAGCTGTTTGAGCAGCTTCATTGGCCTTCAGTGCAGTTGGAACCTTAGCTGAGACAATCTCAACCGTCAAAGCGTCGTTAGTCCCATTTTGTTGTTCTGTTTGAGTCTCACATTACCTCCTAACTTCAATTTATCAAAGTCTCTTATAGCCTGCTCCAACCCAGCTGTAGTGTGTGCAGTTTCCCCCTCAGCTGGCTCACCAGCTGAATCACGAACAGTGGGGGTCAACTGACACTTGAGACTCAGCTATTTCTTTGAGTGTACAATCGTGTGGGCAGTTGTCTCAACAACTTCAACAGGGCATGGTTTATTTAGGTTGCCCAATACATCTTCATCCCTAACTTCATCGCCAGCCTCTCTGGATGGTCCTTCTGAGTGAGCTGGTGAGGTAGTAACTTCGATTGTCCTCATTGTTTCAAGAATGACTAGGGTTGGTGAGATTTGAATGGAAGATTCTCCAGGACCCCTGAGCAAGTGTTCGCCAAACAAATATGAATCTTACAACTGCAAGTGTACAGTGTAGTTTATAGAATAATGGCAAGCAAGGTCGTATTCCTTAGGGATTGATATGTGAAACACTTAGGTTATAATAACATCGCATTCCAATTTTATTGAAGCGGCAGAATATCTAGTTTTATTAAAATCAAAAATAACAAGACAAATAAATAAATTTAGTCTATTCTATGTGTTCAATTCCTAAGTTAGTCTATTCTCCCTCCCGGGCGGCGCATAAATAGTAGATTAATAACAATTTTATGTCTCCCGACTTGATACAACTATTATTAAATCTCCAAAAGATCTATGAATTGAATGACTCCCCACAAATAGTTGTAGGTCTCCCGACTCGATACACCCATTTATGTCTGAATTCGATTTCCGTCTTTGTTAGAACTCCTCTTCCGAATTTTGTACTAACAAATATGACATGTTAATTATTGATCAGATAAAAAGTAATTAAGAATAAGCACTCGAATTCATAAAATTGATCACATGAATTAATTAAGAATACAATTAATCAAGATTTAACATGAATCCATAGTTTTGATTATGCTATAAGATCCGAAAGATTAGCCAAACATTGATAACAAATTCATAGACAAACTTTAAATCAACATTGTGACATCGTTTAAGCAAAGCCAAGAGATCTAAACTAAGAAAGAAAACCCCTTCTTATCAGGATGGATCTTCCTTCCAAGCCTTCGAAGCTCTTGTGCTTCCTTAGATGCGAAAGGCCTTGTGGTGTTCTTCGTAACCTTGCCCTCCTCTCTCAGAAGACCTTTGACCTTATGTTCCTTTATAATTTAATGTGTTGAATGGTGTATGGAATGTATGAATTTTCGTGTAGCCGTTGGGTCCCTTATATGGGTTCTTGGAGAGATTACTTGTAGAGTTTGAATGGGAAAAGGACACAAAATTCTGACACAGCTCGTAACACGGTCTGGCCATGTAGCTTCACACGGTCACTCCACATGGCCGTGTGGCTCTCACATGGTCCAGCCGTGCGGCTTGTTTTCGTCCCCTTTATCTTCCAAACTTCACACGAACATGTTATCTTTGCACCGGTAGGTCACACGACCGTGTGACTGTTTTTGTCCGAATTTTCTCCTGGGTCTTCATAAAGGTTGTAGCCCTTTCTCTTATCTTTCCATAGCTACTTCAATCATTTCAATATCAATTTTGTAGAGAAATTTATGGCCAAAATACTAAACCCTGCCAGGAGGTATTCCTCCTCATCAATCATATCGGGCTGTTGAAATTAAACCTGACTGGCACTCAGCTTCCAACATCTCCATGCTCGCATCCTATCTTCAATTTTTTGGTATGCTAGGGATTCGGGACGATCTGCATCATCATCTTCTTCTTGCATAGGCTCTTCAGTAGCCTTTTCTACCTCAGCAACAACAACATTAGTCTGAGGTATAACAACTGAATCATATTTGATTGTATCAGATGTGTCGTTTTCATGAACAACGGACTTATATTTGATTGTATCAGTTGTTTCTTGTTCAGCTGAAGGCGTATCAGATGTGTCTTGTTCAGATGTATGTGGTGGGGCAACTGCTTGAGTTTCTTCAGTAGTGCTTTCCTCACCATCGCCATCCTTTGATTTCTGTTGCTCAGCGATGACAACAGTCTCGATCCAGGTGTAGCAGATACAACTGGCTCAACAGCTTTGTCAACTACCTTCACAAGTCTCCTCCTGGTCTCTTCTCCAGGGGAACTTCAGGCTTAACCTGTTCTGGTTCCTCAGCCGTGAAGGCTGTCTTCCTGTCTTTTGCTTCTTAGAAGTTGCCTTGAAAGGCACAACTGTTCTCTTCTTTCTTGTCACAGGGGGGGGGGGAACTGCAACAGGTTTTGGTGAGGGAGCTGGAATGGAAGCAGTTGTGTCCTCGGAGACATGCTCTGTTGATTCCCCCTCAGATGTAGTAGTCTTCTTCGCATGAGCCTGCTTCTGGGGGCCTGAAAGGTTAGCCTTGAACATCCTCTTATTGGCATGAAAGGTCTTGCCTTTGCGTAGGGACACACCTTTCTTCTCCATCAAATGACCTAGGATTAGGCCATAACCAAGGGAGCCTACAAACTTCCCATCAACAACCTTCACGTTTTGCACTTGGCATAACTTCTCAAAGATGAACTCAGTCCAGTTCACCTCCTTCTCCTCCATTATGGCTGCCATAACAATCAGCTTAGTCTGGGATAGCCGATTGAAGGAGCCAAACTTCATGTCGATGCACTTGGCCACCACGTCCATAAGCTTGTGGTAGTCATCCTTTATCAGCTTCTTCAAAGCTCAGTAGTTGGGCTTTCCAGCATTCTGTGGCTTGGCTATTTCTTTCCAAGCCTCAGCCAAATTCACGTCCTTGCCAGTTCAACTCTGTCAGACCACTGGTAGGAAGATATAGGAGCTCAGCCAAGTTAGCCGTAGCCAAGTTGAAGTCTTTTCCATTCACAGACGAATAGATGTTGTCATCATGAACCGATGCATTCACATAGTACATAGTCACCTCCTCGGGAAATATTTGGGACATCTCCAACGTGAGAAACCTCTTGAGACCAAATTTCTCAAGTTTCTGCACGATCTTATCAACCAGATCCTTGTCAATGGCCTGTTTGACAAGGCCTTCAAAATCCACTAGAGCGCCAGTGTGGATCTTCTCAACAAGCTTAGCAAAATCTTGTTTAGGTGCCATTTCGAGCCTTGAATCCGGGAGTGAAGAACTAAGGTTTTGGAGTTTTCGCAAGAGTTTTGGAAATCTACTAGAGCAAGAGAATGAAAGTGAAGAGAGAGAAAATGAATTTTCTCTACATATGTGACTTGAAAGGACTGTTCAGAATTTCAAAAGGTTTAAAGCATGCTCAACGGTTGAGATTAAAAGATTCAAACCACATTAATTTCCCCACATTAAATGCAACAGCATTTATATCCAATCATGGGTCAACCGTCGCAGCTTTTGACTGAGACCATTTAATGATATCGACGTCAAGTCTAAAAACATTCCAGCTCGAGAAAAACGACCTTGTTTTGTCACTTAGCTTCATAAATATTACAGCTTTCTTCATTCATGACTTGGCTTTACTTCTCTCCTCCTTGATTCGACTGAATGATATTTGGTTGTCCAGCTAACACGATTCAGTTGACTAGCCATATAAGTTGTTCCACTTGGCTGAATGAGTGAAACTCTTCTGATATGCAATTATTCCATCTTTAACTCTGTTGAATGAGTCTTCTGAGCTTCCTAAAATAACTCAATCAATCCAAGCTCATTCTTAAGTTTTTCAAACCTTGATTCACATAAGGGCTTTTTGAATATATCAACTAATTGTTTCTCAGTTGATATGTATTCCAATGTGATCTTTCTTTTCAACATGATCTCTTATAAAATGATATCTGACATCAATGTGCTTGGTTTTTGACTGCAATACTGGATTCTGAGTAATTGCAGTGGCACTTGTGTTATCACACATAATTGGAATCTCTCTTTCTTCAATGTCATAGTCTCTTAGTTGTTGCCTCATCCATAGAACTTGGGCACAACAGCTGCCTGCAGCAATGTACTCTGCTTCAGCTGTAGATGTATTTGTTGAGTTTTGTTTCTTGCTGAACCAATAAACCAATCTACTTCCAAGCATTTGACAGGTACCGGATGTACTTTTCCTGTCAACCCTACATCCTGCATAATTTGAGTCTGAGTATACAATCAGCTTGAATTCACCTTCCTTAGAATACCATAAGCCAACTTCTTTGCTTCTCTTCAAATATCTTAGGATTCTTTTAGCTGCAGTCATATGACTTTCCTTTGGAGCAGACTGGAATCTGGCACATACACCTATAGCAAAGGTGATGTCTGGTCTGCTGGAAGTCAAATAGAGCAATGATCCAATGAGTGTTCTATATCTTGTTTGATCAACAGATTTTCCTTCTGCATCCATATCCATCTTCACAGATGTGTTCATGGGAATCTTCACATATGATTTCTCTTCCATACCAAATTTCTTCATCAGATCTCTGGTATATTTGGTTTGACTTATGAAGGTTCCATCCTTCATTTGCTTGACTTGAAAACCTAGAAAGAAAGTCAGCTCTCCATTCATGCTCATCTCAAACTTCCCTTGCATAAGGTTTGAGAATTTATCACACAACTCTTTGTTTGTGGATCCAAAGATAATGTCATCCACATATATTTGAACAAGCAGTATACTCTTTCCATCTTGAATTCTGAAGAGTGTTCTATCAACTTTGCCTTTAGTGAATCCATTGTCTATAAGAAAATGAGACAATTTATCATACCATGCTCTTGGTGTTTACTTCAAACCATATAATGCTTTCTTAAGCTTGTAGACTTTACCTCCAATAGTTTTCTGCTCAAAACCTAGAGGTTGTTCCACAGACTTCTTCCAAAAGTCCATTAAAAATGCACTCTTCACATCCATTTGATAGACTGTGAAGTTCTTGTGTGCTGCATAAGCAAGAAACACCATTATTTCTTCCAATCTTGCAATAGGTGCAAAGGTTTCATCAAAATTTATTCCTTCTTCTTGGCAATACCCTTTGGCTACCAACCTTGCTTTGTTTCTCACTATGGATCCTTCCTCATTCATCTGGTTTCTGAATACCCACTTAGTAGCAATAATATTTTGGTGGGTAGGCCTTTGAACCAATTCCCAAACTTTATTCCTTTCAAACAAATTCAGCTCTTCCTGTATAGCTAGAACCCAATGTATGTCATCTAAAGCTTGTGACACATCCTTTGGTTCAATTTGAGAAATGAAACAAGTGAACATAGCTTCATGTTTAGTCCTGGATCTGTTTCTTACTCCTTCTCTAACATCCCCAATGATTAGCTCTGGTGGAAGGTCTCTCGGCCCTCTCACATCTGGTTGGAGTAAGTTTGTTGGATTAAGTCTTCTTGCAGCTAAGTTGTCTGGAACATCTTCCTCTCAATTATCATTCAGCTGCAAGCCTTCCAGTTGTCTTTGAGATTCAGCTATCTTATCTTCATCTGGGTTGAGTCTTCTGATATATGCCTCAACATAGGGACTCTTGTGAAGAGTCGGTTGATTCATCTTGTCAGCTAACTCATTAATGTCTTCTCCAGTAACATTAGGTTCATCAAAAACCACATGGATAGACTCTTCTTTGACCATAGTCCTCTTGTTCAGCACTCTGAAAGCTTTACTCTCAGCTGAGTATCCCAAAAGATACCTTTATCAGCTTTAGCATCAAAAGCTTTCAAGTTGTCCTTGCCATTGTTATGAATGAAGCACTTACTTCCACAGATATGAAAATATCCAACATTAGGCTTCCTTCCTATCCAAATTTCATATGGGGTTTTGGACAGCTGGCTACTGATCATACACATATTCTGAGCATAACAGGCAATGTTAATGGCTTCAGCCCAAAATCTCTTACGCAATCCAGCTTCAGCTAACATGGTCCTTGCAGCTTCCTTGAGGGTTTTGTTCTTTCTTTCAGGTACTCCATTCTGTTGTGGAGTACTTGCAGCTGATAACTCGTGAGCAATACCATTTTCTATGCAATACTGAGTTATAATTCCATTGACAAACTTAGTTCCTCTGTCAGACCTTATCTTGATAATTGTTTGCTCTTCTCATTTTGAACTCTCCTCATAAGTTGTGGAAGATTTTGCAAAGTTTCCTTCTTTTTACACATAAAGAGAGTCCATGTGTATCTTGAAGAATCATCCACCACCACTAAGGTGTATTTCTTTCCACTGATACTGGCCGGTTCAATAGGACCAAATAAATCCATATGCAATAAATGCAAGATCCTAGTTGAAGAAGGACTTGATTTGTTTTCCTTTCTGGCATGCATCACATATGCTCTTCTTCTTGTATACTGAGTTGGAAATCCTTCTACAAGATGACTCCTTGCAAGCTTGTTGATTGTCTTCAAATTCAGGTGACTCAGATTTTTGTGCCACAACCAACTTGATTTGGCTATGCTCTTTGCTAATAGACATGTACTTGGTGTAGCAGTAGACCAATCCACTACATACATGTTCTTCTGTCTTGATCCTGATAACACAACTTCATTTGATTCAGCCTTCTTGATTTGGCATACATCCATGTTGAATCCTATATTGTAGCCTTTATCACAGAGTTGGTTGATACTCAGCAGATTAAAATTTAGCCCTTCAACATAGGCTACGTCTATGATTTCCAATCCATTTTTCTTTAGGGATCCAATGCCTCTTATCTCCCCTAGAGCTTCATTTCCTCCAAATATAAATTTTTCTCCTCTTGACTCCTTGAATTTTTTTAGATTATTCTTATTTCCAGTCATGTGTCTGGAATAGCCACTATCCATGTACCAGGTTCCTTAGCGTTCTACTATTCTCTGAACCTGCAATCAAGGAAATCAAGTTTTAGGAACACAAACCTGTCTGGGTCCTGAGGGGTTAGCACTATAAGGTGATCCAACCAACCTATAACCAAAAGATCTGACTCTAAGAGGTTACCACCTATCAGTTCCATAATCACAATGAACTTTGCAAATTGCTTGAGAGCTTTAGGCACATGCAACTATCTCTTTTATATGTATGCCTGTGAGTGTGCTGGTGCATTTGCTTTCTTTGCATAATATGGAAACTTTTATGTGTAATGGACATTGTGCTTGGGTTCATATATGTGCTGATATTAGTTCATTTGCCTAGGGAATGACCTATTTTGAGTTTGAGGTTTTTTCCACATGGGCTTGTATCCCTTAGGACTTGGCTGATATTTCATTTGATTATTCCAATTAGCCTGACTATGATAATTTCTACCATTCCCTTCATATGGCTTTCTTTGCTGAAACCTTTGTGCTTTTGGTAGTTCTATTTTTCCTTCACAGAATACTTCCTATTAGGAGTCTGCTGATGGACTCTTCTGAATTTTGTTTCAGCTGTCCTTTCAGCATACTAAGTTGGCTTATTGCCTTTGCCTTTATAGCTCAGGCCAACATGTGTGTTCTTGTGATTGAAATTAGGTGCAACATATGGTGTTTTTGGCTTTTGGACTCCTTCATTCTTGAGAATCCTTTCTCCAAAATAACCCTTGGAGTTTGGGCATTGACAAAGGAATTAAATCCTAAGTCTGCCTTATCTCCTATCTATTTTTGAATCATCATTAATTTATCCAATGTTTTGGATGACTTATTGAGTTATGCAATAACAATTTTCAGTTCTTTTTCCCTCTTTTCTTTTTCAGCTAAGTCTATCTTGACCTTAGCTATCTCAGCCTTCAGCTCTTTATTCTCATCTATGTGACTTTCTCTCCCGTCACCGTGATTTTGAGTTGGCTCTCATTTAAGAGTGTGTGTGAGGATTTTATGTGCTCAAAGCCTTTCATCATTTTTTACCTAATGAATTATTAATATATGTGGGTGATGAAGTGTGTGTTTCACTATCACTATCATTGGAATGCGAGCTAGATGAGTTAGAATGTACATCATCTTCCTGTTCTTTGGCCATGAGGCATATCAAGGTTGTTCTTCTGTGTCTGAGGAATAGTCTCCCTCGCTGATGTCTGGCTCGGTTGTCTCCTTGCATTTGGTTATGTCAGTTTTAGCAGCCAACATGGCTTTCTTCTTTTCTTGCCTTCTTTGTCTGAAGACTTTCCTTTCTTTCTCATTTCTGTACTTGTTGACTGGTGGATAGGAACAGTCAACAGCAAAGTGTCCTTGTTGTCTGTAATTCCAGCACAGGTTCTTAGCTTTCTGATAATCAGCTCTCTTTGGTGGTCTATCTTTCTTGGTCTTGGAAGGAGCTGAGTGTCTTCTGGAGGTCTCACCCTTGTTTCTTTATTAGTTCTTGTTAAAGAACTTGTTGAATGTTTTAACCATCAGGGCAATTTTCTCCTGGTCTATGATGTCCTTGGATTCAGCTTTCTTGGATTCTCCAGCCAATAGAGTAGATGTCTTGGGTATAGCTATCTTTTTTTTCTCTTTTCTCCGGAGCTCAAATTGATAAGCTTTTAAATCTGAGAACAGCTTATGGTTGGAGGTTCTTGTCAAGTCCATAGAATGTCTCAAGGCCACCTTCATTTCCCACTCGGCTGGGAGCGACCTTAGGATTTTCATACACATCGTTTTTTGTGTGTATTCCTTTTCCAGAGCTGAAGCTCGTTTGTGATCTCTGTAAATCTGGCATCCAGCTGATCCAGACTTTCACCTGCAAGAATTTTAAAATTTTCAATTTTTTGTACAACAACAGTTAATTTATTCTCTTTAATTAGCTATGATCCTTCGCAAATTAAAGTTAGCTTTTCCCATATCTCGTGAGTAGTCCTGCAAGATTTCACTTTATTGAACATTGCTTTATCAAAAGTTTTGTGAAGGATGTCCTTGGCAATAATATCCAAGTTATATATTTCCATGTCCTCATTGGTCCATTCGCATCTAGGCTTTTCAACCATGGCAAGTCTTGGTGCAACAGGTACATCAGGTGTTGCAGCAGCCTCTCCTTCAGCAGCAAGAGCGGCAGCCCATACAGTTGTATTCACTTTCATTATTTGTATGGGTCCATCATCAATGACAAACCACATTTCATCGTGCAATGCTGAAAGATGTGTCTGCATGTGAATCTTCGAATCATCAAATGCTTGTACAGTGAACATAGGGATGCGAAATAGATTTACTTCCATGATAATAACTTTCAAAAGAAAGTTTTAAAAGCAACAAGTGTTGTATCTTTGAAAAGGAATGAGATCTTGTTCATCAACCAGTGCGGAAGGTTCTTTGAACCAACCGCTCTGATACCATTTGTAGGTCCCAAGGTTCTTTGAATAGACTTAACCAATTATTGGTTTTTCGATCTTAAATCAGAGTTTAAATCACAAGTCAGCTTAGTCCTTGAGGGACAGCTTCGTTCAACCTTAACAGTAGAGTTAGCCACTCAATAGACTCGACTGAGCTGTTGATAGAATAACTCGGCCTAGTGAAGTGAACTTTTAATAAATATAGCTAACTTGGTTTTCAGCGGAAGTCTTACACCCTTAGTTTGAAATATGTTTTTCAACACTTGTTTTAGTTTAAGTTATTATCAGTTGACTTAGCAAATTTATCAATCAGCAAATATAAATGTGCAAGAAATAAATGTGCTGAAAGATAAAAGACACAGAGCAATTTATAGTGGTTCGAGGATGGGGTAATTCCTCTACTCCACTCTTCTCCAACTGTTGGAGGTAATCCACTAATGAAACAACGAGTTAAAAAATGGATGAATAATCTAAGTAAGCCTTGATCACACAGCTGGCTTGACTCCTTGGACTTAGCTTCTTCACAAGACAATTGCCTTGCTACTTCAGCTCCTTCAAATTATTGGATTTGATCACGAAGCCCTCTAACGAATCTAAATCCTGGTTCAACGATAACCTCACGACACTTTCTTCAACCTTGGATGTGCAGACCCCTTTGTCTTTCAACAGGTTTCCTCTTCAACAGCTTTGAAGCTTTTGTTCCCTTCACTAAAAGTGTTGGTTAGATAGTATTCGAGTATTTGGTTTGAGGATTGAGTGTATTGCTTGAGAGTAATTTGCTCTTTGCTTTAATGTTTGCAGGTATGTGTTTGTTGCAAAAGTATCCTCTCTCATAGACTCATCAGCCTTTTATAGTGGTAGTTCAAAAATGTATCCGTTGAAGAGGTAGATGCATTTTCAATCTCCACTTCATGGTTGTTGGCTTGTCTTATTGTGAAGCAATTGATGTTGACCCAACCTTGGTTTAATACTCTGCAGGTTTGCCTACACCACTGCAGGTGTGCAGGAACATCCCATTGGTTCCGAGCCTTTTGCACACTTTCAGCAAAATATCTTTAAGGTCGCAGTCTGTCTTCTTTTCTCTTTAAGTAAAATATTGACTTTACTTATCAAGGGACATCTTCACATTTACTGAGCATTTTATGCTGCTAAACCCCTTTGTGAGTCTTCTCCAAATATCTGGGAGTGACTTAGTTGTCAGTCAGCTGACTGAGACAGCTTTTGGTACTTGACTAAAACTTCATCTTCGACACTCAGCTGCAACACAACTGATTCTTCACTTCGATCTTCAGTCAACTTCTACAATCTTCAACTTGGCTACTTTGAATCAACTCATAGGACCTATCTAAGTTCCTAATCTAAGTTTTACATAGCATCATCAAAATTTATACAATAAATTTCCCAACAACACCTGTAGATCTAAGTCTACACTTGGCCAAGAATATAGGAGAACCAGTTTCTCAGCTGGAATATGCAAGGATAATTGGCAGTCTGATGTACTTAACGAATTGTACATTTCCAGACATTGCATATTCAGTGAGTAAGCTAAGTAGGTTCACAAGTAACCCGAGTAAGGATCACTGGAAAGTCTTGACAAGGGTACTTAGATACTTAAACTATAACATGAACTATGGAATACTTAATACAAGATATCCAGCAGTATTAGAAGGATACTTGTGATGCCAATTGGATATCAGACATAAAAGACTCCAAGTCCATAAGTGGATATGTTTTCACAATAGATGGAGGAGCGGTGTCATGGAAGTCTTCTAAGCAGACATGTATAGCTCGATCCACTATGGTATCCGAGTTCATTGCTTTAGACAAAGCTAGAGAAGAAGCAAAATGGCTTAGAAACTTCTTAGAAGATATTCCTTGTTGGAATAAACCAGTGTAGGCTGTTTTGATACACTGTGATAGTCAATCAGCAATTGGAAGGGCACAAAGTAGTATGTATAATGGTAAGTCTAGACATATTCACCGAAGACACAATACCATTAGACGATTAATTTCGATTGGAGTTATTTCGGTTGACTACGTGAAGTCAAAGGAAAACCTAGAGGATCCACTGACAAAAGGAATAAATCGAGACCATTGAAATTTTCATTGTAACAACTTGTGAATTGGAGATGCCAAAATGTGTTAGCTATTATGAATGTTCGAACTTGGAAAATGTGTTAGCTATTTCCTGGAACTTGCAAGTGAAATAAAAACCTACTGAATGTGGTGAGGTTAAGTTTAAGACTTTTAATGATTCTTATACCGAAAGGTGGAGTATGTCAGGATACTCTTCAATAGGAGATCACCTTTATAAGTGAGAAGTAATGGCCGCTTCAAAGAAATACTTATGAATCTAAGATATGGTCCAGGGATGAAATGGACAAAACGTGAGAACAACAAGTGTTAGAATTGTTATTGTGTAAATACTGATATCTCAGTTTATACAAACAGCTGCGTAGTTCAAGACATCGTGTCACTGAGCAGCTAGTAAATCCGATAGTATTTTACTAAGGAAGGCTCAAAGCCACAAGCTACCTGTCCAGATGCAATAACAGTTTGTCGAGACTTTCAAGTGAATTTGCATACATGCATGCATTAATTTCATTCATGTGGGGGATTGTTGGAATTTGGTTTATGAAGAAATGGGTGTTGACCTATTTTTGACCAAATATTTAAGTGGTTTCCGTTAGTAGAAAATTGAATTAAATTATATGATAAAATTCTACTAAGTGAGTAGATGAGATTGGCATTTTGAATTTCTCAAAACCAATTCTGGGTAAATGAGAAATTCATGCGGGTGAATAAGAAATTAATGCTACAAGTTATCCACTTAAAACTGGAAATTGACATGAAAATTGAAAAATATGGGAGAGGAGTGAAGCTCCATCTCACATAGGAGAGAAAGCCAAATATTGCTCTATTTATATAACCCAAGTTGGACTAATGGGTTTGAGCCCTTGGAGAACCAAAGTTTTTAAAGGGGTGAGGACCTACATGCTTGTGGATTCGATTTAAAACACACACGCGCGCATGCACCGCTGCTGTCTGTCGATCAGCTCAGCTCAGCCCAGCCTGGCCCGGCATAGCCCGAGTCTGGGTCGTGGGCCTGGGCTTGGGCTTGGGCTTAGGCTTCAAGGCCTTATAGTTTTGGACAAAATTTATTTACAATATTTAAAATTAATTTTTCTCCAGTTGGGCTAGTGCGCGGGCGCGTTGTGCAGTGCACGGTCGCGCACCGGGATGGGGCGCATGCTACCGCGCACACTTGGGCAGTGCGCGGTGCATACCGAGTCTAGAGATTTTTAATCTCGCAGAAGTGCGCGGTTGCACACTTTTAAACTAATGCACCTATTCGAGCAACCAGGTGCATTTTTTGGCTATAGACATGTCTTTTCGAACCAAAAGACGTCATTTCCATGAGTCACGGATTCTTTAATCTATAGTTACCCTATATTAATTAAGTTTCTCTTTTTGTTTCTCGATGTTTTGTGTTCTAAATTCTGGTAAAGGTATTTAATTCAATCGTATTCCAATCTGAATTAACTTTGTTGGTACAAATTTTGTTGGGAAATTCGGGTCTTACAACACTTTCAGAACCTAACTATTATAAAATTAATTTTAATATCGATCATAATTGAAAACAAAAACAAAATGAAAAAACAAATCAACAATTATATCATGTTCGAACATTGGATTTTAGAAAATAAACTTGGACAAAACTTGTTCGAACACCACAAATCTAAAATATATGTCATAAATATAATGCTTTTATTGTTGTTCAAACATCAGCAACTGGCTGAGATGGAGATGTTCGAACACAATGAACTGGGCAGATAGAGGATTGTTCAAACAACAACAAACTAGAATGCCAAATTATTGTTCGAACAGAACAATAAATTGGATTGACAGAAGAATTGTTCGGTCACAGATCAACTGAACAATAGAGGGGTTCTCTGAACACATATGAACTACACAATAAATGATTCACAAGTTAGATTAGAAACATAAAGAGCGAGATGAGGCATACTCGAACTATTTAAGGAACACTAATACGTCAAGTATAAGTGTTCATTGTTCCAGATATGATATCCCCAAAGATGTAATGACTCTACGTCTTTGAGATAATAGCACTCCGAGTCTCAAAGCTCCAACAAACAAGAAAGAGTAACTTCTAGGCACATTCGAACACTATGATACAATGTATGCAACAATGTCGGGAATGATTTGTTCTTCTTGGAAAATATGAACTTTTTAAAGTTGGTTGCCTTCTCTTTTATTTTGAAAAGTTCTCTATAGACATGAATATGCATATGACCTTTATATAGGTCATTCCAATCAATTAGGGTTATTGCTCTCAACTGAGTAAAATAATGGGTATTAATGGCCATTCATTGATTGTGTAACTCCCATGTTCGAACTTGTTCAATAATGAATCAGAAACTTAAATCTCACTTTTCATGACTTTTTCATGCACATGGATACAATCCCATCCAAATTCATATGTATGTGAGAAGTCTCTCACTTGTCCACTAACCATGTTCGAATGTGTTCGAACATCAACTCATAGTGGAAAAAACTATGGTCCAGTCCAGTCGGGATCCTGGACAATGGACCAAGGACCAAAGTCTGAGCCTGAGCCCGAGCCCATGCCATGCTGAGTTGAGCTGGCTGGGCAGAGTATGTGTGTGTGAGCTTTGGTTTTTTCTCCGGTTGGTGTATACTACTAGGTGATTTGCACTCATGTCAACATAACATGATTAATAAACCATCTTAATTTTTGTATTGATCCATAAGGATTTGACTCTTCATATTCCTAATCTTTGAAATACCCATTTTTAATGTAACCACTTTCTATATCAATTTCCCACACTTATTGATTTTGAGAAGTTGACCACCCTACACTCATTTGCTTGGACATAAATCATGAAAAAATTGGTCAAAGTTGAGTCAACCCTCAACCTATCTAACCAATTTCCATCCCACATGGTAGAAATTGATGCATGCATAAATATAGACTCTCGTTCCTAGTCAACACGAGACAATATTGCACAAGATAGGTATTTTGTTACTTTAAACATTAGGTAAATTTGTTACTTTAAACGTATTGCCTTGAACTAACTCCTTTTTGGTGTATGTTGAGACAATGATATTCACACAATAAAGTCTATAATCCTTTCTTTTCTTGAATTGTGTCTGTTTTGGCCACAGACAACTCTTTGGATGCATATGTGCTTATATTTGAAGCAATTCTCACATCACATTTGTATAAGTGGTCTCCTATCAAGAGTACCCTGCAATACTTTACCTTTACGAGGTTCGAGGATCATTAAAAATCATAAAGACTTAAATACAGTTCTCAAGTTAATGCACTTGGATTGCTCTCTAGAGATGGGCTTGATCACATAATTCCAAGTGGCTGACTGAACTTTCATACCTTAGTTTTTCGATTGAACTAAGTTCTTCGGATATCCACCCATCATGGTTGGGTTACCACTATGATCATTCTTTAATTTGTGGATTTTTGATCCAATCCCTTTAACAATGTATACAATTGATCTCGACTTAGCCCTTTTATGAGCGGACCTCGTAAATTGTCTATTGACTTCATGTAGTCAAATTGATATTACACCATTTGAGATCAATTATATCACAATACCATGTCTATGACGAATATGTGTAGACTTACTATTGTACATGTTACTTTGTGCTCTACCAATCGTTGCTTCACTAAGGCACAAGTTTGTTCTAATATTTATGAAGCCATTTTGCTTCTTCACCAGATTTATTAAAGCTATAAATTTAGATTTCATGTTGGACCTAGCTATACAGGTTTGCTTTGTGGATCTCCATGACACTGCTCCACCGCCAATAGTGAACACATATTCACTTATGGAGTAGGAGACTTTTATGTTTGATATCCATTTAACATAATATTACCCTTCATGCACAACTTGGTATCTCGTGTAGCGTAGCCTATGAATCAGGTCTACTTCAAGTATCTTAAAAGTCATGTCAATGTCTTCAAATGCTCATCACTTGGATTACTCGTGAATCGATCCAGTTTATGCATAGAGTGCACAAGATTAGTATAGTTCGTGATGTACATAGGACTCCCAATGAACCTAGAGTATTCCAATTGAATTTTGGATCACCTTTATTCAATTCAAGATGCACGCTTAGATCAATAGGTGTTTTAACCGGAGGCACGCCATTAGAGTTAAACTTCTTGAGCATTTTCTCAATGTATTGAGATTGTGATGTCATATCGATTTTGATTTCGAGAATCACATTGACTAACCCCATATCTTTCATGTGAAAGTTTCTTTCAACATTCTTTTCGTGTCCATGATTAAATTATGACAATTGTACATGATCAATATATCGTCTATGTATAGAAATATTATGACATAAGCATTTGATGTTCCTTTGATATATATGCACTTGTCACACTTGTTGATTTTAAATATATTTGATAACATCATGTTATCAAACTTTACATGCCATTTTTTCGGAGCATGTTTTAGCCCATTCAAGGACCTAACTAGCTCTCGCACCTATCTCTCTTGACCATGTGCCACAAACCCATAGGATTGTTCCATGTGAATTTATTTCTCCAACCCACCATTCAAGAAATACAGTCTTCACATTCAATTGGTGAATCTTCTAATTGTTCGAGCAACGATTGCGAGAATCACCTTAATAGACGTGATCCTTGTCACAAAAGAGTATGCACCAAAGAAATCATTACCTTTCTTTTGCTTGAAGCTTTGGCTACAAGTTGAGTTATGTATCTATCAATCGATCCATCAACTTTATATTTGTTCTTTAGGATCCACTTATATCCTAAAGGTTTACAACTCAGACGGAGATCAACCAACTTCCAAGTATGCTTATGCATGATGGACTCAATTTCACTATTGATGGCTTTTTTCTAGAACGGTGCATCTGGATTAGATAGAGCTTCTTTAATCATTCTTGGCTTGTCATTTAACAAATATTTTATAAAGTCATGACCAAGTGTTTTGGCAGTTCTAGTTTTCTTATTGCGCCTTAGTTCATCATGTATCTGTAAAGAACTACTTTAAGTTCCTTGAGTTATCTTGTTCGAACTCACCTCTACCCTCTCTTTACAAGGATAAAGATTCTCACAGTCACATCAAGGTTTTTCGATTTGTGAACTAGGAAACAATATATAATACTATTGAATGCATAAGCAGCGAATAAACAATCAATAGACATATGTCCGATTTTCACTTGTTTTGGTTCAGATACTTCCACCATAGCCACAATACCACCACACTGTAAGAAGGCTTTTGCTCTTTCTACAACTCGTACAGAGTTCATTTTTACCTTTACGTGGGATTTTATTTAAAATATGGTTTGCTGTTAGAACAACTTCTCTCCATATGTGACCATTGTTCAAATAGAGCAACATAATCTCCATACCTAAAACTCCGAATTTCCTTGATTCAACAACTTAAATTGATTTTCAACCTCATACTTGTACATTTTAAAAGCTTTTATTACTTCATCTTTGATTCTTAAAAAAACAAATAATGGCATATTTGTGCAATCGTAAATAATAGTACTGGAGTTCTTTTTGCCAAATCTAGTTTGCATAAGTTTCAAGTCACATATATCAGTATGTATTACCTCTAGAGGTTTTGTACTTCTTTCTACCAAATGAAAATATACATTAGCCATGTTAGCCTCAACACACACTTCACATTAATTATGTGAAACCATTTCGGAATCAAATCCAAATTCACCAGTCTCTTTATAGAATTTTAGATTAACATATTCTAATATTTATGTCATAATTCAAAGCACTCAAGAATATAAACAAAAGGTGAATCTGCATTATTATTTTTAACATTGGATACACGACGCACGACCATACATTATCAGACAGATCAAAATCTATCAATTCAACTTGCATGTTGTTGTGTTGAACAACATTAGTACTTGACTGTTTACATTTATTCTTATGGAACTTTCTTTTGTTAGAATATTGTTTCAACAGTTTGGCCCTAGTCTCCATTGAGACTTTCTGGGATTTAAACTCATATCTCTAATTGCCTCTTTGATCCTTAATCAAACAATTTGGTCCTCTAATTCGATTTCTTTCACTTATGCGTAAAGTAATTTTTAAAATCTTCCCAACCTGATGGCAATTTTTCAATAATGTAGGACACTTGGAGATTTTCATCACATGACATCCTTTCAGCATGAATCTCATGTCAGACCAATTAGAACTCTTGAACTTGTTCCAACAATGAGAATCAGTCATTTTGAAATCCAAAACCTTACAGCAACGAACTTCTTCGAACCAACATCCCTAGTTTGATATTTCATTTCCAGCGATGACAAGTTGTTTTGCAGCTTTCACCTTAATATAAATATATTATAATGAGTCATGCAGTCCATTAAGACGTATTATCATAACAGGAAATCACCTTGCTCTTATGCATCAAACGGTGTACGTTTCTCAGTATCAGTCTCATTTTCATTCACCATCAGCACATCCTCCTTGAGGTAGTTTACCAGGCCCAACGTGGTGAGATTAAAAATCTTCTTCAATTGCCATCGTTTGCAACTAATACCTATGAATCTTTAGGTTTCTCCGCTTACATAGGTACAACAACAATATTGGTTCTGGATGTGGATGCCATCGTAGTAGTCATTCGGTATGTTTGACTTGCAATTGTTGGGATATTTGGGTGTTACAATGGCGTCACAACCTAACTATAAAAATCAACTTGTAATAACAATTAATATTGAAAATCAATCCTATATACTAAAAGAAAAATACATATATGACACATGTCATCACTTCACTATTTTGGAACATGTGTCAACTCCTCATTCTCTCAATTCCACGTGTCGGCTTCACATTTATTCATGTGGCAACGCTATATGTATTTTCCTTATTTTCCATATATAATCAAAAACATAACCACTAATCCAAAAATCAAGGATTATATCTATACAATTTACTTTTTTTCCCTAAATCAAAGATTCTACATAATCAAAAAATCAAAGGTTTTAAGTTTAGATAAGATATAATTCGGCAGCTTTATCTAAAAGGTAGAAATAATCCCAATAATCAAAAATTTATAAATACATGATTTTTTTTCCCGGCCCTAATATAAAAGGCCTGTAAAAACTACTTAAAAATTATTGGGTCTATAACTACTTGAAATTCTTAATTCTTATATAACAGACCTTCAAAGCCTATATAATTTTTTTGGAAGATATTTTGAGAAAGGCTCCATTTTTATTTCACTCCATTTTGGAATATATACTTTAGATATAGTTAAATGAAAAAAGAAAACATGACTAATTTATTCTTCAAATATATCTTTTTTTTTATTTTTTGAAAGTATTATTTCATTTGAATTAATAATGAGATGTTATTTAAATTTCAATCAAGGATTCTAAAAGATAAAAAATAATCCCAAAAATCAAGGATTCGATCTATTCAATTAGTGTCGTGGCTTCTTCATCCATATATTTAAATCTTGTAGAAAAATAATAGAATATAATTTTATTAGATACTTTTTGATTAATAAAATTAGCACAATTAATTGAGTGGATCTTTAATGACACGGATAATTTAGTTCACAAATAAATTTGTGATACAAAAATTTTATCTTTTGTCAAAGTCCGTGTAACACACAGGTGTTGTTCTAGTACAAGAACTAAATGAAAATACAAATAAGCAATTTAACATGTTCAAGCACTCGATTCTGGACTAACAACTTAGACATAACTTTTTCGAACACCACAAATCTGGAACGATGGTAGTAAATAGAATGTTCCTAATGTTGTTCGAACAACAATAACAACAACAACAGAGACATAGATGTTCGAATACAATAACAAACTGGACAGACATAGAATTATTCGAACAACAATGAACTGGAACGCCAAATGACTGTTTGAACTTAGCAATGAACTAGATTGGAAGAAGACTTGTTCGAACATAGACGAACTGGACAACAAAGAACTCACTTGTTATATAAGAAATGTAAAGAGAGATAAGAGGCGAGGTGAACTCGGACTCTATCCGCAAGACAAACATATCCCGTATAAGTACTCACGGTTCTAGACGTGATGTCTTTAAAGATACAACAAGTCTACGTTAATGTTTTTAAACCTGTACCGAAAATTGAATCGAATTAATAACATGGTCATTGGGGCACTACTAATTCAACTAATTAAATGTTTTTAAAAAAACCGATTGGCCCATATACAAGCATACCTATATACACACATGTGAAATATAAACATAAGTAAAAATATAAACCCACAAACACTAATAAAAACAAAAAAACTAAATTAATAAATTATAATATCTAAATATTTACGTAAATAAAAAAAAGAGGAGAAGTTGTATGCAAATCGACTTACTATAATTTTATTCAGTTGTTGTAATAAAAAGAAAATTTTATTTACTAAATAATAAAAAGAAAAAGAAAAAAGGTTTGTGTGAGTTGTGTGTTTTCGTATTTGCATGTGCGTGGTGTTATTATTTTGTCCTCGTGTTTTCGTATTTGCATGTGCGTGGTGTTATTATTTTGTCCTCTTTACATGGCTTTTGCAGGATTGACAGATCATGTGAGTGGATTAACCATTTGCTGATTATAGCATCTTCCAAGGACGTATCTCTCTTCTTCTCTTTTATCTTTTACGGATTGAGGTCATTGCATGGTTTAAGTGTGGGGGGGCAATTAGTCGTTGTTTAGGTGTTATGGTTGCATGTGGTTATTTCTTTTACTAGCCTAATGATTATCCCAAGTATAATAATAGTGTTGTTTAATCCACTTAAAATAAATATATTAATCTGCGCCTCAATTAGGAAATGACGTTGTGAACTTGACACGTAGGATTTGACAAAATCGTGAATTAATCTTTTTGATGAACGAATTAGGTGATGGTTAAACAATAGTCCAGGTTGTGGGGTTTGAATTACAAGATTTCATTGATGTGAATTAAGTTAAAATCCTATTTTGAATTGTGTGCGTACACAAAATTGCTAGCCTTGAAAAAAAAGGAACAATTGAGATTATACTCCGCTGGTTGAGCCGCTTAGTAACTAGGAGCATTCATGAGCCCTATGTTTGACTTTTACGTAAAATGATAGCCCAAACATAAGTATGAGAAACCACCATAGGAGTCTTTAGAAAACATCCAAAATTTATACCTAGTGGAAGAATATCTTGGAAGTTCCAGCGAAGCATAAAACAAACAAAAAAAATAAAAAAAAATGTGAAATAAAAAAAATATTAAAAAAAGAATTACAATACAAAAGAAAATTTTCATGGCTAGGAATTGTGTGATTTGTTGTGTGAGTAAAAGGGTTACAACTTTTGACACGAATTTGAAATTTAGTAAGGAAAGCCAAACACTTTGATTAATGTTTAACTTTAAGTGAGTCTATTGCAAAGGTTGGGGATCGATGAGGAATAATTCGAAGTAGATGGAACATGATGTTATGGATAAATTGATTCTCAAAATAAACATAATATTTCTTGTTGAGTTTATGGACATTATTATTTGCTTGAGGACAAGCAAAAGGCTAAGTGTGGGGGAGTTATTTTGCATATTTTTTTGTGTGATTTTAGTGTAATTCTTATTTCTATTGTGTGTGATTGTGCATATTCTTGTGTCTTTACATTCCTTTTATAGTGTCGAAAGTTACGTAGGGTATCTTTGTCTTGTTCGTCGGTTTTGGTAAAAAGAAGTCTTGAAAACGAGCTAAAACGGGCAAAATGGGCACTATGGTCGGATGACAATCAAACAGCGGTTGGGATGGACGCACAAGTGCGCGGGCGCATAGTGGTGTCTGTAGGTCCCAAGGGGTGTGAATGTAAGGTTTAGAAGGGGGGGTTGAATAAACCTTACCAACTTTTCGATTTAGTCCTTTTAAATAATCATAGTTAATACTTCACAGCTCAGTCCTTGATGGACAGCTAAGTTAGTTAATCAGCAGAGTTAGTTACTCAACAGAGTCGACTGAGCTGTTGATAGAATAACTCAGTTGTTTGACTAAAGACTTAACTTGACCGTTTTGTTTTCGCCGAAGACTTTACACCCTTAAAATTGGTTTAGTATTGATTTAATACTTGGTTTTAGTACTTAAAGATTATCAAGTGGATAGCAAATTTATCGTGAGTTAAATAAATAAGATGCGAGGAATTAAAGTCTTTGAAATGTAAATGACACGATAAGTTTTTATAGAGGTTCAAGATGGGGTAATTCTTCTACTCCTCTCTTCTCCAACTCCTGGAGGAATCCACTAGGTATTGATCAAGATACAAAGTGGTAACAGTCCGGATACAAGTCTTGATCACACAAATGACTTGATCCTTTGGGACTCGATCGAGATGCCTTGGTCATGCAGCCTGGCTTCTCGTACGACTCAGCTTCTTCACAGGGCAGTTACCTTGCTACTACAGCCCACTTGCTCAAGCTCTTTGGATTTGATCACGAAGCCCTCCAAAAAGTTAAGACTAGTTCGACCTTGAACCTTTCTACAATCCTTCGTGGAATGTAGACCCATTTTCTTCAAAAGTTTCCTCTTCAACTGATTGAAGCTATCTTTCCTTCACAGATGAGTGTTGGATTGATTTTCTTCGTAGTATAGGCATGAGGATTAATCTTGAATGATTTGAGAATATTTTTGGTTACAGTTCAAATGTTTTCTTGAATGTTCGTGGTTTAGGTAACCTTCTCTCAGAGTCATTCATCAGCCTTTTATAGTGATCTTTCAAAAATCTGCCCGTTGAAGAGATAGGCTTATTTTTTAAAGTCACTTGTGGTCGTTGGCTTGTCTTGTTGCGATCCTTGGAATTGCCACTTCCTTGTATGAATTGTTCTTGACTTTTCGTAGTTCGACACGGTGCAAAGTGCTTCCCATTGGTTTATTCCTCTTGCACGCTTCGGGGGGATGAGCACTTCAAGAAAGGTAGCATGGAGGTATTACTTGTTTAAGTAATTCTCTTGATTTACGTGGCAACGGATCTCTTTCGATTATCTCGACTTGACCGCATTTCCTTGCTTTCCCCAGGTGACTTAGAGTCGACTTCCAATCATTGGATGACTCTCTTCCGTCACTTCAACTTGAGACTTGGCTATCTTGAGTTGACTAGATCGATACTTCACTCGTTTGCATCTCGCTGCACCTTCATCGAGTTCCCGTCTTCTCTTCTTTGCCATACTCACTGTCTCGCAGCGAGTCTTCCTTCTAGTCTTGATTGTCTTCTTGCATGCTTAGGCATAGCTGATTTAACTCGGCTTGACCAGCCCTATTTAATGCAATGCGCTTTACAACAAAAATGGGGTGCCAACTTCCTATTCTAAGTTTTACATGGCATTCATCAAAATCTAAACAATAAATTTCCCAACAATTTCCCCTTTTTGATGATGTCAAAACTTAAACATTCAAAATGTAAATAGCAAAGATACATACAGATAGTGCATTCACAAAGAATGTATGCGTAGAATCAATCCTTTTATTGATCATAACATTCTTGTCCTTTACACAATCAAGTTTTACAAGGTGTATCGAGCAAACATTTATGTCTACGCAAAAATAGAGAATTTACTGATTTATTACGTAAGACTTACATAAAATGTATTTACATAGTAAAATACATGAAGGGGTGGACAAAGAACAATTCATCTCCTTCGTTTCCTCCTTCTTTCTTCTTCTTCACTGACTCTGTCATCTTCTCGTCTTCTTTTCTTTTTCTCATCTTTACCGCTTTTTTTTTTTCTTTTCATATGCCTTCCGGGCAAACTTCATCTCTTCTTATTCTTTCTTGTCTCTCCTCCCATAGCTGAGTTTGTCTTTATTTTTTCTTCAATTCTTTTCACATACTCAAAGATTGTTCTTAGCCACTTGCATTGGCTACTTCGTCAAAACTCAGCCCAGTAGATCCCTCCTTTCTTGCCTGGATCTATGTACTCAATGTTTTTGGGCAGAGGTCTAGGTCTGAAACCTCTTCCTCCACCACTGCTTCTTCCTCTACCTCTTCCTCTGGGCGTGTATTGTACTGGGGTCTTCTTCTTCCCAATGAGTGACTAGCGAGTGACCAAACAGAGTGATTGTCGGTGGTCTGCTCGCTTGTCAACTTCTTCACATAGTGTGAGACCCTTTTCCCAACAAGTCCTGTGCTTGATCCATGGACATGTTTGCGAAGTATCCTTCAGATGCGAGCGTTTTAAATTCATCAACTGATCTCGGCTCAGTTCCGGCATCTGAGATGGCATAAGTGTCTCTGTCTACTGGAATGCCTCCATGTTGTTTCAAAATATCCATAACTCGGGCATTCATCCTTCCTTCCACTTCCTCCATCCCCGCTTCAATCTGTTTTCTCTTTGTCGGCCCATAGGTACAAAGCAGAGTGTTGGAGTGGCGAGTCACTGGGAGTTTCTTTGATAATATCACCGTGACAAGACCTTGTTGAGGGGTTTGTGCAATCATCAAGGTCACATCTCTCGATCCTTCCCCCTCAACAGACTTTCCTTTCTTTTCTCTTGAGACTTCCTCAGTTGTCTTTCTCTTCACAGCTGCTCCCTCCTTCTCAACTTCAGATCTCTTCAGCGCTTTTAGGTATTCCTCTTCCCCCTTTTTGGCATCATCAAAGGAGAGAGGAACCCCGAAAACAAACTAGCGAAAGGAAAGTCGATTCATGATAGTCAAGTTACGCTTGAGTCCATGCGGAGTATGCGGCGTGAAACTCATAGCGAGTAGCGTTGGATTCACCAATTAACTTCATCTCGGCCATGAGAAGGCTGAATTTTCGATCCATGTTTTCTTCCATACACAGGAGCTCATTCTTATTTTGCTCACGCAGCAGCTTTATCTCGGAAGATGTGAGATTCATGCATGTGCTCAATGTATTCTCTCAATTTTGTCTTTGCATCGATTCTTAGCTCGCCATACCAACGACTTGTTGAACAACGTTACAAATATCTAGCTTGCTCCACGCGCATTGTTTGATGTTGTTGCCACCACTCCCCTGATTCGACTATTATGCCTCTCAAGTCGGCAGTAGGTTGGCATCTATGTTATCCATCTCATGTCCATCGAGGCCTGGTGCCTCTCCATCCGTTCAATTTCAAGAAATAATGCTTTGAACACCTCCCGAACTTCGCTTGTTCCCTCTCAAGCGGTGACGCTGCCAAGCGTCAAAATCATAGTCACCGGAACAATGGTATCGATGGAATGACAGGATCTCGTTCCTTGTGGAGTCAAGGCGGCAGCGCAAGAAAAATCGAGAAGGGAAATGATTCAACAAAGGGATCATCATGAGCAAATGGAATTTGTTCAATGATGAGTGGTGCTCGTGAAGTTCCTTGTGGAGTCGAACTCCTGCGCACTGGGGAGCTGCGCGGTGGACTCTGTTTGGGGTCTCATTGTGAAGTTGACCCTTCTTCTTTGCCGAGCCTCACTGTCTCTCAATAGCTTCGTTGGTCTAAGTGGTTTTTCCACATGAGTTGATCGGTCCTCGGCCTTATCGGAAGCGTCATCGGACGATGATGAGATTTCCATGGGTAGCTCATCAAAGTTGAAAGTTTGACGAGTAGACTTGAGGTCGACTTACTCGTGGTTGGAACATCCTCACCGAGTCTTTTGGATCGATCCACGGGGATGACTCGGCTTCATCGTCTCCTTCCGATCCCGAGAAAGGTTACATCAGATTATCCTGGGAATCGTGAAGCGCACTTATCTCCTTTTTTGATGGATCAATGATACTTTGAGGGATGTTATATACTTGACTTCTTTACCCTGGAAGTCTCAACCTCCCGTTGGCCTTCATTACCTCCTCGCAGCCTCAATCAAGCTTTGGGTCTTGGACATCCCTTTCGATAGTGTCGATTGTCTTAGGGTCTTCTGCGGTGGCATCCATTGGAGTCTCACTCCATGGATTGCACTTTCCTCGCCAGTGTTAACTCCCAGGTACATTCCTTCATGTGCCTCGATCGCATCGCGTCATTTAGCCTTCGGAGCGGTTGGCACCTCACCGTGAGACAGTCTCAACTGTGCGAGCCTCGTCGATGACAACTTGCTTTGTGTACTTTGTGTTTGTTCCTTCTCCACTTCGCCTCCTAGATTTATTGTGGAGTCACCGCAAAGATCCTCCGACCTTGCTGCGCAGTGGAGGGAGTTTCCCCTTGGTGGCATACCACCGAGTGACTTGATTGGGGTCACTCGTCTCCGGACTCCTTAATGACCAGTTGTTCCCATTGAGTATTCAGCCGTTGGGGCGGTGGTAAGACACCTTCATTAGGGGTTGGCTCGATTGGGGTCCCCACTATCCCGGTTTCATCGCCTCTCTTCCTTAATTCCTTCTTCCGAGTGAGTCAAGTCTGGGAAGTGGTGGCGGAATAATGATGGCAATATCTTGCACTACTCCCATTGGGTCTATCTCCACCGTGTTTTGGAGGACTCTCCAGGTCCCTCCATCATTCTTTGCTCATGAAGGATTTTGGATTCTGCCATTGCTTGCTGCATTTGCAACTCTTCTATGGCAGGAAGAGGGTCCAGATCCTCATCACTTTCTGATAGGATGTCCAGGTGAGGATGGGTATGCTCTGTGGTGCCGGTGATAGGGCAGATGATGGCCTTCTCACGTGCCTCTATTTCCTCAGCTGCTTTAGCCCGTTCATTTTCTTTTTCGAATTTCCATTATATTTATGCAATTATCCTCATCAAGGCCTTGCAAAGATCAAGAGTGTGTCCACTTCAAGAAATCAAGAGTTCTTCTTCCTCAAAGAATGAACTCGGATGTTGAAACCGCACTGGGATAGGCTCGCCTTCCATTTTCTCACTCAACGCTGCACGATTTTGGATGTTTGGATACAATGGAGAGTGCATGATTAAATCGCGTCTTCATCATCTTCTTCAACCCCGTAAACATGATTTGGCCCTCGTTTCCGGTATTGAAGGTAGCGGATTTTCACGCCTGCTCGACACCTTCATGAGCTTAACCATTGTTACGGTGGAGAAACAACCCTCACAATAGGTGATTTGGTTGTCTCATTGTGCCTTGTTCTCGGTTGTTTTGTTCTTGACACTGATCTCTGGATCATCGAAGTTGCCTCTGTTGATCGGCCTTATCACACATGATTGAATTTCCTTTTCTTTAGCTTTCATCAATCACGCCTGGAGACTCTACTTCTCCAGCCTCGGGTATCTTTTCCACCGAGTGACGGACTCGGAAACGCCTTTCCATGTCGGCTTCTCAAGCTCGGAGCGCTTGAAAATTCTTCTCATTCTTCTTGTTTGAACCAGAGGGATTTTTTTCTTATCGAAAGGTTTTTGCTTTCTTCAGTCTTGGCGCGGTGGTCGGTCTTTTTTGTTTTCTTTTGGAGCAACAGCCGTCTTGGCTTATCCGTTCTCCTCTTCTTAATGAAAGGAGAAGGTATTTGGGATTCCTTCTTCTCCAGCAAAATATTGAGATTCGCAAGATAGCTGCATATGGCTTTCTTTTTAGCAGCTGCGAGGGCGGGGCAGAGACACGCTGCGGGGCGGGTGACTTCGGTTTCTTCATTAAATCTAGGTGTCTTTTTTCACTTATGGGGCGGGAGCGATTTGTTTTTTTTCTTTGCATGAGCGTTTATCTTTTTTGTTAGCAAAAAATGATTTGCATCCATTTTTTTCTTTGGTGGAGAGGAGACAGATGTATCTTCGAGGTCACCATTCCCCCTCACTCGTCATCGCCTCTTCTTAGCGTAGGCCTCTTGTTCAACGCCGGAGAGGTTTGATCTCGAACATCCTCTTGTTTACATGGAACGCTTTTCCATGTCGAAGAGGACTCCTTTTTACTTCCATCATCGACCAATCACTGCATCGTATCCCTCGGGATCCTCCAAATGCTCCATTCTCCTTGAAGGATTTGTTCCCATACATTCGTGCGCAGATCAAGACAAACTTCGGCCCATTTACTTTCTTTTCTTCAATGATCGCAATGTGACCAATACGATAAATTTTGCTTTGGACGATTGATTGATGAAAAATACAATGTGTGTCATCATGTTGCCAAATTTGATGTCTATGCATTTGGCAACAATGTCCAACAATTTGTGGTAGTCCTCCTTCCAGCAACCTCTTGTTGGTCATGTGTAGACTATCTTTTCAAAGATAGTCGGTCTTGGCTATTTCCTTCCAAGTAGCGGCCAAGTCAACATCGAGCCGTTGATTTTCATCTCGTGCTCCTTCCGCCGATAATGAGCGGTGTTACGCCAAATCCTGGCGGTGATGATGAACTCCTTCCCGTGAACAGGGATTTGATCCCCTCATCGTGAATCTCGGCATTCACGTGAATCCAAAATCGACCTCTTCCAAATAGGTCATCGGAAAGTCCATCATTAAAATGGTTTTAGCCCAATCGTTTCGAGTTTTTCAGCGATCTTCTTTATGAGGGCGTTATCGGACCCCTATTTGACCATACCAAAATCCACAAGAGACCCGTGTGGATTTGCTTTCCCATTTTGACAAAATCAAGTAGATGTCATTCTTCATATTTTCTCCGAATGAAACTTAGAAGATGATTTGAAGATTGATAGGGTTTTTGAGAGAGTTTTTTTCCTTTGCTTTTGAGAGAGAAATGAACAGTTTTGGTAATGTGTAAGAGAAACGGACGAAAATGGTTTAAGTATGGTTTTTTGAAAGGGCGTGCGGGTGGTTTTTGAAATGTGATCGAAATCAACGGCTTAGATTTTGCACGCCGATTAGCATTTAATGTCTCGTATTTAATGCGGCAGCATTTATATCCAATCATAAGCTTGGTGTGCGGCTTTTGCTGTTTACACATCATCATTATGCTCTTTGACGTCATTCTTAAAAACATTCTCGCTTAGTAAAATCGATTGCGTTTTTGTCCCTTTGCTCATAAATGACTCAGCTTAACCCTTAGTTGATTTAACTCTTCTTCTCACGGTGACTTTTGTCGGTAACTAACTCCTCTTCATAGTTGTCTTTCCGATATGGTGATTCACTGGGTCCGATTTGAAAGTTCACTCTTTTTCCCTTTTCGTGTTTCCTTTCTTTTCTTTGAGTCTTCTTTCTCGAGTGTGGCTCAATCTCAATTAACCCTAACTCATGCTTGAGTTCTTCAAATCTTGACTCACATAATGGTTTTGTGAATATGTCACTAACTATCAAAGTATCGGTTGAAATATATTCCAATGTGATGTCCTTCTTTTCAACATGATCTCTTATGAAGTGATACAACCATATGCGACATCGATATGCTTTGTTCTTGAGTGCAACACGAGATTTTGAGTGATTGCAATTGCACTTGTGTTATCACACATGATTGGAATTTCCTTTTCTTCAACTTCATAGTCTCTCACCGTTGTCTCATCCATAGGACTTGGGCAAATAACAATTCAAATGCTCTTGCATATATCATGCCTATGTATTCTGAATCACCACCGTGGAGGTGGCTATTGAATTTTGCTTTTTTGCTAAACCAGAAATTAAATTAGCTTTGTTTCCAAGCATTTGACATGTGCCCGGTGCTCTTTTCCTCACAACTCTACATCCAAAGATAGTCCCAAGTCTCGAATAGCCAATTATCTTGAATCCACCTTCCTTTGGATACCATAAGCCAACTTTTGGCTTCCTTTCAAGTATCTCAAGATTCTCTTTGGTTGGTTGGTGTTCTTGTATCACGTGGCTTTCTTTTGGAGCGATTGAAATCTTGCACATACACCTACAAAACAAAGGTGATGTCCGGCTCCTTTATAGCTTTATCACCCCAAGGACTTTGTGAGATAGAGCAATGATCCAATGAGTGCTCAGATCTTCTCTTGTTTGATCTTTAAATCGCCATCCGCATCCATATCCATTTTGACTTATGTATTCATATTTTCATAGAAGACTTCTCTTCCATACCAAATTTCTTCATTAAATCTCTCGGTGTATTTTGTCGACTTATGAAGGTTCCATCCTTCACCAATTTCACTTGAGCCCAAGGAAGAATGTCATCTCTCCCATCATGCTCATTTCGAATTTGCTTTGCATGAGGTTTGAAAATTTATCACACAACTCTTTGTTTGTGGATCCAAAAATGATGTCGTCCACATATATTTGAACAAGCAATGAGTATGCTCTTCCCTCTTGAATTACGAAGAGTGTTCTATCCACTTTTCCTTTTGTGAATCCGTTCCCGGTCAATAATTGTGATGAATCTGTGTCATCATACCATGCTCTGGGTGCCTTTTTTTCAATCCATATAGAGCTTTCTTGAGTTTGTATACCTTATCTCCAAGAGTCTTCCGCTCAAATCCTGGAGGTTGTTCAACATATACTTCTTCTTCCAATAAACCATTAAGGAATGCACTCTTTACATCCATCGATATACAATAAAATTCTTGTGAGTGCATAGGCAAGAAACATCCTTATAGCTTCCAATCTTGCTACGGGGCAAATGTTTCATCAAAATCTATCCCTTCTTCTTGGCAATATCCTTTGGCTACTAATCTTGCTTTGTTTCTTACCACGATCCTTCCTCGTTCATCTTGTTTCGAACACCCATTTAGTGCCAATAACATTTTGATGGGTGGGTCTTTGAACTAATTCCCATACTTTATTTCTTTCAAACTGATTGACTCTTCTTGCATAGCTTGAATCCAATGTGTGTCATCCAATGCTTGTGACACATCTTTAGGCTCTATTTATGAGATAAAGCATGTGAACATAGCTTCTTGTTGAGTTCTCAGATCTTGTTTTGACACCTTCTCTTATATCTCCAATGACTAGTTCTCGTGGATGGTCTCTCGGCCATCTTACATCGGGTTGGAGTAAGTTAGTTGGATTGATCGTCTTGCGAAATATGTTGCTTTGATCAGCTCTCTCGTCATCACTTAGGAAAACAAATTAACCGATTTTCCAAAATTTTTTGAGACTCGGTATCTCATCTTCATCCAATTTATAATTCCGGCTTCCCAAGTTTTTAAGATTCACTTGACAAAGATAAGGACTCTTAAAACTACATGGTTGGTTGATTCAAAAATTTATCATTCAATTGACTCTTCAATGTCTTCTCCATTTACATTTGGCTCATCGAACACCACATGAATGGATTCCTCTTGTAACCATAGTCCTCTTGTTGAGTACTCAGAGTGATTATTTGCTTTTCTTTGAGTATCCCAAGAAGATACCTTCATCGAGCTTTCAGCATCAAAAGCCTTTAGATTTTCTTTTGCCATTGTTATGGATGAAGCATTTACATCCAAATATTCTAAAATATGCAACATTTGGTTTTCTCCTGTCCCAAATCTCATTTAGGAGTCTTTGTTTAAATTTGTCCTTTTATCATGCATCTATTTTGAGTGTAGCATCTTTGTGTTTATTGCTTGACCCAAAATCTTTTAGGTAGCCCCTGCTTCAACTAACATGGTCCTTGTTGCTTCTTTGAGAGTTATATTCCTTCTTTCGCAACTCCATTCACAAACTTTGTGGAGTCCTTCATCAATCTTTTTGAAAATTCATGGCCAATACCATTTTCTATACAATATTGAGTTATTATACCATTGACAAACTCGGTTCCTCCTCATCTTTTTTGGTTAGCAACAAGGGATCCTTTGTTCTGATCTTATTTTGATAATGGTTTGGCTCTTCTCATTTTGAATCCTCTTCATCACCAAGTGTATAAAGTAGTTTAAAGTAGAGTTTATTTCTTCTTACACATGAATATTGTCCATGTATATCTTGAGTAGTCATCTACTACCACCAAGGTGTATTTCTTCCCATTTATGCTAGTTTTGTTCAACCGGACCAAATAGATCCATGTGTGGATGGCATCATCAATATTCTTGTTGAAGATGGACATGCCTTTTCTTTGAATGATGATTTGATTTGTTTTCCTTCCGACATCGCGTCACATATACTCACCTTCTTGTACACTAGGTCCGGAAGTCCTTCCACAAGATTGCTTCCATCCAAATGGCAAGCTTGTTAATTGTTTTGAAATTCGGTGACTCAACTTCTTGTGCCACGGCCAACTTGATTCGGCCGTGTGGATAAGTATAAACTTTTTGCAAAGATAGATAAAAAGAAAGATAATGGTGCTTGGTGTTGCGAAAATTGACCAATCTACCACATACATGTTCTTTTGTTAGTGCGCATCCTTGCAACACAACTTCATTGATTCATCTAACAATTGTCCTTGATTTGGCATATACCCATGTTGAATCCAACATTATAACCCTTGTCACAGAGTTGGTTGATGCTTAGCAAGTTGAAGTTTTTGTCCTTCAACATATGCAACATCTGTGATTTCTAATCCGTTTTTCTTGATGGATCCAATGCCTCTTATTTCTCCTCAAGTTGATTAAGCGGAGCTTTATTTCCTCCAAATATGACTTTTGCTCCTTTGACTTCCTTGAATTTTGACAGATTTTTCTTGTTTCACTGTCATATATGTCCGGAAAAATAAACCACTATCCATGTGAACAGGTTCCTTGGCACTTAAGATTTTCCTTAAAAACATAACCTTAATCAATCAAGGAAATTAAGTTTTAGGTACCCATATTTTGACTTAAATCACAGGTCCTGAGGGGTTAGTATTGTAAGATGATCCAACCAACCTATAGTCAAATGATTTGGCTCTAAGGGGTTGCCATCTATCGATGTGCCATAATCATAATTAATTTTGGCAAATTGCTTGGGGATTCTTGAGGTTCATTAAACAATCACCCCCATTTTCCTTGTCTCTTTTGTCAAGTGATGAGGGAGGGGACATGGAGACATGTTTATGTGTTTTAGCAATTGCCTTCTTTGGGTAGTTGTGATATCTCCGAGTGTAGTGCCTAGGTGCATATGTGTCTTTGATGAAATCTCTTATACCTTTGGAATGGCCTTTGCCGAGTTCTAGGCCTTTGCCATTTTGGCTTATATTCCATAGGTCTTTGCTTGATAGTTCACATTATTCCAATCACTTGGCTTGGGTATTTTCTACCATTCCCTTCATATGTATTTCTTTTATGGAACTTGGGTTTTTAACAATAAAATAGCTCTGTTTCAAATTACTAAAACATGCATAAAAAGACCTTTCACAGAGTATTTCTGTTTGGAGTTCTTTGAGGAACTCGGTGAATTTCTTCTCCTTGTCCTCTCAAAGACACTCAATTGGCTGTTTTCCTTTTCCTTTATAACCAAGGCCGCTTTGCTTGTAATTGTGCTTTGGAATAAATGTGTGTGCACCATTTGGAGTTTTGGATTTTTGAGATACTTCATTTCTTGAAGATCCTTTTTCCAAAATCACTTTTGGAGCTTGACATAGCACAGAGGAATTAAATCCTAAGCCTGTCTTGTCTCCACATTCTCTTTGACTCATAATAAGATCATCCAATGATTTAGATGCCTTAGTGAATGAGGCAATCACATTTTGAGGTCATTCTCCCTCTTTTCTATAGCAGCTATTTCTGCTATTAGCTTAGCATTTTCGTCTTTAAACTTTCATTCTCATCACTATTTGACTTAGAGTACTCATCTCCTTAGTCACCGTGAGTTTTGCTTTTGAGTAGTCGTTTTCCTCATTTAGTAGTGTGTGTGTGAGGATTTAATGTGTTCAAAATCTTTCATCATTTTGCCTAATGAATCATAAAGATCTGTGGGTGATGAGGTGTGTGTGTCACGATCACTATCACTAGAATCGATGTGATGAGTTAGAGTGTACCTCATCTTCTTGGTCGAGTTGATCTTGTTCCTTGGCCATCAAACGATCAAGGCTTCTTCTTCGTAGTCACTTGAGTAGTCGGCTTCACTACTCTCGAGTCAGTTGTGTCTCTTGACTTGGCCGTCTCGGCATCTCTGCACCAACATTGCCTTTTTCTTTTCTTGTCTTCTTTCTCAAAGACCTTTCTTTCTTCTTCATTCCCGTATTTGTTGACTACGAGGATATGGGCAATCAATGGCATAGTGACCTGGTTGCCTACGGTTCAAAGATAGATTTTCAAACTTTTGATCACTCTTTTCCATTCTTGGATTGTCACCCTTTGATATTCAGCTTTTTGATGATCTGTTCTTTTGGTTGGCCTATCTTCCCTTGACTTGAAGGGAGCCGAGTGTCTTCTGGAGGATTCGCCATTGCCTCTCTTGTAGTTCTTATTGAAGAACTTGTTGAACCTTTTAACCATCAGGGCTATTTCCTCTGGATCAATGACTTCTTTGACCTCAGCTCTCTTGCTATCCTTAACAATTAGAGCAGTTGTTTTGGGTACAGATGTCTCTTCCTGGTCTTTTCTTCTCAGCTCAAATTCGTAGGCTTTGAGATCTGAGAATAACTCATGGTTGGATGTCTTCGATAGGTCCATGGAATGTCTTAGTGCCATGACCTTCATTTCCCATTCAGATAGGAGACTTTTTAGGATCTTCATACACATTTCCTTCTGTGTATATTCTTTTCCAAGTGCAGATAGCTCGTTGGTAATTTCTGTGAACCGAGCATCCAGTTGATCCAGGTTCTCTCCTGCGATCATTTTGAAATTCTCAAATTTACTCAGACCCACTGATAATTTATTTTCCTTGATTTGCTCTGAGCCTTCACAAATCAATGTTAGCTTGTCCCAGATTTCTTTAGCCGTTTTGCATGATTTGACTTTATTGAACATGGATTTGTCCAAGGTTTTGTAAAGAATGTCCTTGGCCACATTGTCCGTTATATCTTTTTCTCGTCATCATTAGTCCATTCGATTCTTGGTTTTTCAACCATAGCTGGTCTAGAGCAACATCCTCTTCACCTTCAAATTCTCTCTCTTACAGTTGTGTTCACTTTTAAAATTTGCGGTGGCCCATCATCTATCACTATCCACATCTCATCATGTAATGCTTTGATAGATGAGCACATACGAATTTTCCAATCATCAAATTCTTCAATTGTGAACATAGGGATGGGTGTCAAATTTGCTTCCATGATAATAACTTTTGATGATAAAAAGAATTTTGAAAACTTAAGTACTAAAACAGACTTTGAAAAATTTGAGATCTAGTTTTGTAACCAAGTCGGAAGGCTCAATGAACCAACCGCTCCGATACCACTTGTAGGTCCCAAGGGGTGTGAATGTAAGGTTTAGAAGGGGGTTGAATAAACCTTACCAACTTTTCGATTTAGTCCTTTTAAATAATCGAGTTAATACTTCACAAATTTGAGTCATTGATGGACACTAAGTTAGTTAATCAATTGAATTAGTTACTCAACAGACTCGATCCGAGCCGTTGATAGAATAACTCAAATTTGTTTTGACTAAAGACTTAACTCGACAAATGGTTTGTTTTCATTGAAGACTTTACACCCTTAAAATTGGTTTAGTATTGATTTAATACTTGGTTTTAGTACTTAAGAGATTATCAAGTGGATAGCAAATTTATCGTGAGAGTTAAATAAATAAGATGCGGGAATTAAAATCTTTGAAATGTAAATGACACGATAAGTTTTTATAGAGGTTCGAAGATGGGGTAATTCTTCTACTCCTCTCTTCTCCAACTCCCGGAGGAATCCACTAGGTATTTATCAAGATACAAAGTGGTAAATGATCCGTATACAAGTCTTGATCACACAAAATGACTTGATCCTTTGGGACTCGATGCTGAGATGCCTTGGTCACGCAAATGGGCTTCTCGTGCGACTCAACTTCTTCACAGGCGCTTGCCTTGCTACTATAGCCCACTTGCTCAAGCTCTTTGGATTTGATCACGAAGCCCTCCAAAAACTTGAGACTGATTCGACCTTGAAGCTTTCTACAATCGTCCGTGGAATGTAGACCCCTTTTCTTCAAAAGTTTCCTCTTCAACCGATTGGAGCTATCTTTCCTTCACAGATGAGTGTTGGATTGATTTTCTTCGTAGTATAGGCTTGAGGATTAATCTTGAATGATTTGAGAATATTTTTGGTTACAGTTCAAATGTTTTCTTGAATGTTCGTGGTTCAGGTAACCTTCTCTCAGAGTCATTCCTCGGCCTTTTATAGTGATCTTTCAAAAATCTGCCCGTTGAAGAGATAGGCTTATTTTTTAAAGTCACTTGTGGTCGTTGGCTTGTCTTGTTGCGATCCTTGGAATTGCCATTTCCTCGTATGAATTGTTCTTGACTTTTCGTAGTTCGACACGGTGCGATGCTTCCCATTGGTTTATTACTCTTGCACGCTTCGGGACCGAGCACTTCAAGAAAGGTAGCATGGAGGTATTACTTGTTTAAGTAATTCTCTTGATTTACGTGCAACGGATCTCTTTCGATTATCTCGACTTGACCGCATTTCCTTGCTTTCCCCAGGTGACTTAGAGTCGACTTCCAATCATTGGATGACTCTTCCATCACTTCAACTTGAGACTTGGCTATCTTGAGTTGACTAGACGATACTTCACTCACCGCATCTCACCGCACCTTCAATCGAGTTCCGTCTTCTTCTTTGCCATACTCAAATTGCCTCGCAGAGAGTCTTCTTCTAGTCTTCAATTGTCTTCTTGCATGCTTAGGCATAGCTGATTTAACTCAGCTTGACCAGCCCTATTTAATGCAATGCAGTTTACAACAAAAATGGGGTGCCAACTTCCTATTCTAAGTTTTACATGGCATTCATCAAAATCTAAACAATAAATTTCCCAACAGTGTCGGCACGCACATGAGACAGGGGCAAAAAGTCAATGCGTGCGCACATGTGCGCGACCGCACATGTCAACCCCTGGCGTGAATGTGCACGGTCACGTAGGAGGCTTTTGGGTGCACAGGCACGGGCGTGCACCTGGAGAAGTTTCTAGATTTTTTTTATACGTTTTCTTCTTTTTTTTAGGATTCTCCCACCATATATAGGGTTCTACCTTACAAAAATAGCACTTGGGGGATCCATAACTTTGGACACTTTCAAGACTTAACACTTTTAAACCTTAGATTTTGTTATTTTCTCCTTCATTCAAATTGGGATTGCTTGGGTTCTTCCCATTGAAGTTATTTTGCGGCTTAATCAAAGCGTAATATTTCTTCATCTTCTTTATCTGATTTCAATTGTTGGGTGATTATTATTGTTGCATAATGATGTTTATGATTATTTTTCTTTCCTTCAATGGAGATTATGATCTCACCCCCAAACATGAACTAACTTCCTTGTTCCAGGATTAGGATGATTTGATGCAAACAAACAAGCATGAGTATTGACTAATTGATTTGCTTTCATGAATAAATTGCTTTACTTGATGATTAATTGTTTGGCCAACTTTTGATTGTGTTGAGGAATATTTGAGATCGAGAGAAGATATTATTCATGGACTATATTTATTAAGGGGGTTAGATATGAATCATCCTGGAATATATTTATTAAGGGAGTTAGATATGAATCAGAAATGTATTATCTAACTTGATTAATGAAAATAGCAAATTATGTAGGGATAGACCTACTCTGTGAATACGTGAGTTATCATATCTAGGCCTAGTTTTTACTTGTTATAATTGTTAATCGCATGATCAATTAGTTGATATTCTGCTTACAAGTTTGATGAGATGATTCTGAAATTCTAGACATTATTCCAATTAGTTGAGCTGATTGGTAGGATGATAGGAGATCGGTTGAGGTAGAAATGGAGATCGAAGTAGGGAGGTGGTCTTCACAGATTTCTTTATTTCGGCTATACCATATCCCATTGCAAATGACCGCAAAGAATTCTGATACATTGGAGGGAGAATCCAAATTGAAGTCATGAACCCGTAGTGAAACTGATGGTTGCTGGTAATGAAGAATTGAGAGGTCAATACTAGCTAGTTGCCAAACCTGCATGGCTACCGGGCAAAGGAAGAAAAGATGCGATGTTGATGAGTCTGATGAGTTGCAGAGTGGGCAGCAACTATCAAACTGAATTCGGCAGACGAGATTTTGCGGAATATGAAGGGTGTCTGTGAGAAGTCTCCACATGAAGTGAAGAATACGTAGGGGGACTCAGAGCTTCCATTGTTTCTTCCATATAGCAGGTGGCCCAAGCTTGAGCTTCCGGGTTCGAAATGTCCCATTTCACTGTTGATTTCCTTGAGGGCCACGTAATATGCAGATTTAACACTGAATTTCCCATTTTTGCTATGGTGCCAGTACCAATGATCGTTGTTTTGTAATGGGCTCAGTAGGATAGAGAGGATAAGTGCATCTTCATCATATATGAATAGTTCATGGACCAATGAGGAATTCCACCAATTTATTTCCCTATCAAAAAGATCAGCAACCATAGTAGTGGGATTGATATTAACTGGGATTGGAGATGTAACTCGAAATAGTGTTTGGGTATCCATCTATCACCCCAAATTTTTGTGTTCTGCCCTGATTGAATTTTTTTGAGGCACCCTAAGAGGAGAATAGGTCAGCTATCGAGAATGCTACGCCATGTCCATGAAGGTCTATGATTAAGCTTAGTGTCCAGGAAGGAACATTGGCTATGATACTTAGCTTTAAAAACTCGAGCCAATAGAGAAGTTGGGTTCGTGAGGAATCACCATGCTTGTTTGGCGAGAATGGCCAGGTTGAAAGCTCAAAATAATGGAAGCCGAGTCCTCCATCAAATTTACTCCGAGTCATAGTCATCCATTTTTCCCAACGAATCTTTTTGCGAGTACTGGAGCTATCCCACCAAAACGAGTTGACCATCACTTGGGAGATATCATGATCAGATGGGTGGGATGATGAGAATATAGAGCCGGAATAGTTTAAGATGATTTGATCCATGCTTTAGTCGAGACTTGAAATACTTCTGAGTGATCTTTTATTCGGGAAATATGGTTCGTGGCCTTTCTTTTATTACCGTTTGATCCCCTTCTTGTACCAATGCAACTTTGCTCTTTGTTTCTATTTGAGATCCAATTGGTCTAGGGCAAGTTCCAATTGATTTTGGAGTTCTGAAATATCTTCCTTAATACTGGCAGTGATGGGACCATGCTTAAGGAGTAAAATTTTATACTTCAGTTCATCCACTTGTTTGTTTAAGTCTTTATGAGACATGCGGCTCCAGTTCATAAGCCCAAGGGCACCATCCTGAATCTTCGAAGGGATAGGTTCAAGGTTGTGTTCCCAATGATCTTTGATAATTTGTTCACATTCTTTTGATCGGACCTAAGGTGCTTCAAATCGGAAAATATGTCGTTTACTTCTCCGCTCCAGGTGAGGACGATGGCTGCAGACTTAGATTTCAATGATGGAGTAGTCAGAGAAAAACCATGGACAGTGGTAAACTCGGCTCCATGGAAAGAGATCATGCTAATGAGAATTACAAACTGCTCTATCAAGCCTTGCACGTTGTGTGTGGGGAGTGACCCATAATCGACTCCATGTGAATTGATTTCCATCGTACCCAAGGTCAAACATGTTGAGAGAATTTAAGGTGTCGCTAAAAAGATTCATCTGCCAATAGGCTCGGGGAAGTTTTCACTACTCTTTTCAATGCCCTGGTGATATCCAGGTTAACCCTAATTTGGAGAAAGCGACCAATCGCAGATCCATGGTATCAACGTCCAGATACATGAATGATCCGATGGTGTTGCCAACTGTCATGTAAAAATTCTTATTCATTAAGCCAATGGGGATGTGCTAGGAAATTTATTGAGTAGATTTTGATGATACCATGTAAAACTTAAACTAGGAAGTTGGCACCCCATTTTTCTTGTAATTTGTATTATATTAGATAGGGTTAGAAAAGCTGAGTCAAGTCAGCTATGCCAAGGAATACAAGAAGTCAATTGCGAACTGGATTGAAGACTCTACTATGTGTCAGCTGAGTGTGGCCAAGAAGGAAGTCAAGGACTCGACTGAAGGAGTGTCAGCTGTGGAACAGCTGTAAGAAGTATCAGCCAAGTCATCTCATGAAACCAAGTCTCGAAGTTGAAGTGACAGTTGAGTTATCCAATGACTGGAGCTAACTCAAGTCACCTGGGGTAAAGACAGCAGTCTAGTCAAGACAACTAACTTAGATCTGTTGATTACAGTCAAGAATATTACTCAATATAGTAATATATCAAAGCTGTCAGGTCTAAAGTGTTAGTCCCAGAATTGTGCAAAAAGAATAAACCAATGGGAAAAACTGCACCTTGTGTCAGGCACCTGCAATGCTGCGATGATATTTAATACAAGGAAACGTCAACATCAAGGACTGCAACAAGACAAGCCAACGAACACAAGTGACATTTGAAATTAGCCTATCTCTTCAACGGGTAAAATTTCAAATGTACACTATAAAAGGCTGAGGAAGTTATTGAGAAAAGGTTAACTGAACCACGAACAAGCAAGCAATATTAAAGCATATAACCTGCAATATTCTCATAAACATTCAAGCAATTCCTCAAGCCTGAAACTCGAAGAAAATCGATCCCACACAAGTTGTGAAGGAAAGACAACTTCAAATCTGTTGAAGAGGAAACTTTTGAAGAAATCAAAGGGGTCTACTTTCCAAGCTAGGATTGTAGAAAGGTTCCAGGTCGAACCATTATAAAGTTTGTTGGAGGCCTTCATGATCAAATCCAAGAACTAGAGAAGTGAGCTGAAGTAGCAAGGCAGTTGCCCTGTGAAGAAGCTGAGTCGCAAGAGAAGCCAGTTGTGTGATCAAGGATGTCTGCAGACTGTTCACCGCTTTGTAAACTGATCTATTACATCGTGGATTCTTCCAGGAGTTGGAGAAGAGAGGATTAGAAGAATTACCCTATCTTCGAACCTCTATAAAATATTTGTGTCATTTACTTTCAGCAAATTTACTTTCCTGCATATTTACTCTATATCTGTTGTTAGAATCATATTTGTTATCCAACTGATAAATAACCAAGTGCTAAGAATCAAGTGTTGAAAACAAACTTAAAACAAATCTAAGGGTGTTAAGTCTTCCGTTGTTAAAAACCAATCAGCCAAGTTAAGTATTTGGCTTGAGCAACCGAGTTATACTATCAACAGCTCTACCGAGTCTGTTGAGTGGGTAACTTAGCTGAAAAGCCAACTTAGTTGTCCATCAAGGACACACTTGTTTGAGTCAACTCTGTTGAATTATTTTAAAAGGACTAAATCAAAAATTTGGTAAGGTTTATTCAACCCCCCTTCTAAACCTTACTTCACACCCCTTGGGACCTATTAGTGGTATCAGAGCGGTTTATTCATTGAGCCTTCCACACTGGTTACTGAACTAGATCTCTATCTTTTCCAAAAGTTTTTTAAACACTTGTATTTCCAAAATCTTTCATTTTAAGCAAAGTTATTATCATTGAAGCAAATTTGACATGCATTCCTATGTTCACTGTTGAAGAATTTGATGATTGGAAAATTCGTATGCAGGCTCATCTATCTGCATTACATGATGAAATGTGGCTTGTGATAGAGGATGGGCCACTGCAAATACTAAAAGTGAACACGGCTGTAAGAAGAGCAGCTGCAGCTGAAGGAGAAGAAGTTGTCGCTGAAGCAAGTCCAACCATGGTTAAAAAACCAAGGACTGAGTGGACTAATGAAGATAGGAAGACATACAACTTGGACAATGTGGCCAAGGACATACTCTACAAGACATTGGACAAAGCAATGTTCAATAAAGTCAAATCTTCCAAATCTGCAAAAGAAATCTGGAATAAACTGACTTTAATTTGTGAAGGATCAGAACAAATTAAAGAAACTAAATTGTTTGTTTCGTTCGTAAATTTGAAAATTTCAAAATGCTTGCAGTGAAACCATGGATCACCGGATGCCGATTCACTGAGATCACAAATGAGCTTTCAGCTCTTGGGAAAGAATATACACAAAAGGAAATGTGTATGAAGATCTTAAGAAGCCTCCCAGCTGAATGGGAAATGAAGACTACGGCCCTGAGACACTCAATGGACCTCTCAAGAACATCCAATCATGAGTTATTCTCATATTTCAAATCCTATGAGTTTGAGCTGAGAAGGAAAGACCAAGAGGAGACAGTTGTACCCAAGACAGCTGCACTGATGGCTAATGATGGAAAGAGAGCTGAACCAAATGAAGCCATAGACCAGGAGGAAATTGCCCTGATGGTCAAAAGATTCAACAAGTTCTTCAATAAGAACTATAAAAGAAATAAGGGTGAGACCTCCAGAAGACATTCAGCTCCTTCCAAGTCAAGGGAAGACAGGCCACCCAAGAGAGTTGAACATCGAAGGGTTGAATATCAGAGAGCTGATAATTCAAGAACAGAAAGAGCTGATCAAAGAGCTGAAAACTTGTGTTGGAACTGCAGACAACCAGGACACTTTGCAGTTGACTGCTCCTATCAACCAGTCAACAAATATAGGAATGAGGAAGATAGAAAAGTCTTCAGAGAAAGAAGACAGGAAAATAAGAAAACCATGTTAGCTGCTAAGACTGCTGAGATAGTCAAGTCCAAAGAAGTAGCAGACTCAGAGAGTAGTGAAGCTGACTACTCAAGTGGCTCTGAGGAGGAGGCTATGATTTGCCTTATGGCAAAAGTACAAGATCAACCAGATCAAGAAAATGAGGTACACTCTAACTCATCTCATTCAGACTCCAGTGATAGTGATTGTGATACACACACTTCATCACCCACTGATCTTTATGATTCATTAGGCAAAATGATGAAAGATTTTGAACACATAAAATCCTCACACATAATTCTAAATGAGGAAAACAGTAAGCTTAAAAGCCAAAACTCACAGCTGACTAAAGAGCTGAGTACTCCGAGTCATATAGATGATGAGAACACTAAGCTGAAGGCTGAAAATGCAAAGATCACAGCAGAGTTAGCTGCTATAGAAAAGAGGGAAAAAGATCTCAAAAATGTGATTGCCCAATTTACAAAGGCATCCAAATCATTGGATGATCTTATCATGAGTCAAAAAGAATGTGGAGACTAAACAGGCATAGGATTTAATTCCTTTGTGCACAGTCAAACTCCAAGAGTGATATTGGAAAAAGGATCTTCAAGCAATGAAGCATCTCAAAAATCCAAAACACCAAATGCTACACCCACATTCACTCCAAAGCACAACCACAAACAAACTGGCCTTGGATACAAAGGGAAAGGAAAACAACCAGTTGAGTATCTTTGAGAGGACAAATGAGAAGAAATCCAAATGAGTTCTTCAAAGAAACTCCAAACAAAAATACTCGTGAAAAGCAAACAGAGCTACCGTAAACCCTAAATTTGATCGAGAAACACACATGTTGGGAATGGTAGAAACTATCCAAACTATGCTGATTAGACTAATGTGAAACATCAGCAAAGACCAATGGAATACAAGCCAAGGTGGCAAACACCTAAAACTCAGCAAAGGTCATTCCAAAGGCAAAAGAGCTATTATCAGCACACATACGCACCCAAGCACTACACTCAGAAATATCACAACTATCCCAAGAAAACAATTGTTGAAACACAAACACAGGCATACAGACAAAAGAGACAGTTGTATGAACCTAAAACCCCCAAGCAATTTGCTAATGTGCACTATGATTATGGAACTGATAGATGACAACCTCTTAGAGTCAAGTCTTTTGGCTATAGGTTGGTTGGATCATCTTATAGCACTAACCCCTCAGACCTGGCAAGTATGGGTACCAAAAATTGATTTCCTTGATTGCAGGTTCAAGGAACAGCTGAGTGCCAAGGAACCTGGTACATGGATAGTGGCTGTTCCAGACATATGACAGGAAACAAGAAAAACCTATCAAGATTCAAGGAGATTAGAGGTGCAAAAGTCATATTTGGAGGAAATGAAGCTCCAGGAAAAATCAAAGGCACAGGATCTATCAAGAAGAATGGAATGGAAATCATAGATGTTGCTTATGTTGAAGGCCTCAACTTCAACTGGTTAAGCATCAGCCAACTCTGTGATAAAGGCTATAACGTTGGATTCAACATGGGAGTGTGCCAGATCAAAGATGCTGAATCAAATGAGATAGTGCTGCAAGGATCAAGACAGAAGAATATGTATGTGGTAGATTGGTCTACTACTACACCAAGCACTTGTCTGCTAGCAAAGAGTACAGCCGAATCAAGTTGGCTGTGGCACAAGAAGCTGAGTCATTTGAATTTCAAGACAATCAACAACCTTGCAAGGAGTCATCTTATAGAATGATTGCCAGACTTAGTGTACAAGAAAGAAAGTGTATGTGATGCATGCCAGATGGGAAAGCAAATAAAGTCTTTATTCAAGGATAAGCCAAGTCCTTCTTCAACAAGGATATTACATCTGTTGCATATGGATCTATTTGGTCCAGTTGAGCCAGCCAGCATAAGTAGAAAGAAATACACCTTGGTGGTGGTAGATGACTACTCAAGATATACATTGACAATCTTCATGTGTAAAAAGAAGGAAACTTTGCAGAAGTTACCTCAGCTGATGAAAAGAGTTCAAAATGAAAAGAGCCAAACCATTATAAAAATAAGATCTGACAGAGGAACTGATTTTGTTAATGGGATAATAACTCAGTATTGTGTTGAAAATGGGATTGCTCATGAGTTATCAGCTGCAAGAACTCCACAGCAGAATGGAGTGGCTGAAATAAGGAATAGAACTCTCAAGGAAGCTGCAAGGACCATGTTAGCTGAAGCTGGATTGCCTAAGAGATTTTGGGCTGAAGCCATCAACACAGCATGCTATACTCAAAATAGATGCATGATCAACAGGCAACTGACTAAGACTCCCTATGAAATTTGGACAGGGAGAAAGCCAAATGTTGCATATTTCAGGATATTTGGATGTAAATGTTTCATCCATAACAATGGCAAAGATAATTTAAAGGCTTTTGATGCTAAAGCTGATGAAGGTATCTTTTTAGGATACTCAGCTAAGAGTAAAGCCTATAGAGTGCTAAATAAGAGAACTATGGTTACAGAAGAGTCCATTCATGTGGTTTTTGATGAACCTAATGTAAATGGAGAAGATATTGAAGAGTTAGTTGATAAGCTGAATCAACTAACTATGCAGAAGAGTTCGTATGTTGAAGCTGAAGTAAGAGCAATCAACCCATATGAAGATGAGATAGCTGAATCTCAATGACATCTGGAAAGTCTACAGCTGAATGAAAATAAAAGAGCTGTTCAAGACAACTCAGCTGCAAGACGGCTGAATCCAGCAGACTTACTCCAACCTGATGTGAGATGGCTGAGAGACCATCCACCAGAGTTAGTTATTGGCATAAGAACCAGATCCAGAGCACAGCATGGAGATATGTTCACTTGTTTTATTTCCCAGATAGAGCCTAAAGATGTGTCTCAAGCATTGGATGACACACATTGGATTCAAGCCATGCAAGAAGAGCTGAATCAGTTTGAAAGAAACAAAGTATGGAAATTAGTGCAGAGGCCAACCCATCAAAATGTTATTGGCGCAAAATGGGTCTTCAGAAACAAGATGAATGAGGAAGGGTCTGTTGTAAGAAACAAAGCAAGATTGGTAGCCAAAGGGTATTGCCAAGAAGAAGGTATAGATTTTGATGAAACTTTTGCTCCTGTTGCAAGATTGGAAGCATTAAGGATGTTTCTTGCTTATGCTGAACATAAGAATTTCACTGTGTATCAAATGGATGTGAAGAGTGCATTTCTAAATGGATTGTTAGAGGAAGAAGTCTATGTTGAACATCCTCCAAGTTTTGAGCAAAAAACTATTGGAGATAAGGTATATAAGCTCAAGAAAGCATTATATGGACTGAAACAAGCACCAAGAGCATGGTATGATACATTGTCTCAATTTCTAACTGACAATGGATTCACCAAAGGCAAAGTTGATAGAAAACTCTTCAGAATTCAAGATGGAGAGAGTATACTGCTTGTTCAAATATATGTGGATGACATCATTTTTGGTTCCACAAACAAAGAGCTGTGTGACAAGTTCTCAAACCTCATGCAAGGTAAATTTGAGATGAGCATGATGGGAGAGCTGACTTTCTTCCTAGGACTTCAAGTCAAGCAAATGAAAGATGGAACCTTCATAAGTCAAACAAAATATACCATAGATTTGATGAAGAAATTTGGTATGGAAGAGAAGTCTTCTGTGAAAATTCCAATGAACACATCAGTCAAGATGGACATGGATGCAGATGGCAAAGTTGTAGATCAAACCAGATATAGAGCACTCATTGGATCATTGCTCTATCTAACAAAGAAGCAGGCCGACATCACCTTTGCGTGAGGTGTATGTGCAAGATTTCAATCGCACCAAAGGAGAGCCACATGACTACAAAATGCTAAGAGAATCCTAAGATATTTGAAGGGATTCCAGGAAGTTGGCTTATGGTATCCAAAGGAAGGTGGATTCAAGCTAATTGGTTACTCAGACTCAGACTATGCCAGATGTAGAGTTGACAGGAAGAGTACTTCAGGTACATATCAAATGCTTGGAAATAGATTGGTTTCTTGGTTCAGTAAGAAACAAAATTCAATTGCCACATCCACAGCTGAAGCAGAGTACATAGTTGCGGGTAGTTGTTGTGCCCAAGTCTTATGGATGAGACAACAGCTAAGAGATTATGATATTGAAGAAAAAGAGGTTCCAATTATGTGTGATAACACTAGTGCTATTGCAATCACTCAGAATATTGTGTTGCATTCAAGAACAAAGCACATTGATGTCAGATATCATTTCATAAGAGATCATGTTGAAAAGAAAGACATCACCTTGGAATACATCTCAACTGATAAACAGTTAGCTGATATATTCACTAAGCCTCTATGTGAATCAAGATTTGAAGAGCTCAAGAATGAGTTAGGGTTAATTAAGCTGAGTTGAAACTCAGAAGACTCAATCAGCAAAGAAAGAAGATGAGAAAATCAAAGCAGAGCAAGTTTCACACTTCAACCAAGTAAATCAATCTAATTGGGAAGTCAGTTGTATCGAGTTTGCTGACAGCTGAGTCTTCATAAGAAGAGAGAAGCAGAGTTAAGTCACGTTGGATATAAGTTGAATCATTTATGAGCTAAGTGACAAGAACGCAGTCATTTTAATTGAGCAGGAATGTTCTTAAGGATGACGTCAGCGTAATAATGACAGTCATAGTAAAAACTACACAGTAAACCATATGATTGGATATAAATGAAGTTGCATTTAATGCGGGGAATTAAATGCGGTATTGACATTCTAATCTTAGCCGTTGATTTTGATCAAAAAATTTCAAAATCCAAAATATGTCCTTTCAGGACCTTTATATACAGAACTTTGCACTTCTCTCTCCTCACGCAAACTGTTCATCTTCAAGCAAAGGAAGCATTTTCTCTTTGAAACCGAGTGCAAACCCTAGTCTTTCTCAAGCAAGATTTCCATATTTTCGATTGGTAGAAATGTCTGAAAATGGCCCCAAAGTACGATTTTGTAAATCTTTCAAAGCAAATCCACACTGGTGCCTCAGTGGATTTTGACGGAATGATCAAACATGGTGTCGATGAAACCCTGGTTCAGAAGATAGCTGCGATGTTGGAGAAATCCAGGCTGAAGGACTTTCTGACAATGGAATACTCTCATACGTACCTCGAGGAGATAGCTATGTTTTACGTAAACGCAGAAGTGCAGGACGACAAAATCAAATCTTCCCTCCACAGCAAGGTCATAAAACTCAGTGCAAAAGACCTTGTGAGAACTGTTTGTTGCCTTCAGAGGGCTTGAAGGAGATCTATGAGGCTGATGTCGACTTAGCTGCTGCTTGGAAGGAAGTTGCCAAGCCTGAGTATGCTGCGAAAGTGGTTTACACGGCCAAGAAGGAACTGTTGAAGGATGACTATCACAAGCTGATGGACGTCGTCTCAAAATGCATTGACATGAAATTCGGAAGCTTCAATCAGCTTTCCAAAACTAAGCTGATCGTGATGGTTGAGATCATGCAAGGAAAAGAGGTTAACTGGGTTGAGTTTGTTTACAGCAGACTCTGCCAGAATGTGCTGAACAGGACCTTCAAGAAGGATGAGTCCTTTGGATGCTCATTGGGCTATGGCCTTGTGATTGGCCATCTTAAGGAGGTAAAGGGCATTGCTCTTCGCCATGGAAAGCCTTTACACGTGAACAAGAAGATGTTTAGGGCAAATCTCTCTGATGCCCAGAAGAGAGCTCATGCTAAGAAAGGCGATACAAGTGAGGGGAATCACCGACCAAGACTCACCGAGACCCCTCCCCAAAGAAGAGAGTTGTGGCATCCAAGCCCGCTCCCGCCTAGCAAGCAAGCCAAAGAAAGCACATGCTCCCACAAAGAAAGTCCAAAGCACTCCGCCCATGCAACAGTCACATGCCCGAGCAAAAATGAGACTCCCGCCCACACAGGATAGATAGAGGAGGAGCACCATATTCACTCCCATATCGTAAAGAGGAAGAGGACTGCCAAGTCAAGAAAGGCAGCTGCCTCTAAGAAAAGTCCAAAAGCTTTCACTTTTGAGGAACCTGAGGATGTTGAACCAGAAGTTACTCTGCTCCCATCCAGGAAGCGAAGGCTATTCAGGTGATCTGAGCTTGAAAAGATAGTTGAATCCGGTACTCAGTCGGAGAAAGCAACTGAGACTGCTGGTGATCAAGAAGAGCAGTCTCCGAAAATTGTTGATGAGTTGATGCAGTCTGCTGATGACGATCAGCAGAGATCTGTCGAAGACCCAGCTGTAAGGAATATAGCTGAGAAAAGCGAAGCAGTTGAGACAACTAAGCCTAATGTTGAAAGAGTTGTCTCCCCTCCTATAACTGATGCTCTGCATCTGAGGAAGAGCAAGGTCTCTTACCTCCCATTCCGGAAACTGGAGGTGAAGGTGAAGATGATGATGATGATGATGATCATGTGATCATGTATTCTCCAGTTTATCCAGAAATTCAACGACGCTTAAGAGAATGGAGAGCATGGAAGTTGGATCACTCAAGGGTACAGTTCACTCGCCCTGAGTTCATTGAAGAAGAAAAAGAGCTTCTTTGATTCCTCTGCGTAAATGATGTTCGATCTGCCCTAAATGAAGAAAACTGTTTAGATATCCTTCGCATTCTCAAAGAGGAAGAAAATGAGAGAGCTTCCGAGCAAGCCCGAGCCTTGGAGAAATCCAAGATGTGCTAATTTACAGGCTCTCTAGAGCATACTCACATGCATCTTGATATGCTCTCAGATAGTGATGAGGACATAGATCCTGCTGCTGCAGATGAGAAGTTGGAGATGCAGCAAGCCTTGCAGGAATCCAAAGCCATGCATGATCAACGTTTGTTAGAAGGTCCAGGAGAGTCATCTCAAACTCTTCTGCAGACTGATCCTATGGGAGTGGCACAACAGATTGCGTCGGACATTGCTGCAGCCACGTTCCGCGTGCAATCAAATGATGGCTCCGAAGGAGTTAGCGATGAAGCTGGGAAGTTGGGCACCCAAGCTAAGCCTACCCCTGAAGAAGGTGTCCTCACACCTGCCCCAGCGGCTGAACACTCAAAGGACAAAGCCACGTCTCAGGAGCAGAGTGACCCCTCTATCAGTCACTCAGCTGGTGCGCCAGCTGAGGGGGAAACTCTCTCCACCATAGCTAGGTTGGAGGTTGTTGTGAGAGACACATCAATGAAGGAAGGAGGCGAAGGTGAGAAAGAAATTGAACAATAGCAAATTGACATTGACGAAGCTCGGACAGTTGAGTCTGTCTCAGCTGAAATGTAAATTGCTTTGAAGGCCGATGACACTGTTATTACAGTTGTGGCAAAGGCAAAGGATGGTGAAGCTTAACACTGGCTCAAAGTGCAATCCAAGGGGTTGAGACTCCTTTGGATGCCACTGTCCAAGACCCTAAGATAGCTGAGTCTGTCGAAGGGATTGTTTGAAGGCCCCGTGAGCAAGAGAGACCGCCGGGGGTATTGAAGGCCAACGGAAGGTTGAGACTTCCCTTGGTAAAAGTGTTGAAACTGAGAACATCCCTCAAATTGAAGGTGCTACCACAAAAGAAGTCATTGGTGCCCTTCAAGACTCCCAAAAAAACATTGACACATCATTTCTAGGATCGGAAGATGAAGCTGAGTCTGTTCAACATCATGATCCTACGAACGACACAGCTGAGGATGTTCACAAATCTCATAGCCAAGTTAGTGAAAAGACGACTCCCATGAGATTTAATTTTTATGATGAGCCAACTCCACAAGTCTCATCATCCTCCGAGACCGAGGAAGCTGTAAAGACAGTTGAGGCTCAGTCAGCTGGGCAAAATATCTCAAATGCCCCAGCTGGAACCGAGTCATCTGCGCAGGCTCTCACAACTGCAGCAGTAATGACTCCTTTAGCTCAGTCACAGGCTCCCACAGCTTTGACCACTATCGATTAAGTTGTCGCAGCTGAGGCATTGAGAGTTGAATCCACCCATCCAGAACAAGGGAAGGCGACGAAAGCAAAATACTCAGAGATCCCCTTTGTTCGCAGTGATGTTTTTGAGGAAGAATTTCCTTTTGCCATTGAATTGCCAGACTTAGAAGCTAAATCTGCCAAAGAATTAAGGAAATATACAGTGCGTGAAGAGCCAGTCATCCCCTCGGATACAATTGTTCCAATGAACTTTGACTTTGATGCAGAATGGCCAGAGCCGAGTTTGCCTCCGCAGCTGAGTTCCGGAAAGCTTTCAAGACTATCTGCGAAGAGATTGAGAAAATGGAACGCCATCAAGCATCTTTGGACCTCCGCCTGGACAATCGTGATGCCACCCTCATAGCCGATTTAAGAGGGATTATTGTGTGCCTCAGGGAATGGGCTGCGCAGCAGACAACTATGAGATCTGAGCAAGTCCGCTACTTTAAAGCATTGTTTACGAAAATGTTGTTATGGAGTGTGGATAATTTAGCATATCAGAAGAGAATGAAAGAGTACATAGAGAGGATCAATCAGTCCCATAAGTCGGAAATGGAGTTGCTGCAACATTTCCACAAGAATGAAGTTACCAGACTCGAAAATTCCATGAATGATAAATTCGGTCTTCTCATGGCTGAAATGAAGGTAGTCTCATCTGAGTCTAAGGCAACACGCTCCTAATTTCGTACAGCGTATGATGCAGCAGACTCTAAGCACAACTCCACTATCAGCCGACTGGACTTTATCCTTAGTGGGATGTTCCCTGGGATACCTCTCTCCTTTGATGATGCCAAAAAGGGGGAAGAGGAGTCCCTCAAGGGCTTGAAAGAAGAAATGCTGAAGAAAGGCAAAGCACCTGAGTGGGAAAGAAGTTCGAAGGATATGAAGCTGATGTTCGCTGAAACCCCTCAGCTAGGTCAAGTCACAGCTGATATTCTTAGCAAGCTACCCGTGAAATTACCTATCGAGAAAGCTGCAGTGGCCATGAAAGATAAGAGAAAGGTCATTGAAGTTGCATGTGAAAAAGGTAGCTGAGAATACGTCAGCAAGAGTGGAAGAACTATTGAAGCAGCATGGTGGTCTACCAGCAGGATTAGAAAACATCATGATAGAGCCCCCCAAAGAAGTAATGTCGGATGCAGGATCTGAGCCCAGATCTGTGGAAGAATTTCAAACCTAGAAGCTGAAGGCTACTTTGAAGGAATGACCCTGACTCAAGCCTGGGAGTTGTACTAGGAAAAAGGCCTGGAAGTGTGCAACCAAGCTGAGAAGCAGCAGAGTGCAAGCAGTCACACAGCTGGTAGGTCCAAGGCTCCTGTACAATATACTCCTAGAGGAAGAGGAGCTGAGTTAAGAAAGGGAAGACAAAGTGGCACTGGAAGAAGTTTTCAATCTCGGCCTAAGCCGAAAGATGTCACTTTTGTGGACCCTGAGAAAAGGGGAATCATATACGGGGCTGGCCATGACCATCTTGCAAATTTAGAAGTCGCTCGAAAAATTGAAGAAGCGAGGAAAAGGATGGCGGAAGAAAGTGTTAGAGCAACCCGTGAGTGGGAAGAAAGGTAACGAAGGGATGACCCTGTTGCAAAGCGATCTTATGAGAAGAAGAAAATAGAAGAAGAAGAAAAGAAAAGAAAAGGCAGAAAGCTGATGAGGAAGAGGAAAGAAAGAAAAAAAAGAGCCTGACAGGAGAAGAGCTGAAGAAGAAAGAGGAAGGAAGCAGCAAAGGCGTTGAAGTGTTGCTGCAAACCCCTTCATGTATTTTTGTGTAAATACATCTACGTAAGTCTTCTGTAATAAGCTTAGTGAATTTCCCTGTAATTTTCACTCTTTATGTATCTTAGATTAGATATACTATGTTTTGACATGTATATATTTTTATTGCTATGATACTGAATGTAAGTTGTTGTGTAAAGGACAAGAATGCTATGATCAATAAAAGATCTATTTTAAGCATACATTCTTTGTTACTACATTGCCTATATGTATCCTTGTTGTTTACTTTCTTTAAATATTTTTAAGTTTTGGCATCATCAAAAAGGGGAAAATTGTTAGGAAATTTATTGAGTAGATTTTGATGATACCATGTAAAACTTAAACTAGGAAGTTGACACACCATTTTCCTTGTAATTTGTATTGTAATAGATAGGGCTAGAAAAGCTGAGTCAAGTCAGCTATGCCAAGGAATACAAGAAGTCAATCATGGGACTCGGATTGAAGACTATGTTGGGTGTCACCGAGTGTGTGGCCAAGAAGGAAGTCAAGGACTCGACTGAAGGAGTGTCAGTTGTGGAACAGCTGTAAGAAGTGTCAGTCAAGTCATCTCAAGAAACCAAGTCTCGAAGTTGAAGTGACAGTTGAGTTATCTAATGACTGGAGCTGACTCAAGTCACCTGGGGTAAAGACAGCAGTCTAGTCAAGACAACTGACTTAGATCCGTTGATTAAAGTCAAGAATATTACTCAATATAGTAATATATCAAAGTTGTCAGGTCTAAAATGTTAGTCCCAGAATTGTGCAAAAAGGAATAAACCAATGGGAAACACTGCACCTTGTGTCAGGCACCTGCAATGCTGCGAAGGCATTTAATACGAGGAAATGTCAACATCAAGGACTACAACAAGACAAGCCAACGGACACAAGTGACATTTGAAATTATCCTATCTCTTCAAAGGGCAAAATTTCAAATGTACACTATAAAAGGCTGAGGAAGTTATTGAGAAAAGGTTACCTGAACCACGAACAAGCAAGCAACATTAAAGCATATAACCTGCAATATTCTCATAAACATTCAAGCAATTCCTCAAGCCTGAAACACGAAGGAAATCGATCCAACACAAGTTGTGAAGGAAAGACAACTTCAAATCTGTTGAAGAGGAAACTTTTGAAGAAATTAAAAGGGTCTACTTTACAAGCTAGGATTGTAGAAAGGTTCCAGGCCAAACCATTATCAAGTTTGTTGGAGGGCTTCGTGATCAAATCCAAGAACTTGAGAAGTGAGCTGAAGTAGTAAGGCAGCTGCCCTGTGAAGAAGCTGAGTCACAAGAGAAGCCAGCTGTGTGATCAAGGCTATCTCCAGACTGTTCACCGCTTTGTAAATTGATCTGTTACATAGTGGATTCCTTCAGGAGTTGGAGAAGATAGGATTAGAATAATTACCCCTTCTTCGAACCTCTATAAAATATTTGTGTCATTTACTTTCAGCAAATTTACTTTCCTGCATATTTACATTATATCTGCTTTTAGAATCATATTTGCTATCCAACTGATAAATAACCAAGTGCTAAGAATCAAGTGTTGAAAACAACTTAAAACAAATCTAAGGGTGTTAAGTCTTCCGCTGTTAAAAACCAATCAGCCAAGTTAAGTATTTGTCTTAAGCAAAAGTTATACTATCGATGACTCTATCGAAATCATTGAGTGGGTAACTTAGCTGAAAAGCCAACTTAGCTGTCCATCAAGGACGCAGCTGTTTGAGTCAACTCTATTGAATTATTTTAAAAGGACTAAATCGAAAATTTGGTAAGGTTTATTCAACCCCTCTCCCCCTTCTAAACCTTACTTCACACCCTTTGGGACCTACAGGATGTCTTGTAATTGGATCCAGAAAGGGCAGGCTTTTATATCCCCTCTAGAGCTAATTTGGTTTGCGGTCGCCTAGGCTAGGACAAGAAGAGATTTATCAAAAAGCCATGGGGCACCCGATAGTACCTTTTATTGTCAACAAGATTGGGAAATCGGAAGAGGACGGTATTATCACTCAGTGGTTTGCATGTTAAGTCGTGACGGGGATTCCATAGGCGTATGAATATGGCTGATATAGATTCGCTATTGATTGTGCAGGGGGAGAAGATTGTTAGTCCAAGTGGCTACAAAAATCTAGAGAGGGTGAATATATTTTCACGATTTTCCGATTTATGCCTTTTTCCGAAGAAGATAAAGAAGAAAATATAATAGCAGAAAAATAAATCAACACTCAATGATTTACAGTGCGTCAACCACCTAGTGCCTACGTCCACTACCACCCGGTATGTCATGGTGGATTTCGAAAAGAAAATTTTATTAATCAATACCAAACGATTACAACTTCACCTTGAAGAGAACCAAACTCTTCTTACAACAACAACCTTGAAGAGCACCAAACGCTTCCAACTCGAAGCGCACCAAACTCTTCAACACATCGAAGAGTACCAAACTCTTCAACACCTCAAAGAGCACCAAACTCTTCAATACCTCGAAAAGCACCAGACTTTTCAATCAACTAACTCTAATCAACCAAATGTGTTCTTGCCAAAAGAACACTAATAATGATTTCTTGTTTTAGATGATGTTACAAATACAATCAAAGATTACACTTTGAATGAAATATTACAAAAACTGCAAATGTAATCAAGAAGGAAAGCCTAATAAGCAAGATGTGAAAGTTTAGTGCTTAGGTTATTACAACAAGAATGTCGAAAATGAAGTACAATTGATTTGCTGAGATTTCTTGTTGTATTGTAGAATTGTGTGTTGTATTTGATCCTCCAATGCTTCATCTATTTATAGAAGAGCTTCAAGATGTAATCTTCAAGATAGGCTCCTCCTAATTGAATTTTGTCTGCAAAAGAAGGATCAAAACATCTCCAAAAATAGTTAATAAATTTAAATCTTTAATTTGCTGAGAAGTGTTGCTGCAATGGATAAAATTTTCTGTCAAAAGAATATAGTGATTGGTCGCTATGTTTAATATTTGAAATTTTAAACCGTTGAATAAAGCTTTGACACAGAATGGCAAAGAGGGCGACTGGTCACTGTCTATGGCAATCGGTCGCTATACCACATCGACCGGTTGCTATAGATAGTGACCATTTGCCCTAGAAACAGAGAGAGAAGTTAAATAATTCAACCCTTCAGGCACCGGTCTGTTTTAAGTTTTAAAACACACAAGTATGGGTCACCCTACTATAGCAACCGGTCTCCCTCTTCACAGATGAGTTGTCCGATTTTTATCAAAAAAAATGTTCAAGAAGTACTATAAATACTTAGTAAAAATCGAGCAAAATGGATTGAAGTATTTGGACAACTTTTAGAGACATTGTTTTAGTTTAAAACTCATTTATGTGAAATTATCTAAATTAATAAAATACTTTGATATAACAAACTCCCCCTTTTGATGATTTCAACCCAAAACAATTTTTAGAGAGCGAATCAAGGTTTTCCGTTCAAAATAATCTATCTATTTTAAGCAACACGTATCAAGACAAAAAAATATAAGATAGAAAATAAAGTAAGGAGCAAAAGTTTATCAAAACATCTTTTAAAAGCTCATCCTATCAATATGCATTGAAGCCAAAAACTTAAAAGCTAGAAGCTTAGCTTTTTCAAAATAGCTTAAAACCCCCTGTCAAAATAAATCATTAGTCACATAGCTCGACATATTCAAGAGTAATAAGACAATACTCCACAACTTAAAAACTTTAGCTTATTCGAATAAGCTTTTTACCAATGAGTTTTTCCTATGAGCTTTTTCTTACTCAATTGATCTTACCATTTAGCTTTTTGAGCTCATTGTATTTTTATCCCCCTTTGAAATCATCAGAAAGACCATTAGCATAAGAATGCATCATATATATATATATATATATATATCAAATTCAAAGCATAAAAACATGTAATATCCATGAAAATAATATGCTATGATTAAAGTCTAGAATCTTAACACGTGGAAACGAGCAATGGGGTAAAGTACCATAATATCATGTGAAGACCATGAGAGAGACATCATTTTATACAATTATTGTTTGATAAATGGTTTTATCATGATTTTGATGATTTTATTTTTATACCAAAACAATGGTTTTAAAGGTTGTCCAAATACTCCTAAACGATTTAAAATGGTTTTAATATTTTCCGGAGTATTTTCTCAAGTTTATTTCCGATAATATTGGACAGCAATTTTAATGATTTTATGTCAATGAGTTATTACACTGAAACTATGTTTCTAAATGTTGTCCTAATACTCCCAATCGGTCTAAAATGCTTTTACTATTTTTTCAGAGTATTTATTGGAATTTATATCGGACAACACTTTTTGTGTTAATGTGTTATTTCATCAAAACTATATTTCTAATGTTGTCCTAAATACTCCGATCGGTTTAAAATGTTTTTACGAATTTTTTGGAGTATTTCTTGATGTTTATTTTCGACAAAAATTGGACAACATTTCATTTAGGAGGTCGACTGGTCGACCAAAGAGGCGACCGGCACTGGGAACGCATTTCACGGCGAACTCCCGAACTCCTTAAAAATAGTCGGGGTGATCGGTCACCATGGTGGGCGGCACGGTCGCACTCTGAGCGGCGACCGACCGACTTTTTGGACCGGTCACCTTGTTGAAATTTTGTTGCGTTCTTTTCAAATCTTATTAGTGCGCGACGTCGCCCTAATGTTTGACAAAGAAAAATTCTAACCGTTGTGCAAAGAGACACTTTTCCCTAAATTGTGGGATTGATTTCTAACAGCTATAATCTTGATTTTAATTGCAATTTTTTTGTAGATATCAGATTCCAAGAGGAGCCTATCGATGTTCAACCATCTCCTATAAATAAAGGAAGATTTGAAGCACAACAATAAGAGAGAACAACACAACACAACAAGATATACTCAAGCAAACACTTGGTCTTCTATTGTCATTATTCTTGTTGTAATTTGCCTAGCTTATCACTTTCACATCCTTGAGGTCTAGGCTATTCTTGATTACACTTGCACTCAATTGTATAATTCATTATCGAGTTGTAATCTTGAATTTTTGGGTTATCATTCAACACAAGATATCCTTGTGAGTGTTCTTGTGGTAAGAATACACTGGGTGATCTAGGTGTTAGGTGTAAGAAGATTGTGGTAATCCTCTTGTTGAGGTGTTGAAGAATTTGGTATTCTTCAAGGTTGAAGATTGTGGTAATCTTCACAAGGTGCCGTTGGAGATTGTGGTAATCTCCAAGAGAGATTGTGGTAATCTCAAAGTTGGTGTTGAAGAAAAGTGTGGTGTTCTTCAAGGTGTTGTTGTAAGTTGGTGTTGTATTAATTTTGGTAATTAATAAAATCTTTTTTTTTCTTTTTGAAATCCATCCCTGGATATCTTGGGGTGGTAGAGGATTAGGCCCTAGGTGGGTTGAACCTCTATAAATCGACGTGTGTTGTTTACATTCCGCACATTTATTATTGTCTTGGCTTGTCTTGTTCGAAAAAGAGGGTAAAATTGAAAAGATGGAGATAATCTATTCACCCCCTCTAGATTATCGTAGTCGCTTGGACTTACAAGTGGTATCAAAGCCAAACTCTTTTTGGCAAGCTCGTTTCACATCGCGAGTGAATAGGAACGATCGTCGGCTACGAACAAAGCTCATCTTTCCGGCACCTCCACCACCAATCCACCTCTATTTGATTCCAAAAATTTTATATTTTGGAAAGAAAGAATGGAATGTTATTTACAAGGTTGCGGGTTCGATATTTGGAACATCGTCATAAATGGAGAATCAATTCCGATGAAAGACACACCACACACCTCCAAAGGCCTCAAAGAGCTCAATGATGAAGAGAAGAAAATCATCTCCTTAAACGGTAAAGCTCTCAATATTTTGTATTGTTCACTTACTAATTTGGAATATGAACATATTGTAGGAATTCGATCGGCTCATGGAGTATGGCAAAATTAGAAGCCATTCATGAAGTATATGCAAATGATAGGAGCAACTCAAAAGCATCTACTTCTCAAAGGGATACAATATCAAATCTAAGGAACAAGCCTCTTACAACTTCCAACTATGAAGAAGTTGAACATTGTCTCATGGGCATCGAAGAAGAAAACGAGGTATGTCTTAAACCCTCTACTTCCTATGATATTGTTATTCAAAATGATTATAGTGATTTGCAAAATGATTTTGATGATCTTCAAAATGAATTCCAAAATTTACTTGTTAAGTACAAAAATTTTGAAAAAGGAATTCATTGTGTTGAAAAATGAAAAGGATAGTTTATTTACTTCCTATGAATCACTATCATGTGCTCACACCACTACACTTGACAAGGTTAGAAACCTTGAAAAAGAAAATAGTACTCTTGTTGAGGATATTAATTGCATGAAAAAGGATTTATCAAAATCCAACTTGAAAACCGATAAAATGACCAATATTGTTGATAGTTGTGATAAATTGAAACAAGGACTTGATCATAAGCCTAGTATTGTTAATTATGTGAAAAGAAATCAAGTACCTATGTATGATGGTCATTATGCTCCTAAAATTGTTACTTGTTTTTATTGCGGTAAAAAGGGTCATACGGTAAATACTTGTCGGGTTAAAAATAGCTCTAATTATTTGTGGAGACCTAAAAGTCTCAAGACTAATCCCAAAGGACCCAAGCACTTGAGGGTACCACAAAACAATGTCATTTTAGGTACCCTCGTGGAATAATAATCGAAGAAAATCTATACCGCCAAGAAGATATCAAATGACCATTTCATTTGATCAAAGGAGAAAATATTTTCAACAAAGTCAATTTCTAAGAAGAGGAAATAATCAAAAATGGGATGAACAAAATCCTTGGAAATGGCAAAAACATCATCAACAAGATGATTTTCCAAGAGAAAAACACTTTCAAAAATGGGAAAGCCACAATGCTTGGAAATGGAGCAATTGGAGAAACCATCATCAACAAGACGATTTTCAAAGGGGAAGATATCATCAACAATAGGAATGACACAACCCATGGAAATGGCGAAATTGGTAAACCGTATCTCCCTATTTAAATATGCATTTTATTTTTGCATGTTCTTATTTGTGTTTAAATTGCAAAATGAGTTTTAAAATTTATAAGGTCCTCAATAAATATTTGTGTTTTTAAAATCCTTTGAAAATGAGACCTTACATGTTGTTTTTAAACTCTTATGGATTTCTATAGCATTAGTATTTTTATTGTGATATCTCTTATTACTTGGCCTACACTTGTGCTATTATATCTTGTGCAAAATTTGTTTAAAGTATTGTGTAGGACTCATGTATATTCACAAATGGCTATCTACGTCATAATATGTCAAGAGTGACATAAACTATCGAGGTACGCTCATCATTGGTATTCATCTTATAAACTCGATCTGATTGTGCCATATGACTATGTGCTTGTTTTATACAAGTGCCATTAAGAGGATGTTTTGATTTTTTGAAAAGGCATTATTTGACATAGCTTGTTTTATCCAAGATTTGTAAAGGATTATATTTTGTTTTGACAAAACAATTGATCTACTAAGTTATGCATTTTATTGCACATGCCACTATTCTTGGATACTTATGTCAAACCTCTTGTTCATATGATTCTTGTAAATGATGTCTCAACTATGTGCTCTCTTATTGTCAAATTTCAAAAGAGACCTTATGTAGCTTTCTTAAGCTTATTTGAACTTGAGTGATTTATTAGACTCTTGATGATGCATAATATGTGGTGCTTAAAATAGTGTATCTATTATTCGATATTACTATGCTCGTGTGCAAAATATCTTGTTAAAGATTTTGCAGAAATTTGTGATATTTCGCAACAAGTTTGATGAACAAGACAATGTTAGTAGCTCAATGATATTGTCAAGAAGAATGTAATGATTTTGATGTAATATTTGCACTCATAGCACATTTAGAAGTTATTTGCACTTTACTTGCCCATTCTTGTTTTGAGAAAATTTCAAGCTCTATCAAATGGATGTTAAATCCAATTTTCTAAATGGTTTTATTCAAATAAGAGTCTATCGGAGTTTAAATTTTTTAGGCCAAATGATTTTTATAAAAAGGCCTTGCGGTTGATACAAGCCCGTATATGGTTTGATAGACTTAGCTATTTTTGCAAAATATTTTACAAAAGGTAAAGTTGATACTACACTTCTTGAAAAAGGGCAAGGTTGTTTACTTGTGTGAATTTATGTTGATAATATTTTTGGTGCTACTAATGAATATTTGTGCAAGATATTTTTTCAAGTCAATGCAAGGTGAACCTAAGATGATCATGATGAGGAAGCTCAAATTTGATCATTGGAATTCAAGTTCATAATGCCAAGAAAGTGATTATACTCCACACTCAAAAGAAGAAGTGAGGCATTGAAGAAGAAAGAACCATTTCAACCTATATGGCCACAAATATAAAAATTTGACAAAGGTTGAGGTAGGCATGTTGATTGACAAACAAATTCGAGGTATGTTTATTCGTTTATTACTTCTTAGACTCGACATTCTATATGCCTTTATGTCTATTTGCTCCACTTAAAAACAATCCCAACAAATCTCTTTAAAGTGCCGTTAAAAGAAATTTTCAAATACTTGTAAGGCACTTTCTTCTTATGACTTGTTCATCCAAAGTTTTAAAACGTTATTATTTTTGGGATAACAAGTCCTAGGTGAAAATTTTATTTTTCAAAATATGGTTCATCATAATCGAACTAAGCATATTAAGATTCGATATTTTTTTAAGGGACGGCATGTTTTAACAAAAAAAACTTGAGATATGTTTAATTCAGTCTCAAGGATAACTCGCGGACTTTTTAATCACTCACCATCGAGTATTTTACCTCATTCCGAGCTTGATTATGACATAATTTATATTGAATGAGGTCTATGTTTGCATTTTGCACGTTTTTTTAAAACTAAGGGGCGAAAAATCGGATTTTTGGATCAAACTTGAATTTGCAAAACAGAAAAGAAGCGGTGGGCTGAAGGAGTTGAGGCCGACCGGTCGCCCCCTCCAACCGGTCGCCCCTGCTGATTTTTCGGATAAAATGCGTCTGTTTTCCGTACTTAGCCATTTTTGGCTCTTTTGGCCATTTTTCGTCCCTTCGCAAATTGCACACAAATTTCACTCCAAATTTGTTTTGTTACATACATTTCATATCTTGGACCTATTTAGGCTTGATTATCATCATCATTGCTCATCTTTACCGATTAAATGGTAAGAATTCTACTTCCTTATCTCAATTGGGTTGAACCCTGAGAACTTGGCCTATATGTATTTTCTTGATGAAATCAGTATATGTTTGTGATGAGATTGTTATTTATGATATATTGTATTGTGTTTGAAATGATTTGGTGATGAAAAACTTGGCTTGATTGCATTTACAAGGGCTATATATATCATCTTCAATTTTGACGCCCGCCAAGTGTTCGATAAAATGTCTCAATGAAAAATTCATCACCTACATGACTCTCTTGTTTTCAAATGTCTTATATATTTATAGAGATCATGTTTTGCAAATCAAATGAGTTTTCATAAGCTTCTACAAGTCGTATGTCTTTGGGGTGGTAGAGCACGTAGTCCCTAGGTGGGTGAAGCTCTTTAAATCAACGAGTGTTGTTTAATTTCCGCATTTACATTCTCGTCTTTGCTTGATTATTAGAAAAAGAGGGCAAAATCTGAAAAACCGAGATAATCCATTCACCCCCTCTAGATTATCGTAGCCACTTGGACCAACAAAGATGATCGATTTTTCCCTCACATTTGGCCTATAAGCTTCATTGTTAAAATAGCTCGATACATCGGTTTAGTTGAGCACTTTGATATGATTATATGATGTTTTTATCGTGCTAACATTCTTTTTGATGATTCCAAGGGGAGAAACAGGTTATAAGCCCATTAGCTCATAAAAGCTAAGTTAAGCTAAACAAAAGAAGCTATGAGCTATGACTTCCTAAAGTAATAAGTTGTGCATTATACTTAGTCCAATTATTGTATGATGGACTCACATATTTGTCTAATGATGTTTTGTTGACAGGGGAGCTTATAAGCTCTTGTACTTAAGTTCAATATGTAAAAGCTAAAGCTTTTAGCTTGTGGTTGATTGCTTTTACATTACTCTTGTTGTGCATATTGATAGGGGAGCTTTTGCTATATATGTTTAATATATCTACTCCCATCCTTGTGATTATATTGCGTGGAATGTTGTCGCTCACAACGGATAGTTCCTTTTTAACCGAAAATTGTTTTGTTTTCAAAATCGACCTCGTTAAAATTGTTTTGGTTTGTAATCATCAAAAAGGGGGAGATTGTTTGATAAATGGTTTTATCATGATTTTGATGATTTTGTTTTTATACCAAAACAATGGTTTTAAAGGTTGTCCAAATACTCCTAAACGATTTTAAATGGTTTTAATATTTTCCTGAGTATTTCCTCAAGTTTATTTCCGATAATATTGGACAGCAATTTTAATGATTTTATGTCAATGAGTTATTACACTGAAACTATGTTTCTAAATGTTGTCCTAATACTCCCAATCGGTCTAAAATGCTTTTACTATTTTTTCAGAGTATTTATTGGAATTTATATCGGACAACACTTTTTGTGTTAATGTGTTATTTCATCAAAACTATATTTCTAATGTTGTCCTAAATACTCCCGATCGGTTTAAAATATTTTTACGAATTTTTCGGAGTATTTCTTGATGTTTATTTTCGACAAAAATTGGACAACATTTCATTTAGGAGGTCGACCGGTCGACCAAAGAGGCGACCGATACCTGGGAACGCATTTCACGAAGCAGAACTCCCAGAACTCCTTAAAAATGGTCAGGGTGACCGGTCACCATGGTGGGCGACCGGTCGCACTCTAGGGCGACCGGTCGACCCCCTTTGGACCGGTCACCCTGTTGAAATTTTGCTGCGTTCTTTTCAAATCTTATTAGTGCGCGACCGGTCGCCCTAATGTTTGACAGCAAAATTCTAACCATTGTGCAGCAGACAACTTTTCCCTAAATTGTGGGATTGATTTCTAACAGCTATAATCTTGATTTTAATTGCAATTTTTTTGTAGATATCAGATTCCAAGAGGAGCCTATCAATGATCAATCATCTCCTATAAATAGAGGAAGATTTGAAGCACAACAATAAGAGAGAACAACACAACACAACAAGATATACTCAAGCAAACACTTGGTCTTCTATTGTCATTATTCTTGTTGTAATTTGCCTAGCTTATCACTTTCACATCCTTGAGGTCTAGGCTATTCTTGATTACACTTGCACTCAATTGTATAATTCATTATCGAGTTGTAATCTTGAATTTTTGGGTTATCATTCAACACAAGATATCCTTGTGAGTGTTCTTGTGGTAAGAATACACTTGGGTGATCTAGGTGTTAGGTGTAAGAAGATTGTGGTAATCTTCTTGTTGAGGTGTTGAAGAATTTGGTATTCTTCAAGGTTGAAGATTGTGGTAATCTTCACAAGGTGCCGTTGGAGATTGTGGTAATCTCCAAGAGAGATTGTGGTAATCTCAAAGGTGGTGTTGAAGAAGAGTGTGGTGCTCTTCAAGGTGTTGTTGTAAGTTGGTGTTGTATTAATTTTGGTAATTAATAAAATCTTTTTTTTTCTTTTTGAAATCCATCCCGGATATACTGGGGTGGTAGAGGATTAGGCCCTAGGTGGGTTGAACCTCTATAAATCGACGTGTGTTGTTTACATTCCGCACCTTTATTATTGTCTTGGCTTGTCTTGTTCGAAAAAGAGGGTAAAATCGAAAAGATGGAGATAATCTATTCACCCCCCCTCTAGATTATCGTAGCCGCTTGGACTTACAATTATGATTAATATGTGAATTCCAATCAAGTAAACCAATGAGGAATGCAAAAGAGTGAAATTTTCATTGAGATATTTTAGCAAACACATGACATGCATAGATAGAGAAAAATGATGTGGATGCAATTTAGATATAGAATTATGCGCAAAATTTCAATACCAATCCCAATTCTATTGCAATAATTCAACAATGTAAACAATCCCCATCAAATAAATTCAACATATTCAAAAAATACCAAAAGTTCCAAAATTATTCAAGGGTTCAACCCATGGGAGATAATGAAAGTGGAACCAAACTTACCATTGATTGTGAAAGAGTAATGAGAGAGATGGGTGATGTACTTGGGAGTCCAAAATATAGTAGCAGATGTATAAATTATTATCATGAGAACAAACGGGAGAGTGGAGTTCAAACCATGGGAAGAGGACGGACAGTTTTAAAATATTTTCAGCATGTATAGCGAACGGTCACTGTAGGGGGAGACCCGTGCCTGAAGACAGCGACCGGTTGCTGTATAGGGCGACATGTCCCTATTTTTAGTGTAAAATTCTGTCTGATTTTTGAAATAAAATTTCCACCCCAAAACTTATCTAATGAATGTAAAATGCTCAAAATGCAAATATAGACTTTATTCAATATGCATTATGCCTAAACGAGCTAAAATTGAGTTAAAAGGCTCGGCGGGTAACATTTTTGTGAAAAGCCCGCGAGTTGATCTTAAGACGACAAAGCACATCTCAATTTTTCATTTAGGAACACAATCCCTTAAAAAGATATCGAACCTCAATATGTTTGGTTCGATTATGATGAATTGGACTTTGAATAACCTTTTAAAGAAGAATTATCATTCTTTGGATAAAACAAGCCATAAGAAATAGTGCCTTCCAAATATCAAAAAATTCTTTTTACGGCACTTAGATGAGATTCTTTGCGATTGCTTTGAAATCAAGCACATAGGCATATGGCATGAAGAATATCGAGTCTATGAGTAGTAAGATAAGTTGATGAACACACCTCGATTTTGTTTTTGACAAACAATTTACCATTTTCATTCTTGTCCAGTTTGATATTGATATCCATTGATTTCTCTATGATCCTTTGTTCTTTAATACCAAAATATCTCTTGCAATATCTTAAAAACAAAAAATTTTGCACAAGAGTTTAGTGGTACCGGATAAGATCGGCTATGTTGATATGAATGGTATTCAATTTTCTTTCGAAGTATAAGAGAAGTAGCACATACTATGTCTTGTAAAATCAAAATAAGTTTGATGTATCATGTAAAGTCTAATGTGATTATTTAAAAGCTTTATAAGGTTTCCTTTTAAATTTAAAAATCCGGGAGTTATAAAATTGAGACCTCATTTCTTGAAAAATATTTGATGATCAATACATGAATTTTGAAAATAAAGACAAAAAATATGCACATTAATTATTAAATGGCTCAAAAATATAATTAAAAAAATAGGCTAACACACTATAAGAAGGAGAGTAGAGTTACCAACGTCGTCATTGCCAACGGTTGTATTTTTTCCATTGTTGATCATAATTATACATTCTTCTTGAGGTATGATATTGTTGAAAGTATTTTCTCCTTTGATCATATTGTGTGAACATTTGTTGTCTATTAGTCATTTTAAATTTTCTTTAACCATTGTTGCGTCGAGTTCCTATAATAAAATTATTTTGTGGTACCCTCAAGTATTTGGGTCCAATGGGATTAGTATTAAAACTTTTAAGTCTCCAACAATAATTTAAGCTATTTCTAGCTCGACAAGTATTGGTCGCAATAAAAACATGTAATAGTTTTGGAAGCATGATGAGTTGCATAAGTAAAAGTAGGTACTTGGTTCTTTTTCATATCATGGATAACATTTGGTTTATAACCAAGTCCTAATTTCAAATGATCACTATGTTGTACATCAAGAATCTTGGTGATTTTGTCCGTACTCAAGTTGAATTTATTCATGTCATTTCTAAGACAATCAATATTCTTGACTAGAGATTCATTTTCTTTTTCAAGAGTTCTAACATTCTCTAGTGTGATAGTGTGAGAACAAGAAAGTGATTCATATGAAACAAATAAACAATCCTTTTTTATTTTTCATAGTGTTGAATTCCTTTTTTAGATTTTTGTATTTAACTAGCATGCTTTGGAGTTCATTTTGAAGTTCATCATAATCATCTTGCAATTTATTAATGAAAGACATAGAAGAATTAGAGCGTACCTCATTGTCTTTATCGATGCCCATTAGACATTGCTCTGTTTCTTCATCATTGGATGTTGTAAGAATCTCATCTCATGTTTTTGGTTCGGCTTTGGCATTCAATGTTGTAACACCCTTACCCTTATAAAATGTATTCATATAGCATAAAATATTATAATTCATAAGCGGCACAACGGTATTCCACATGCTATTAACATGATAATAATGAATTGTAACCCTTTTCGCATGAGCGGAAGTATTTACTCAAAAAGATTTAACAACGCTTATTTACACATGTGCATTTATCCATATTACAAGACCTTAACGATCGTGCCCTTTTATATACAGATCAAAAAAGGGCTTCCTATATGAAATGCAAATGATGAGCTGAGGGAGAATGATATGAATCCAGCCGGCCGACCTTTGATCCATGCTTTAAACTTCTGTCACACTCCACGGATAAACTTTTATCTACAATAACTAAAAATTGGCAACACTGAATTTGGTGAGTTGCAAGCTCAGCAAGTATAATCCAATAACAAGTTATTTAACATCACATAGGTACATCATCAATAACTATTTCTCATCCTCTGTTTATATTATTCATAAAACACACATATGCTTGATCATATTCTTTTATTGTTATGGGCCAGCTAATACCAAGAATAAATCGTGATCACGAATATGGCTATAGCACTCTGTAATTCTTAATTCACGTAGAGTTCAGTGAACTCAGGGTGGTCGTACGGTACTCTATAATCCAGAATTTTTGGATATCTGTAAGTTTGTAACACATGATTCAAGGTCATTAGCGGCCATAACAGAATCCATTAATCTCTCATGAGTATTTTCTGTAATCACATATCTTATTTTCATAGAAATGACATCATTGGAGATCACATATCTCAATTCAATTTCCATCTCGTCATTTAGAGATCATATATCTTAATTTCACCACAATATCACCATAGAGAATCATACAATTCACGTTAGAGCACCATAAGTTTCTAATCACTATAGCCAAACAAGTAAACAATTCATTCATATAATCATACAAGTCAAATAATAAGTTAAAAGATTGTACTCACTAGTGATGTTCCTATCCCGATGCTTTTCGCTTAGTTGGCCTTGTTTGCTCCTTTATCGAGATCTTGCCCTATTATATAACATAACCAATTTGAAGTCAAGTATTTAACGCTAATGATGTCATGGGTATATGATTTATAACCTTTACAAATATGCATTCATCCCCAGTATAATTAAGAATTGAATATGGTTCAAACAGATTTATTTTATTAAGATTAGCATATCGCATTTTAATCAGCATCCCTTCTATTCTACAAATTAACCAGCCTATGTAGTTAAGTCTTATGATTATATCAACAATTATTATATATAGCTATACATGTGTTTTCCTTATTTTATTCGAAATTGAAATTAGAGCTAATTTTATCATGGTGACTAATTAAACCAAAGAAATATCCTTGCAGCCACTTGTAAACACTATCATTTCATATATTTCATTTTTATTCTATTCTCTCTAAAATTTTCACTAAACAATATATATATATAGAATAATTTTAGCTCCTTGGTTGAAATTCAAATCTTCTACAACCTACAATTATACCTATAGATATCAATTTTCTTGTAACTCTAATACTATTCAATATATGTAAACCTGGTATCTCTACAATTAGTACACACCAAGACTGGAATCATCATTTGATTAACCATGTCTCATTAGGATGACAAAACTAGCTAAATTATATGAAAAAGATTGATCCAGACACTTCTTACCTAAAATAAGAACTTCTATCCCAGTTCATCAATACAGATCACAGAATTTAATTCAAAAAGTAGTTAGACTGTTGGTTATTAAATAAGGTTAACTAAGATCATTTCTTTACATATCGATTAAGTTCCTAAAGCTAACCTGATGACTACTTTTTCTCCTTGCTATTGGTTCAAATTTCTTATAGGTTTCTTGCCAATAAAATTTAGGGTTAATTACAAAAATTACCCTTGAGGTTTGACCTAATTACTAAAAAAAACCCAAGTAACTTTCTAAATTATAAAAATGTATGTGTATGTATTTTATTTTTCTAACATTTACCCTATTAATAAGCAAAATAAATTCAAAATCCCCATCATATTGACAAGAATTTCCTTTATCTATTGGTTCAAATTTCTTATCAAACCTTGCCAATAAAATTTAGGGTTAATTACAAAAATTACCCTTGAGGTTTTTTTGTAATTACTAAAAAAAACCCAAGTAACTTTCTAAATTATAAAAACAACCCTGAGATTTTATTTTTTCTAACATTTACCCTATTAATAAGCAAAATAAATTCAAAATCCCCCATCATATTGACAAGAATAACAGTTTATCCCTTAAATATTGCTTTGAATCAAACCTTTACCAATGACCACTTTCTGTAATTTAAAAAGTTAGGCCCTGGGGTTTTTTTTTTTTAAAAAAACTTCAATGGTAAAATTTTTTTATCCTAAAATTTATATAAGCTGCATACATAGCTTTTCTCATATGAAAAGCTAAAATTAGAATCTCAATTAGCGTAAGAACAAAATAGTAAAATATTGCTTTGAAACTTTACCAATGACTCTCCTCGTGTGTCTGCATCTTTTGTTTTTTTCTTTCGGTTGAGAAGTGTTTTTGTGCTTAGCAAAATGAGAAAGCATAGTATACATATATTTATCCCATAGTTTAATGAGCGGTGGATGATGATGTAGTATATTTATATATACAAGTGGCATATGTGTCTTTTAAATATCTGTTACATACATGATATTATTTTTTTTTTTTTTAATCCAGATATCCAGGTTTTTACACCTGACTAATCCTGGACCTGCTAGTATCAGAGGCCCCTTGACCCAGCAGGATGTAAATCGAGGATGTGCCCAAGTGGCGGGTTTCTAAGGAGAGAGCCAACAGATTCACCTCCCGCAAACAGCACCCCACAATATTTCAGTGAAAATCTGCTCCACACGGGATTCGAACCTGCGTCGCCGGAGGAATTCACCCCACATCACCTTAGCCCGTACCACTTGGCTATGCCCCCGGGGCTACATACATGATATTATGAACCTTTAACTAATTGGAGAAGTGGAGTAATGAAGACTAACCATATATTATACAATATGGGACACACACATTTACATATGGATTACACGTCACAACCCCATGCATATATAATACATCAATCACAATATACATTATATATATTAGTAGGTGTGACTTGTGAATTGTGATATAATCAGTTAGTTAATTTAGAATTTATTTACATGTGCCTGTTTCATTATCTATTTGTGATTTAGCCCTAAAAATGTAACTATTCTATGAACTTTCATGACTTTACACGCATTCTCATGTGAACATGAAATATCCAAATACACTTAATTATGGTTATGAATGATTTGATTATTATAATGGAATGCAAAGTTTCGGATTATGGCAAATGCTTTTAATTTTCTATGATTTTTTTCTTCATTTGTTCTTCTTCTCCTTTTGGACAATCGACAATATAGTGTCCGAGTTTTTCGCACTTAAAGCAAGACTTCTTTCTTGTTTTTCTTTCCTTGTTTTTATTTACAAATTTTGTAAATTTTCTAACAAGTTCATCTTCATCTTCATCTACATCTTCCTCATCACTTAAAAAATTATTTTTTGATTTTGAGGCAAGACATTTTGGAGTTGATTTCATATTCGGTTGAGAAGTATATGCTTTTGAATTACTCCTTAGGTTGGTATAAACTTCATAGGTGAGAAGATTGCCGATAAGCTCATCAAAATTTAGAATTTCCAAATTTTGAGCTTCTGTGATAGCCGTAACCTTTTTCAGACCAAGAGGCGGGAAGAACATTCACTACTTTGGTTACCTTGTCTTCTTTGGAGATGACTTTTTTGAGCACCAATAGAGAGTTGGAGATGTTGTCGAGCCTTTTCACCATCTTTGAAATTCCTTCTCCTTCGAACATGATGAAATTTTTGAAGTCTTTAACAACATAGTTTTTCGAGCTTGTTTTACCTTCTTAGTTCCTTCATAGATGATTTTCATTTTTTTTTCATACTTTATGTGTAGACATTATTCCTCTAATGCGATTATACTCGATAGTGGTAAGTGAACAATGCAAAATATTTAAGGCCTAAACCGTTTAGGGAAAACAACTTCTTGTCTTCATCATCGAACTCTTTGAAACTTTTGGGAGCCATAGTTCTATCCTCCAATTTCTTGATTTGTTGAGCTACTCCTTCAAGGAACACATTCCAAATATCAAACCCGCAACTTTATAAAAAGCATTCCATTCTATCTTTCCAAAAAGCATAATTGTTGGAGTCGAAAAGAGGGGCCTATTGAATGAAGCACCGGTTGGAAGACAGCTTTCGTTCGTAGCCATGGATCTTTCCTCTTTACTCGGAAAGATAACATGAGCTTGCCAAATAGTTTGACTTTGATACCACTTATTAGTCCAAGTGGCTACGAAAATCTAAAGAGGTGGTGAACAGATTTTCATGATTTTCCGATTTATACCATTTTTTCGAAGAAGATGAAGAAGATATAAGAGCAGAAAAATAAATAATACTCAATCGATTTATAGTGCTTCAACCCACCAATTTTATGTCCACTACCACCCGATATGTTCGAGTGGATTTCAAAAAGAAAATTTCATTAATCGATACCAAATGATTACAACTTCACCTTGAAGAGCATCAAACTCATCTTACAACAACAACCTTGAAGAGCAACAAATTAACTCTTCCAACTCGAAAAGCACCAAACTCTTCAACACCTCGAAGAGCACCAAGCTTTTCAATCACCTAACTCTAATCTACCAAACGTGTTCCTGCCAAAAGAATACTAACAATGACTTCTTGTTTTGGATGATGTTACAGATACAATCAAGATTATAATTTAAATAAAATATTACAACTCAAAAAGGCAAGTATAATCAAGAAGGAAAGCCTAATAAGCAAGATGTGAAAGTTTAGTGCTTAGGTTATTACAACAAGAATGTTTAAAATGAAATACAATAGATTTGCTGAGTTTTCTTGTTGTATTTGTAGAATTGTGTGTTGTATTTGATCCTCCAATGCTTCATCTATTTATAGAAGAGCTTAAAGATGTAATCTTCAACATATACTCCTCCTAATTGAATTTTGTCTGCAAAAGAAGGATCAAAACATCTCCAAAAATAGTTAATAAATGTAAAGTCTTAATTTGCTGAGAAGTGTTGTTGCAGTGGATAGAAATTGTTATCAAAAGAATATAACGACCAATAGCTATGTTTAAAATCAAAATATTAAACTGTTGAATAAATTTTTGACACATGATGGCATGGAGGGCGACCAATCACTGTCTATGGCAATAGGTAGCTATACCACAGGGTTCAGTTGCTTTGGATAGCGACCATTCGCCCCAGAAATGGAGAAAAGAAGATAAATAATTCAACTCTTCAGGCACCGGTCGCCCTCTCTGCCCCAGTGTCTCTGTTCTGTTTCAAGTTTTAAAACACACAGGTACGGGTCGCGCTACTATAGCGATCGTTCTCCCTGTTCACAGATAAGTTGTCCAATTTTTGTCAAAAAAAAAGTTAAAGAAATACTTCAAATACTTAGAAAAAATCGAGCAAAATGAATTGAAATATTTGGACAACTTTTAGAGACATTATTTTGTTTAAAACTCATTTATATGAAATTATCAAAATCAATAAAATACTTTGATCTAACAAGGATTTGGCCCACAAGATTGAGAGGGTCATCGATCTTCTTGTATGAGGGTGTCGGTGGGGATTTCAGTTTTTTCTTCTTCATTAAGTGAGAGATTGGCATAGAGATTGGAGAGTTCTTCGGACATGATGGAGAGATGGGAAAGACGCTAGATATGAGTCTAAGGGAACCCTAGGGATGAATCTGCGAGGGCTGTCCACGGAAGTGAAACCTGCAAAACACAAGAGATACAAAAACAAATGAAAATTAGGGAGGGTTAGGGTTACTACGGATGATTCAAAAGGATGAAGGTAGGGTGAAAACAGAGTTTAGAAGACGAGTTATTATGGTAAATCCATAATAACCAGGACAAGGGAAAACGGAGGTGCTAAGGAGCGAGAGCATCAGACTCATTTCGTGTTAATTAGACTTCCTAATTTGTATTTACTAATCCATGTGAGATGTGACTTTCACATTCTCAACCTTTAAAATACATATTTTAATGTGACCATTTTGTATTTACTACTTATTGGTTTGAGAAGTTGACCACACTACGTACGCTCATCTACTCGGAACGTTGATTGCGAATTCACCGTCTAATTTCTCTGGAATTAAATCTTTGATCACCAAAAGATTGGTCAAATTCGAGTCTACGCACAATTTATCAATCCAATTTTATTGAAATTCACATGCATTTTATCTTTCATGTAGGTTAATCGTTTTTAATTCAGCATCTATTTTTATATTATTTGGTTGTATTGACCAAAAATAAAAAAAAAAATAAGTGGTGGTATTCTTGTGTGGTTCTTATTCATTGACGGCAAAAAAATATAACTGGAAAATATAATAATAATTTCAGTCTCTTTAAACACGTGTCGCAGAGCTGACGAAATTCTTCTTTAGATCGGGGTTTTCTCTATTATTTAGGAAGGGAGTAATTTGGGGAACTACTTTTCAGGAAAAGACGGGGTTGAGTTGAAGCATTAGAAGAGAAATATAAAGGAAGCTTGAACTGTAGATTGTTGTGGAGAATGGCGTGTAAGGGGTTTTGGGAGTGCTTGTTGAAGCTTTTGAATTTGTTGTTAATGGTTGTTGGTTTGGCGATGATTGGTTATGGAATATACCTCTTCGTGGAGTATAAGAATGCTGGTAGCAGTGACGACGATGCCCCTTTACCACCCTCAAGTGAGGAGATTTTACAGCTTGGTCGGCCTATGCTACTAACTGTGTCTTTGAATGATGGCATTTTTGACAAACTGCCTAAGGCCTGGTATGCTCATCTCTACTTTGTGTTTTTATGATTATGTTCATATGCATTGAAAGAGTTTCTAAGACCACAAAATAATTTTTTTTTGGTTATTGCATCCATTTTTCTTTCTGAGAAAAGTGTTTGTGGAGTAATTTTGGATTTTGCATCACTTTTGTTTCAGAAAATGATAAGCTTCAAAAAGTCTTAACTAAAGTCTCTGCAAATTAGGTTATTGTCTGTAGTCGCAATAGAGCAGTTCTCTCAAATTAAATGATAGTCAACACGATATGAAGTAGTTTTTTTGTTGAAGGTGGATTTTTGCATTTTTAGGTTTTAATTAGTTATCCTTCTGAAACTGTTCACTGATGATTATTTTCATGCATGAATAGTCATCTCACTTCACGAGTTGTTGCATGTATATCTGTCCTTAATGTGTATCATCGATTGACTTGTTACGTATCTTGTTAATTGAGTTTGTGTATCTTTTCAATGATTTCTGTGGGCAATTGTTCATAACTCAGGCCTGAGCATTTTGCCTGGTTGATATCTTTTTGTAAATTATTCTTAATTTTTTTGAACAACGCGATCGGTTTGGATCTTGAATTTCACCCAGGAAAGGACTCAAGAAATTTTTTTAAACAGTTTTCTGTTAAAAGTGGAAAATTTTCTGAGGCATATTTATGCAAACAACTCTGTTTTTCTCATTTACCCAACATTGCATTTCATTATATCTGGATATTAAATGGAATTTTAAACAATTCAACAGTCCTTATTCTGTTAGCAAAAAAGTTAAAGGTGATGAGAATTAGTTTATACCTTTTTGCTTTTATTTCAGTTTCCACTTGAATCCAACTCCAGGAATATGATTTGTTCAATCTAAGTATTTATAACAGTAAAATAAAAAAAGAAGTAATTATAACAGTATTATCTTGTCCGATGCAGTTTATCGGCTGTATTAGATGTCTTTTCCGGTGTTTGCCATGCAAGGCCTAGTTTAGAACTAATAAACAAAATTTGTTTCTCTTTTGAACTTTTGATGTTTGGTACATATGTGCTTTTTCTCCGGGGACAGAGGGACTCTAGTTTTTACCTCCTCAGGCTCCATTCAATCAGATATGGTGGACATATTTGTACTTTTGAACAAGCTGTGCCAGATATTGTGAATGAGACAGATGTTATATCTGACAGAACCCTTTGGCTGATTCAAGCTTTTTATAGTCTGATGGCGACTCAACCAGTGAAGTTGCATATGCATCTGTCTCTTAGTTGATATTTGTATTTAGGAATGATTATGTTGACCTCATTGCAGGTTTATATATCTTTTCATTGGCATTGGTGTGGTTGTTCTTTTCGTTGCTTGTTGCGGTTGCATTGGAACTGCTACACGGAATGGGTGCTGCCTGGCTTGTGTGTCCTTTCCATCAATCTGATTTTTTACGTAATATGCTACACTATTATATTTCTTTTTATTATTAATCTGATTGGTACTTAAACTGCTGCTATAGCATGTTAAGCGAAGTTGCCACGTGTTTCAAAATGTGTTTAGCTATTTCCTAAAGTTTTTGCAGTAGTTGGCAAAAACGCTAAGGATTTCAAGTTTGAGAATGTAATTATCAAGAGATAGCACTTTGATCATTGTTGAGAAAAAATATTGTCAAGGATGTGTTGCTTGCTTGAAATTGACAATATTGTTCGTCTATTTTACACACTTTAAGATTGTGGACATTGTGCTTATAGTTCTCTGGGTTCCTTAAGATGGTAAAGTTTTCAGTACTGGTGATATTGTTAATATTGGTAGAGCTGGGATTGGCTGCTTTTATATTCTTTGACAAAAGCTGGAAAGAGGTTAGTTTGACCATAATTGTCTTTAGTTTCGAATCAATTATTTGTGAATCTGATAACAACCAAAATGAACAGGAAATCCCTACTGACAAAACTGGAAATTTTGATATGATATATGAATTTCTGGAGGGGCACTGGAAAATTATCAAGTGGGTTGCTCTTGGTGCTGTTATACTAGAGGTAAGGCTACTGGGGAAGTTTCTCTTAGCCATGGGCTCATATGTGAGTCAGATATGCATCCAAAACATGTATATAATTATTAATTTTATCTTTCGAAAGGTAACTGTTAACTGAAACAGGGGCGGTGCTACTAAGGGCCAGCACTAGGCTCAAGCCCAGTGCAACTTTTCAAAAATTCTATTTTAGTATTATAATTTTTACAATATTCAAAATTAGCTCACCCCAAAATTTAATGCAAAACCCTAGTCCACCTAAAATCTAAACTCAAGTTAAAAATCAAGAATGAATGATGTAAAACTTTTGTGTTATAATGAGATTGATGTTATATTTAATATATTTGTAATTTTTGGATTACTTTTGTGATATTTATTTATCGTTTGTACACTTATCATGTCATTACTTTTAAATTGTACTTAACTATTCGTATTTGTAATTTATTAGAATATGTATCAAGGTATCAAATATATTAAGGAAATCATATGTTTTATTAGTTCATGGCCTAACGGTTCTAACTAAATCAATTTAACAGTTGTTCTTATTGTGTCTATCGTGTTGTACCATGTTTCTCGTATTTTTAGTGTGTCGTGTTTTTGTTTAAATTTTAAGCCCAATAAGGTTATTGTATTGTGTTTGGACTTGAGTTTATCTTGTCGAGTTGTTATTTATCGGGACGGCACGAACTATTTGTCACCCCTAAGTAGCATCATCAAGTATGAAATTAAAAGGTTATCTATTTTTTTAACTCTTTTATATTTAGTTATTGGCTTTTTGTTATTTTGTGACAGAAAACAAATAATATTAAGAATAGAATGTCAATGTGATTGCTAATATAAAAATATCACTATGTTTTTCTCCTATGAAGTAGTTTATACTCTTTATTGAAAAATAATGTAGTTTTTTAATAATTTGTTATTTATATAATTTTTGTTCTCTCTCTATATATATAGACAAATAATTTTCTTCATGAAATTTTTACTTCTTTGCCCACCCTACTACTAATTCCTGGATTGGATCTCGCATGTTGTTGTAAGCACCAAGCACAAAAGACCAAAATATTTAGTTATCGGTACATATATGTGTATCATCTAAGAGTTCTACCGTCACTTTGAAGATTGCCTTAAAGACGCTGATGTAGTGAAACTACGTGATCTATTCCACTAGGGAGGGATTGATTGGTAACCCCAGTTCAACTTCAAGGCCATATGCCAGATACCAGTCAATGGCACCTACACCTCGCTTTTGTGTAGTCGTGTGTGCCTACAGCTTATATTTCTTTGCTTAGTATTGTTTTTACTAGCTGGAATTTTGTGGTCCTAAATGTCAAGAATGAAAAGATGGTCCTCAGTTAGTCAAGTTTTACATTGTTGAGTGTTGGATGGCAAATTTAGTATATATTATTTGATCCATTAGTTTTTCCAGTTTTATTAACTACTAAGAAATTGCAGGCCCTTGTATTTTTGTTAGCACTTGTTGTGAGGGCTGCAAATAGACCAGCTGACTATGACAGTGATGAAGAATATATAGGTGGCCCCAGGCAACAGATCCGGCAGCCATTGATTAATAGGCCAGCTGTTCCAGCCACGGGTGTCCCTGTTGCTGGTACCCTTGATCAGCGTCCAAGTAGGAATGACGCTTGGAGTACACGTATGAGGGAAAAGGTGAAAACTGTCTTATTAATTTTTGGCATGCCAAATACAATTTTTTTTCTTTAAGAATTTTAATGCTTTTAGCTTTCCAATTCCATTGTTGTTGAATGTTTTTTGTATTAGTAATAGGTCATGCAATCATGCTATTTAGTGAATACCAGTAATAATGCTTAGAATTTAGCTACTTTGATGCAGGATATTTAAGAAGCCTTATACAGCTCTTCAAGAATGATAAGATTGTTTTCCTTTTTTATATAAAAAAAATCAGTTGATCGGATTTCTGTATAATATAAGGTTTGAGTTTATAGCTAGTTTTGATAATTATGCTTTGTTTAAAAGATGATGCTTGGCTATGGTTATGTTGTAAAAAGTAAAAACATCTATGAGATGTGTAAGTGCTATTTATTGTAAGCTCTTTGGTACTATGTTCAGGAGAAGAGCTTATAACCTCTGAGCATAATATGTCTAGGAGTTTTAAGCTCTTGTATAAAAAAAGAAATTGAAAAAAGAGAAGCGAGGAGATTTGAACTCTTATTTAAGATCTCAACACTAAATATATGACAATCTTATCCTCAATACTAAAAACATGAAGGGTGCATTGGGTTGGGCGTATTAGGTAGGAAGATATATGCTAAGTTTGTTACTGTTTTCAGTAGGAAGAAATAATGGGATTGCTGATTTGTCCCTGGACTTTTTTTGTCCCAAGTTTCTGGCTTATCTAGTTGGTTATTTTAGATTAAATTTTGTTTACCATGTTGCCCTCATGCAAGTCCCGCATGTTAAGAAGTAAATGAAATGATATTTTGTTCTCTCAAATTCATATGCAAACTGTTATTTATTACTTCAAAAGTAAACTAAATTAATTAAAGATAAATCGGAGGCATGTGCTAGTGCAGAACTTACTACTTAAATGCAATAAAGTAGTACTCCCTTCGTCACATTTATGCATCCATTTTAACTCAACAAGCAGTTTCAGATGAGAATTAAAATATACCAGCGGCCTATTCAAGTTTTGAAATGAAATACCACACCTTGAGCTTCTCAAGTCATCCTAAACCATATGTGTTTAAGATGTGTGCCTAGGCATTAGGCAGAGCAAGGTGCAAGCATGGCACCTCTTTTAAGGTTAAGGGCCTTAAGGCACTTCCTCTGCTGTGCCTTCGGTTTTTTCTTAAGGCCCAAGGGAGTGCCTGATTGAAACAAAGACCTAATGGCGATTTGTTATTTAGTTAAAGGAAAACATAACAGAGAAAGCCACATTTCTGTGAGAGAAGAATTTGATTTATTTGTCACTATTCTGAATATAAATATGCACTGAAAGAAATAAAAGCAGACGGCTCTTACTGAGACAAAGGCTGCTGCTGGCCTCCTCCTACACAACAACTTCGACTTCATATACTTTACCTAGCTCTTCTGACCTGGTATTAGTTCTTTGTTTTGTCTCCCTCCTCCTGCTTCTTTTTCTCTTTCTCTTTTATTCTTTTCGTTTTTCCTTTCTATCTTCTTCATCTTCTTTTTTCTATTTCTTCTCCTATTTCCCATTTAACTTTATGGTGCCTCTAGCTTGGTTACTGCAATGCAACTGGCAGTAGATAGCAAATAAAACCAGAATAGTAGTTCTCTCCTTTTTAGGTGAAATTAATAAGAATTTGCTGAAGTTCCCCAGGATAAGCTGTAATGTTAACTAAATATATCTTTTCATATTAAGTGCTTAAATTTGTGCTTTTCTGTAATTAAGTTCCGGATCATGGAAGTTTCCAAATTCTAAAAATAATCTACTTGAACATGTCCTTCAGATTTGCAGAAATTGAAGAATTTTTTGGATTTAAGCGCTGAATTTTTTTCGAATTTGCTGAAAATTTGTTTGCTATAATTATATTGATTTAGATGAAATTCAGATAATCAAGTGCTCAAATACGTGTCGCATTTCTGGAATGTACTTCAAAATTGCAGAAACTAACTAACCAAGATTATTAGTATCTGCTGAAATATTATTTGGAGCTAAAACTCATATGATTGTAGCTTATATTAATTTAATTCATAATATTGCTGATATATGTGGAAATCACATTTTTTTGCTTCTATTTGATGAGGAAGGCGCCTTGCCGTTTATCCTGCACCTTGCACTAAATTCCTGAGATACTTAACACCTTGATGAACCTTGGACATGGCACTTGCTCTCTAAAATAGCATACACTCTGTTTCCATGCAGGAAGTATGGTATCACAACTAACTTATTCCTCTTTCTGCTTGTATTGAATCACTTTTCATGGCTGGTGGAATAAGACCTAAACTTAGAGGACAAACACAGGCTGTAGAGGTAGACTAACATGTAAGTTGAGGAGTTGTAGCAAGCTGTTCTAGCTGTGCTTGCTGTCTTCTACATTTTCAGGTGCTTAGATGCAGGCTAATAATTGTTAATAAGCTGTTTGATTGTCGCAGCGAAAGCTTTCTTTTGAAGATTGATAATTACATAATCTAACAAAAAGAAAAAAAAATGCCTCGATTATGACCAGCATGTTTATGTCTTCTACGACAGAATTGACATCCCTGTTGTTGAAAGTAAAACCTATCCTTTTCACTACCACTAGTATTGGTGTTTATTTGAAAGTCAAAAAGATCCTTAGAGTTTTAAAGGATGATAATTCAGGATCACCATGCATATCCACTAAATTTCTTAGTGAATGGCTTGAAATGCGTTAGGTTAGCTTGTAACTCATTTGAAGTGAGTACAGTAAAGTTCTTATATAAGGAAAAAAAAATGCTTCCATCAACACACACCATCCACATTTGCCAAGCTCGTAAACCCTTCCCATTCCTCCTTTCCCTCACCACCTTTCTTAAATTGGGCACACACATATAAACATAATGTTCAGATATATATCAATCTGTTTAAATTTACACCACTATATTTTTTACCAACATCACAGCAAACCCAGGGGGTGTTCTGCTTTCTCTGCTGTCATAATTTTTCCATTACCACAATCAACAAATGTTTATTACAATATTACTATATGTGCATGTATTGATTTGTACTATTACAATCTATCAGTTTTCCATTGCTAATTTTACTTAATTCCTACGATTTAGTTTTTAAGTTGTTGCCTTGTCTTTGATGGACAATTTGATGGTGTGTAGCAGCGGATTGTTCATGGTAGTGAAGGGTTATGGTGGTATTGGGGCGCTGGGAACGTCATGGAAATTTATTTTGGTTGCATGGCTTAATTGACTGGGATCCAACTAGCATCAACTCAATGGAAACAAAATTGTTGTCATGACTCATGAGGTTAACTCAGCCTTGTTGACTCAACTGGGTTTAACTAGCCTTAGATTGTTTCATTTGTTCGAACAAAATTTTGAATGAGCAGAGGAAGATGATTTTTGATTACGTGGCTAACTTGTCGTGGTGGCTAGGTTTTGTTGGCTCATTTGGTTCGACTCTGGATAATTTGAACAAGTGTTACACAGTTAACCCCGATCTTAATTGGGACACCCATATATATCCACACATTATATTGTTAGGTACACTGTAAACCATTCATATTGTGTAGATTTAGGTGGGTTATTGGGTGTGTACAGTAATGTAGCAAACATTAATTGTTGGATACCCTCCATTTCATAAACCATCCAAGCCACATCACGTTCTTTAAATTTTGAGAATTTTGTAGGGCATTATATTTCTTTGCACTTTGTGATGAATGCCATGTGTGCATTAGCAATTGAATCCTTTTTGCTCTAAACCAAGAAGTCTTCGGTTAGGAGACAGTCTTTATAGCTGCCGGTGTTCTAATCCGTATAGAATCTCGTTAGGAGAGAACTTGTACTGGATTAACAGCATAATCTTAGCAACTTAAGCTTGGGTTTAGATGATATTCCAAAGTTTTTAAATATAAGGACATTCTAGTTGATTTCTAAGTTTGCAATCTATAAATTTTTGCTATCCAGAAATAAATCATGAAATTTCGAACCCTGATCAGAACCAATTGACTTAGGTAGATTATGTAAGTGACTTCTTCAAGAACTTAATCAGCCATTTAGGGAACACCGGAGAAGAAAGTATTAGGGAGCCCTCATGATTATGCTGAGTCCTAGCTTGTAGTTGTCTAAAATGAAAAGAACAAGAAATCTTACTAATGCTTTTTGGTGCTAGTGTTAACCATATTTGGCAAGAGAAAAAAAATAGTACGTATTGGATATATTATATTAATGTGTTTCTCTTCAAAGAGTCATTGTCAATGTTGTCAAATGTAAAATTATATTTTTGGTGCTAGTGTTAACCATCTTTGAGTTGGTTCCTTTGATGGATTTACTAGACTTTCTGGAGTTCCTGTGTGGATCGTGATTGTTTCCACTTTGATGTATTTTTTCTTTTATTAATAAAAGTTATCTACCGAAAAATAAATAAATAATAATAAATAGAAGAAGAAGAAGAAAAGAAATCCTACTAATTCTTTTCACATGCATGTCAAGTGCTAGCTTCCTTTTCTATTGTGATTGATCTGTTTATTTCTTTGAAAGGTTTCCTCTTTTCCTTCTGTTTCAACTAGAAAGTTTTTAGTACCATCTTTAATTAACTCATTCATGTTACTTTTGGTTTTTGCCATCTTAGGATAATATAGGTGTTTACTTCTATTAATACTCCGATTGGTCTTTGAGCATGTAGCTATTCCTTTTAGTAAATTTGGCAGTATGAGCTATCTTGGTCATCAAAATTACTAGAATCTATGAGGTGCCAGTAGCATTTCTCCGTTTTACTTCCAGACTTGATAAATTAAAATAGGGAAGAGAAAAAAAAAAGTGATGGCTCCTCAACTTTTATTATCTCTGGTGTGTAGAACATACAGTGCGAGTGAGGGGGGAGAATAAATTGCCCTTTTTTATATTTTTTATTTCTTTACATTCGTGCAATGCATACTTTAAAGTTCCTCATTTGTAAATGTGGCCATTTATGAACCAGTTTTTTTGTTGTCTGGTAATAACCCGTTAATCGAAGTAATTTCATCATTTGTGATTACTCAGATAACTACTTTTATCATAGAGTAGTATGATGATTGATTTTTTCAGTTGAATTGATTCTGTTGATTATACTGTTCTTAGAGAATCACATCCTCATACGTAGTTACTGACCCAATGCTTGTGTGACAGTACGGGCTGGATACCTCAGAATTTACATACAACCCGTCTGAGTCAAACAGGTACCAGCAAGCTGCAACACGACCACCAGAGGAAAGAAGTCGCTGCATCATAATGTGATGTTCGCTTTGTTTTTTTTTTTTTTTTTTTTTTGCACAAATTGTATTTATGTTTTTGTATCCGATTATAATTAACTGGTGTGAGGTCTTTGTATCTTATGAGAATAATGATGGTGTATTTTCTGGAATATACACTCGTTAAGGTTTGCGACAGGACAAACGTAATTTGTCCTGTCTCCATAAATTAAAGTCTCAAGACATTTTATGTCCATGGTTGTTTATTTTAAGCTATTATTTTATGGGGTGCTGTTGCCTACTCGTTCCATGGTCGTTGGCAGATTGCTCTATGACAAGTGAGAGAATGGTAATATGAACACATGATTTTGAGTCTTGTCCAAGTATTCATGCTGATTTGGCGGCCTAGTGGCCTGGATAGTAAACCAACTTCGGTTGCTTATTGCTCTATCCCCGAAGCAGGAAGTCAATAAGCTTATCTACTCGTAAAAGTCTGTGTTGAGTCTTGATTCACCAGTTAATTTCACATTATTTCAGATTCAGTTGGCTAATTGAATTTGGGCAAGATGGGCTGCTATTACAGGCTCTTGGGGCAAATTTGTGCCTAGCTGATGCTGATTCCGATCAATTCAGACTGCTACCAGCGCAAGTTGTCATCCAATAGTTGCATTATCTGTATTATAGTGTTGTTTTAAAATTTTGAGTTGCCTTGTTCTCAGGCAAGGACTTGTGTGATTTACTAGGGATGGACTTGCTTGCAATTAAGAATTCAAGTTTATTAGACTCGCCTACAGGCGTGTTTAAACGCCACACCACAATGTTTGACGACGTTTTTACACGCCCGTTCTAAGTGCAAAACTCTACACTAATGTTGCAGCACGCCGGCTCAGCGAATCCTACGTTTAAGTTGTCCCCCAAAACACCACATTGCTTGTAATTTCTGTCTTGCAGTGCATGAAGTAGCTCGTGCCCGGATTGTTCTAATTGTCGGACTCTCTTAGGGAGTGCCTAGTCCTCCTTATGGGGGTGGTTTAGTCTCCGGTCGGAGTGTCTAGTTATTTTGTCATTTTGTTGTTTTGGGTGTTTGTCTTTTTTAGTCTTGTTTTCTCCTTCGATGAGCGATTGTTTTTCCTCACGTGTGGAGCTCTCCCCTTGACATATGATCAAGGTGGCTTTTTTGCCAGTTGGCAGTGTAAATTTGATTTGAGTTTTGAATATACTATCGTTTCGGGAAAAAAAAAGATGATTTTGTATTTAGAATTTCATAATGTTTTTGTAATTGGATTTGCTTATTTTATTTTATTAAATTCGATGATATTATATTGGGAAAAATACATTTTTCTCCAAATTCATAGCCACTTGGTTTTCTTACGCCAAATCATCATATTAGTGCCGTTTCCCAAAAACAAACTGGATTAAAGGTGTTTTACACGTTAGCTTAGTGTAAGTTGCGAATTTCATAAAAAAAATTTGTTTTTATTAAATTAGATGGTATTATATTTGGAAAATTAGAGGTGTTTTAAACGTAGAGCGACAATCTGTAAGCATGTCAACATGCTGCATTAGTTAGCACTTACGTCGCCGCGGCGTGTTAAACGTTTTAACAATGTGTTTGCACGCCGCCGTAGAGAAACCTTCGTTTAGGCATCATTTCAAAACACCAATTTTATATGATGTAATATTTAAAATTTTATAAGTAATTTTTATTAAATTATTAGATGATATTATATAGGGAAAATCCATTTTTTCTTGGATCACATTAGTGCCATATCCTAAAATTAAACTTGCTTACAAGCGTGTTTAAATGCAGGGCGGCGACATATTAGCGTTTTAACATGCTAAAATAGCGTAAGGTACGTCGTTGTGGCATATTGGCATGCCAACGCTTTGTGTAAAACGTTTTGTCAAAGCATTGCCACGCTGCTGTAGCGAAACTCACTTTTAAACAATGTTCCTAAACGCCAGTAAAGATGATTTTATATTTAGAATTTCATTATAGTTTTTGTTATTATTAAATTAGATGATATTATATAGGGAAAAACACATGACCACTTGATTTTTTCTTGCGCCAAATTATCAATATTAGTGCCATTTCCTAAAATTAATCTTGCTTAATGACGTGTTTAAACATAGAGGGACGACTTGTTTGCGTACTGACTCGATATTTTGTTGTAATTACGTTGTTGTGGCATGGTAAAATGTCTTTTGTTTTTGTAAACCGGTACTGGCTTAATTAATGGCGTGTTTAAACATCTTATGATCGACGACTTATTGGAGTTTTTGCATGCCTTTTAAGCGGAAGGTTTCGCTTTAACAATGTGTTTGAATGCCAGCAAGTTTAGTGAGACGACGTTTTGGCGTTGTTGCACGTGGTTATACTGAAAATCACACTTAGAACAAGGCGTGCCAAAACACCACTTTATTTTTCATCAAATTTTACATGTGCATGTATACCTCGTACATCGTCAACGTAAATACAACATATCATGCAGGACGTACTAATAAGAGTGCAACGCCTATTTTAACAGGTCTGGTTGTTGTGTGTAAACACTTTAGATTCGGCAGCTATTTTTTTGTATACAGATATATTAAAAAGAAACTGTAAATTATTCCTTTAAAATATGAATGTTTGTTTAGCTTGTAAGGAGATCTGTTGTACGTTAAGACAAATTGTCTTTATTTTCAATATTCTGATCGTTAATAGAATGTGTCCCCAATTCCACATGTTTAGCTCGGTTGTGATGATGGAATAGAAAGTTTGAAATTAAAATTTGTGAGGTTCATATATATGCGGTGATATTGTGCGGAATGGTGATAGTATTGGATGATGGGGTGATGTTAATAAAGTGTTAAATTAATTGGGAAATATAGCACATGCATGTGCACGGTAATCAATATTGGGTAGTTTAGGCAGTACTGGACATCAATTAGGAGCAGTCCGAATTGATCATTATGCACTGATCGATAAATCTGAATTCGAAAAAAATACAATTAATTAAGGTCTGAGTGTGGGAACTAAACATGCATGAAAGATGAGTGGACATGAGTAGCTAAAGATGAGTTTCCGTAATCTCTCTGATTGTGGGAGGGATTGTGGCCATAAAGTGCCTTATTGAGGCCAATTGGCAGCTGGGGTTCCCCTTCAAAGCATATATAGTGGTGTTTTGGCACGCCTTCTAAGCGTGATTTTCAGTATAACGACGTTCAAACCATATATAATTGTATTTGTCGTTTAATTTGAAACGCTGCCTAAACGAAGGTTTCGCTACGGCGGCGTGCAAACACATGTTAAAACGTTTAACACGCTGCGGCGGCCTAAGTGTTGATCAATTTGTTTTTCTCATTCATTGCCTGCAAAATAATAAATCAAATTTAAAATGTCATGCAATGATCTTAATTCTATATACATTATAGGGATAATTACAAAAATACCCCTGAGGTTTGGGTTAATTATAAAAAAAAAAAAAAAAACTAGAGATGTTTCCAAATTACAAAAAATCCTTTCAGGTTTCATTTTGCCTTAAATTTAAGGGGGTAACTGTAATATCTATATATATTTAATAACAACAGCTTCTGGAAATAGTATTGGAAGATTTTCCCGCCCATTTTTTTGTGCTATAAATAGTAGTTTATGAAAAAATATTTGGTATTTCATTATTTTTGGTAGTCAACTTTTAAAATAATATAAAAAATATAATTATTTAAAATCAATTTTCCAAATATGTGTGCACTACAATGATTATTGTATTTATTTTTTTCTTTTTTTAAAAAACAATTAATAACTTTTTTATTTTAATCCATTTTTATGTATAATATATCAAATATATCAATTTTTTATGATCTTCAATTTGACACCCATAAGCATATATAAAATAAATATATAATAAATATAAATATATAATAAATATTTACTCATTATTTTATAATTTATAATGGGCTTTAAAAATTACGCATTCGGGCTATTATACATCAATTTGTATATTCATTATTTGGCTAATTATGATACTTATATAGTTGTTATTTGAGCTTAGCATATTTGTTAATAATTAAATTTATATTTAAAATGATTAAATTTAATTAAAAATACTTATTTTGATTAAAGAAAATATCTCAAAATATGTATCCAAATTTTATAAATCACATATATCCATAAAAAAATATTATATATATTTATGTAGAAGAAAATTAATTTATTTAATATGAAACTATATTGATAATAGTATTTTATATATAGAAAAATTTTCTTATATATTAGTGTACTTTTCATTTTAATACAAATTAAATTTTCATTTATCACCGTATTTTGATATTCAAGTTTCAAATTTGTACATTTGGAATTAGATATGAATTCTTCTATTTGATAATTATTTGATATATCTGTATATATAAAAATAAAATAGTTTTTTTTAATATTTAATCCCTTAAAATTGTGTTGCTAAATATAAAACGTGATTTTTTTTTAATTCCTTTAATAATTTTGACAATTGTTTTCCTTTCTAAACCTCAAAAAATATTAAATTAGAAATAATGTTACTATTGATTGTATTGAGAATACAATTTATTAAATATTCAACATCGGGGTATTGAAAAACAATCGAACATTGGTAGTTATAAACTTTTTCCAAACTTTTAATTTCTTATCGATAAACATGTTCTACAAATTGATACAATTCATATTCACACAACCAAATATTATTTTGAATTTAAAGATATTTTGTTTTGTAATTTAAAATAATTTGTTTTTTTTATTATTTAATCTTATGATTTATAACCAATTATCTTTATATTTAAATATTTTTTTTTGAAATTTTAAACCTTTTGTTATTACTATATTTTTAAAACGTAGGTAACATAAATTTATAATTTGTAAAATAAAGAATGAGAACATGTAAATTTGTAAAGATTCTTTGGTTTAATTTTTAGAATTAATAAACTAAAAAATTATAAATAAAATTAATATCAATAATAGATAAATACAAGGGGAAATTTTATAAGTACCCACTGTGGATAGTGGGTACTCTTTTCTACCCACCAACATAACAAAACTCTTTTCTACCCAAATTGACAAAATTACCCTTCTTTAAGTTGAGTGTTTTTGAATTTTGAAATTGAATGACAAGTCAAAACTGTATAACCCTCCCCCAATACCGTATACTACACCCACTCCAAGACAAAATAGGTGTAAGCAAAAAGTAACAAAAGCAAAAAAAAAAAAAGAGAACACAAACATATCGTGCGTACAGTCCACATGTTAGGGTTTAGAGTTTTCTAATAAATTTTCAGTATTTTGGATGTAATGTTGGATTATTTTTATTCGAAATCTTTAGTGGTTGGTGTATGAATGTTTGATTTTACTTGATAATATGCATGAATGTTGTTTTGTTGATGTTTGTGTTGTAAGATTTGGTGTGTTGAGTTAGAAATGGGATCAGCGTAATGTTGGATCTTTTTTTCGAAATCCCTGGCTTCCTTGGCACGATATAGTGAAGAAGATGAAGAGATATGGACACGATATCGTGCCACAGGCTTATTTTGGCACGATATATCGTGCTGCAGGCTTATTTTGGCACGATATCGTGCCACAGCTTATTTTGGCACGATATATCGTGCCGCAGGCTTATTTTGGCATGATATCGTGCCGCAGCTTATTTTGGCACGATATATCGTGCCGCAGGCTTATTTTGGCACGATATCGTGCCAAAGGCTTATTTTGGCACGATATATCATGCCACATGCTTATTTTGGCACGATATCGTGCCACAGACTTATTTTGCCACGATATATCGTGCACATTGCATCTTAGGTTCAAAAAAATTCACATTTCACGATATATTTCACATATTTTGTAAATATGTTGGTCTTGAACAATTTAAACAAGGTTAAGTAACTAAAAGGAGAAGCAACATTACCTTGTTATTCGATTTTTTGGTGCGTTTTTTGTTACGAAAGACCACAAAAAGAACTTCTTGAAATTTTGTGAAGAAGAAGAAGAACAGAGAAAAAATGAAGAGAAAAATGAGGGCAAACGTATGTATGTATGTATTTCACGAGGGAGAGAAATACATCTTACCTACTTTAAAGGCTTGCATTTAAAGCCTCAAGGTTATTGTGGTAAAAGAACCCCAAAAGTGGGTAGAAAACTATGTTTTTTATCCTACATGTCAAAAAAGTCTCTCACCTATCCCAATTGGGTAATTTCCACCATTTGCTCTAAATACAATATACATGTTCAGAGAATTAGGATGGAACCGACAATTTCCATTTAACTAATCGGAATGGAAAGGGGGACGAGGATACAAATATCATTCATGTTCCATCTCTTGTTTTAGAGAAGCGGAAAATCCTCATTCCCGCTCACATCATCCAATTAGATGGGGATTCCCCGTTCAATTATATTCGGTTATCAACGGGGATGGTTCGAGGATGTTCACATCCCTAAATACATGATATAGAAATATATAATTCATAAAACTATTAGAAAAATATATATGTAACAATATAAAATAGATATCTCACACATATATACCCCGTGCATCGCACGGGTAAAAAACTAGTTTTTGTAAAAGGATGCGCTATTAACACCCCCAAAACCTATTAATATACTCCTCATCTTTAAATATAAAAATGTCATTAATTAAAAAGACTAAAATACCCCCAAACAAATTTCTAAATACACCCTTCTTTTTCAATCTTTATAATCTTCGTTCGCAGCATCAATGTCTTAATAAGCCACTAAATGATTGGAGAAAAGGACCGTTCTTCATCTGAAGTTTTTGCCTTCGAAGGCTAGACCAATTTCTCTTTGCACAAGCAATGTTTGTTTTGATTACAAAAAGAATTGAGTTTAATTGGGGAAATGTTAAATTGGAGATTACTGGGGACGTATTTGTTGTGAGAAAAAAAATGGATTTTAACTGGGGTTTAATAGGAGAAAGGGTAAATTGGGGATTACTTGGGGGTGTATTAAGTAAACAAGTTATTTTTAAAAAGGGTTTGAGGGTGTATTAAAAAGATGGGTGTATTGATAAGTTTTAGGGGTGTTAATAGCGTTCCCCTTTTGTAAATGTGAGGGAGTTTTTTGAAATATTTTTAAAGATCACCGGGAAAAATGTAAGACAGAATCAAACCTCAAGAAGTTTTTTGTAATTTTCAAAGAACTCTGGGTTTTTTTGTAATTAGCCCAAATCTCAGGGGTATTTTTGTAATTATCCCTACATTATATTAACCATATTAAATGCAAATAAAGTATCAATAACAGAACATTATTAGATTATGACTCAAAAGAAAATGCTTGAACTTGAAAAAAAACAAAATATGATGGTAACAAGAAATTAAGTTCAAAATAAAATAATGTTTTGTATAGTGTTTTCTTCGTAAACTTTTCATTTTGCATATGCTTTTAACTGCAAAGTACACATTCTATAGCCAGTCTAAATAATATAATGGGATAATTACAATAAGACCCCTGAGGTTCGGTCTAATTACAAAAAAAACCCAGAGATTGTTGAAAATTACAAAAAACCTATTTAGGTTTGACCCATCTTACATTCTCCCTTCATATGCGAAAACATTTCAAAAACTCCCCTTACATTTATGAAAATATTACAATTACCCAAACATCAAGGGGTTTTTTGTAATTTTCAAAAATTTCTTAATTTTTTTTTTTTTTGTATTTAGCCCAAACCATAGGGACTTTTTGTAATTATCAAAAATATAGATATATACTTATTAGTACGTTCCAAATGGTGACATGCTCCATTCTGTCAGGCACTCATTGGTCCATGGCAGCTACTTAACATACAAACCTCCCAAAGTTGCTCAAGTATCGCTCAGTGTTTGACTATAATTTACTTCAATATCTCTCATTTGAAGAGTGAACATGAGATTCGATTATAGAATATCAAAAGATCCATATCGTACCAATCATTGCAATTTTAAAAAATCTAACAATACAAAAAATTAAAAAGAAAAGAAGAAGAAAAATGACTTTCGGAAAAAAGGTACCATTATCACTAATAACAAGCTATTTCTCCAATGATCTGGTATAGGATTCTTAACTCCAAAAATGCAATAAATCTAGATACAATTGTTTAATGCAAAAAGAGGTGCAACTTCATAAACTTAAAAGAAGGGGTAAAAAAACAGAGATAGCAATCCATCACCTAAAGGATTGCTAAGGTTTATATTTTTCCTCGAGAAAATAACTTAATCAAGCAAAGGTATAATTCATATCAATTGCAGGTACCCACCTGTTCTTTCATTGGTCAGTGGATGTGGCGTTGGCCGCACCGACCCAATATTGTTTAACGGCAACGAGTATTTTCTCAGGGACAAGAGGGCCATCCTCATGATCCATCATTTTTGTCTCCCATCTCATGCCTCCAGCAATTTTCATCACCTTATTCAAGACTTCGACTCCATCTCGCAAAATGACTGTCCCTTCAGGCCGTAAAATGCGATCCAGTTCCAGGAGAATGTCTTCAAATTGACATCTGCAACCCACATGTTCAAGTGCTTAATACACTATATATGTTCAGTGAACTTAAATTGATTTAAGCACAACACAAACAGTTCAGAGAGAGAGAGAGGGAGAGTGTATGTGTGTTGAGTACTTTATCCCACTCTTATCACACCAAGTACACTTATTTTTGAATTGTAAACAGTTTTCCACGTTTTGTTAATGACATTTGAAAAGCTTCAATATGGATACAAGTCAACCAGAAACTTGTAAGATGCATGACTCAGTGATTTATATAGTTATGCATTTTCAATTGAAAAGAAAACAAAAAAGAAAAGAAAAAGATGATTGAATGGCCTAATGAGGTGTAACTTTTCTAGGTTGCTTAGTGAAGTAGTTAAAAGCTGACATTCTCAACATATTTGAGTTTGACGAATACTTATGTGCCTTAAAAGGAGTCAACTTTCTCTAACCGATATTTACATAAAGAAGGCGAAAATCATTTTATCAACCATGTGATATTCATCCTATCAAAAAAAAAAAAAACAATGTGATATTCATGCCAAGAATAGCTGGAAACGTCCTGCTTTACTATATCCCTTTTCTCATAGAAATTTCTCAAGCTCATGTATGATTTTAAAACCCTGCACAATTTATAAAAGGCAACTAAAGTTTCATGTGTTTAATTTTTTCCACCTCCTCAGGAAGATAAGGAGAGGTTACGACTTACGAGCATGACTTCAGAACACAATAACATTTTATTGAAAAATCTGCAACCAAAAGCTTTCTCAGCCTGCATACTTTTCTAAGAAGAAATGAAAATATAAATTGTATATGCAGTTCACATCAAATAATTGTTGCTTACTTGTCCCGATATAAGTTGAACAAGCCATTGGCATGAACGAGGTCATACGTCCTTGGATAAGTAGAAAACCCTTCACACCTAAAAAAAATGGGGAAAAGAGAACATGAATTATCATCCAGCTTCAAATCAAGAATTTTCCCAATATTGAAACTGTATCTTTTGGTTTAATTATGTTAAATATGAAAATTAAGGAGGTACCAGTCGTGATATATGCCAATCAAGCCTCTCTCATAGATGACACCTAAGGTGTTGGGAGCAATAGTGGGCACAACATTCATCACCCATAGTTTTGATGATTCTAAGGCTGCAGCAAAACCTCCAAGGCCTGCATTCATGTCCATAATGTTTCTATATCTTGTGGTGCCGAGTAATCTATTAATCCTTTTGTAAGCATTAACATGCTTTTTCCAAAGTTTATTGTCCTCTTCATAAGATTCAGGTGTCACCCCAGGAACATCACCATTGCGTATTCGAGGTGGGACATCAAAAAGCCGAGCTGGAAACTTCTTCAACTGCCCGCCTGCTACTTCATTGGCACTCTTGACATCAGGGAAGGGAGTTATGCATGTGTCCATTTTCTTATACCTTAAAAATCATTGACGGAAATAGAATTAAAGAGAAGGCTAGATGTCTCATAGACAATATGTCTGTCGATATCATTAATAATATGGATTCTCTTCCAAAAATGTTTAATAAGGCATAGTGTAATAGCTACTATTGGACATAAGAATTATCAAGAAGCTCAAATGAGAAAGATTGCTAGCCCTGAATAATGAATAAAGTAAACCAACTCTAATCATTTTCGTATACGCTTTGGACTTCAGGAAAGAAAGAGGAAAACACACATCAAAACTCACAAGAATTATTTAGGTTTAATGAGTATTAAGCTGATCTCATTCGTTTATCATTTCACCTAAGCATGAAAAGCACACTGTGAAGTAACAGAAATTGTTATGAGATATTCGTTGCAGTTTACCAAATTATGCATCTTTATCAGCATAAGGATGCAGCAGATGAAATTGATGTCTTCAAATGTCAAAATAGTAGTGGAAATCTCAAACAATTTTCACCAAGTACTTTACGTTTACATCACTCTGGGTGGAACACTACAAACAAACATTAGGAGACTGAATATGTAAATTTTATTTAGCAACAATTAACTTACCACACATCATCAGTATCTGAAGATTGACAATAGTTGGCAGATTTCCTTTTGCAAGACTTGGCATTTACTTTTTTCCTCCAGATGGCAACATCTCCTTTCTCATACTTTTTCTCCCAGCAAAGGGATTCAGCCAACTCTTCAATCCTTGATTGCTCACCCTTCAGGTCTTCTTTTGACCTTTTCCATGTACGATAGTATGTTTTCCAATTGATTGGAGGACCAGATAAGACCCAATATCCACCAGGTCTAAGAACTCGATCAACTTCCATTAAGTACATGCCAGCTACAAAGTGAAAAACCATGTAGCTTTCAGTAGTGGGTTCACTTTTTTCACAGATATATGACAATTAGTTTCGATACTGAGACATAGTAATGTCAGAATTTAACATGAAATTAAAAAAAAAAAGTAAAAGACAAAGAAATTTGCTCTTTGACAATTAACAGCAGAAATCAGTAAGTATTCATGCTACACTTCCAAACATATATTGAAAATGTTTTAGGATAAGATGGTGAGCATAAATATTAGTGAGGAGTGGCAGAAAGACATATAAAATCTTATCCATGTTCAATTGGTTTCTCCCAAACCATACATAATTCTGAAAATATAAAGTAATGGATTTTTTAAGTTAATGTTAAAATGCAGCAGCCATACAGCTGGAAAAGATTAAAAGAGCGGACATATATATGATGAAGTTCTTGAAATTAAGGACAGAGGGTCGTTGACTTAGATTAAAATTTTAGACTCGAGCTTTGAGAATTTGAACTAGTCAGAAGAAAAACGAGACAAAAACGTGCAGCAACTGTCTTAAAATGCTTATTATTATTAGCCAATGATCGTAGATAATGCCGTTAATGCTAGGCTTTGAAACAGAATTTTCATGTCATTCTCATTTAGGTCCAATTCAGATCCCTTGTTCTTTTTGCTGCCGCACCTTTTCAAAATGAGAAAGAATTTTACTAAATTTTCTGGTGAATTGGCTGCCAATCACACTCTAAACTGAGGAGCATGTCCTATGTCACAACCATTCAGTAATATATTATACCACTGTTCTTTCAGGGGAACGAAGGGAAAAGAAAAAGGAAGGAAAAAAAGAAACCCAAAAACAATAAATTGATAACATCAGGTGATTCTCATTTTCGTACCCAGACAGAATAATAGAGCACATAGATAAGCAGCATATAGTAGGTATTTAACATCAAAGAACATAGTTTTGTACTTAAATGTTGCTAGACGAAGAATTTACGCCAAACATTACTACTTTCAAACCCAAGATGTGCAAGTATAGAATTGGGATTCCTGCAAAGAAGATTCAAATTATCATTAAACATAACAATATTGCATACTGGCATCTGCAGGATTACCATTTTTCATGACAACTAGTAAGGCGCACGTGCGTTGCACGTAATCCAGATAATTTATAAATTTAATTAAATTAAATTTTAAAATTAGAATAACTTTTTATTAAATTGTTTTGTTTATATAGTAAGTGTCACTCGTATATTTTGATTCTAAAATAAAATTTGCAAGATTAAAATTATATTTTTTAGCAGGTGAAATATGATAATTAGGACATTTTGAACAAAAAAACACAATACTTATATGATATTATCATTGAACAAAGTACAATGGATATTAACAAACTAAAGACTAATTAGAAAAAAAGGTATTCCAAGAACTCTTTTTTGCATCAATGTAACTCTTGTTTTACTTTTTGAGCGTCTCATTCTTCTTCATGTTTGGTTTTGACACTTTTTTGCAACTTTTGTTAATGTATTCTTAGCCCAAGCACGATTGATTGATATATTGATGTCTTACTCCTTTTCTCCATCTCCGGAATGAGTGTTATCTCTTGAATCGACTCGGCTACAATATTCGGATTTTCATTCACTACATGTGTCTTTTTATTAAGAGCAATGAGAAAATGAAATTCCTTTTCGTATGTTCTCATTTCTAAACACCTATATTCAGTTTTACACTATTTATAAAATCGAAAATGTTTCGTATCAAATGTTTGACTTAAAAAAACTGATTTTCATCTAATTTTCAAAGCTACTTTTGTTAAGGCTTATGACCGTAAACGATGACGCGATATGATCCGTATAGCCGACCCCACGTAGTGGGATTAAGGCTTAGTTTGTTGTTGTTGTTGTTGTTGTTGTTTCAAAGCTACTTTTGTTACATATTCTCCTACATTGTCATTCACTCACATCTATAAAAATTACATCAGCATCTCCCACTCTTACTGAAAAAACTAATTGTTGGGTCCACTACTAACTTACCAATAATAATTTTAAATAATAAAATTTTCTTAAGAATTATTTCAGTTACATAAAAATATATTTTTATTTGTATCAGGTATTGCGTGTGAAAAAAGTCTTAAGAATACTCATTAAAAATCAATTCATTTCTAAACACATATTTAATTCTTAGATTATATTCAACCAAACATATTTTCATTTCTCATGCGAAAATCAACACCCACTCAATAAAAATAGCGAAAATGAAAATTCTCAATATATAGTATCTCCATTTAATATTTTGACTCATGTTCTCTCTGATTAAATTAAATATTTATATATTAGAAATAAAAATAAAATAAATTAATCAATTATGATTGAAAATGATGAATAAAACGAATTCAAATTGAAAGGAAAGTCACATGTTTTATATCATATAAATTATTGAATCACGATCCATTTTCATCTACCATGCAAACTTTATATCAAAGAAAAAGGAAAAATTAAAATATGAAGAAAGATAAGTAATCTATGACATAATATTGTCACATATTTAATCAATTTTAAGTATTTACTTATTGGACATATGATATATATAGTTACTGTCTGCTCAAACATAATAAAAGCACCTTGTATGACATTCAGTAAATTGTAATCAATATTCAAAATTCATGAAATAATGATTAGTATTTGATGGATGAGTAAAGTACTTCAAATATTATTAATACCTTGGTGTTGTTTCAATATCTTCCTCATTATATTTATTGTAAGTGACATTTTCTTTATTTTTTAGAAAATAATGCAAATCCATGAAGATGTACGATTTGTTTTTCGCTTTATCAACAATTCTTTTGAAACAATAATACATATCTTGTAAATAGAAATTACTTAGTATACTACATAAGTTAACTATATATTGTGAGTACATATATAACATTGTTGATATGGTTGTAAATTTTCAATATTGTTTTAATATATAATTTATTTTCAGTAAGTATAGATCGGAATGGATTATTAACTAATTGTTTTATATAACTCATTTGAAGAAAATTTTAAAAATAGTATAGTAGTAAATAGATTTTTATGTTAAGTTTACGATCATTTTTTCTCTTGTTTAGTTTTGATGGTTGGAGACGTCTTTTTTTAAATTACTTTTAAGATTTTTTGTATTAGATGCATTACAAATAATTAATTCAGTAATTTTACATGCTTACATTAAATTTGATGATACATATTTTTGCATTAATAAAATAAATTGAATCTAAATCATGCTAAATCTTATATCCATAATTAAATAAAATAGATATTTAATGAATAAAACTTGGATAACGTAAAATTAGTTTTTTGTTCAAAACTTTAGTAATAACTTATATTTCACTAACCTTAAAACTGATAATTATTTTTATTGGAAATGCATATACTTCTCTACAATACTCCAAGAACTCAAACCCCCATCTTATACCTAAAAAACGTGTCATTTACTCCACTTCAAAGAAAACATTATCTCACAATTTAGGAAAATGATAGATGATACTTTATTATTTTATAGTATATTTGCAACCAAAAGTGAATTTAGAAAATATATTTTGTCCTCCTATTTATTTGAATCAAACTAAGTGGACTAATTTTATTTATTTCATTTTACTCTTCATTCTGTCATAAATTCATACTCTTTTTTCTTTTTGTAGGTGTATTTAGTTGTTGAGAAAATTAAAGAAAAATATTATAAATGTACATTTTCACATAACACTCAACTTTAAACGGCTAAAATTCTCTCATATGAAGTCCTTTATATATGCTTATGACATATGGTTTGAAAGATCTTGATATCTAGTTTAATATGAAATGAATATTATTTAAAATTTCAAAATATTATAAGAATTACAATTGAAAAACAGTACATGAGAATACTTTAGAATACAAAAAGACACTAATCATATTATTAACAAATAATAAATAAAATTATTATAGAAAACTACTTAATTGCCCTTAAAGATAACTTTACTATAAGGATATTTTTGGCAAATCAATTTTTTCAAGAAACCTTCAAATCCATTCACACTTTTTATAATATATAATATAATATAATATAATATAATATAATATAATATAATAAATATAATAATATATAAGTATAGATGATCATCCATTATCTGAAAATGATTTCGGTATAAAACTAAATGATTTTCAATATCTTCCCTGATCTCTTCTAGTTCCGAACATAATTTCATATGACAAAAATTAAAGCATGATTTTTACTGGTTTGAAGTTTGTAATGGCAGTGGCATACCATTGTCAGTCCATGGTATCAAGCACCTTGAACATTGTGCAATATCAAATGCTCTGGATGGGTATGGAAGTTTTATTGATCCAAGAACCCCAATAACTGCAGGCACTCCTCGCTCCAATGCAAATTGCACTTGCGCCTCATGATTGTCCCTTGGTGCAAACGACATTGTCAGCACATTTCTCTTCAGCATATAAGCACCCCAGCTAGCAACCTTATTGCAGTAAGTGTGAAAAGATCAGAAGCTATAGAAAAACTGATATCAACTAGTTAGATTTAAACAACACCAGACTTCACTGGAAAACATAAATGTCAGTGTACTAACACCAGATGCTCTATCGGGTACTTGACTATAGAAAAACACCAAAATTACTTCTAAATTACAAAAACCATAGTAAGGTGCACTAATGAGCGCGGTATTAAGTATGGCAGGACAAGATGATGGCAATAGAATACCAACCCTTAGAACTTACAAGTCATCATGAAAATATTACATCATTTTCAATGGTCCTTCAGCAAATTGAATAGAAAGTTGTACATTAGCATGCTTGTGTGATGACTGCTAGAATGCATTCTATCAAGTAGATAATGACATTGTTTTATGAAAAGAGCAGGACTTAGAAAGCATCGCATATATGCAAGGTGTTTGCAATATGAAATACAAAGGGAGAAATTCACACACAGATGCATTACAAAAAAATAAATGAAGAAGAATATAAATAGGAAAAGTATAACATACTCCACAACCGGTATCAAGAGCTGTTCGAACTGAGCCATCAGCAATTGGAATCACTTGCGCAAGTTCATCAATATATGCGTCTGCCCCTTGAGGAAACATAGTCCCACCTCCTGGAAATTTGAATACATTACCCTGATATTGTACCCAGTTCTGCACAGCCTTCTCCACTGTCAAACTTTTGAAAGGAACATTAGAATAGTAAACATAGTCACGACTCTTTGGCCAAGGAAAAGGGCTCGTATAGCCATTGGGTGCTGGAATCAAGCAGCGCAATTTTTCCTCTTCTGGTGGGCAATGCCTTTCTCTATATATCATATTTTCTCTTGGGAAAGTCATGGCCCGATCTTGCTCTTGACAAGGAGTATAGTCAGTATATCGAACATCACATGGCTTAAAAACTTTGGATTTGGGCTCGGAAGATTCAATAGTAGCCACATAATTATGATGGCTTTCGAAGTCTAGAGAGGGTAACACATTGCAATTTGCTTGCTGTTTATTCATCTCTATTGCAAAACCATCTCCCTTTCCAAAACCACTCCTCTGCCACACTCCCAATAAGTAAAAGAAACAGCAGAGTCCAATTACAACGAATAAAGACACTCGACTCCGTCCTTTACTGCCTGAGGAATGAAGCTTTGGTGCCATGATCAGCTCAGGGCAGCATCCAAAATCTCCCTGTTATGTAATGATTTTAGTACATGGCATCACAAATCGGTAGAAGAGAAAACTAAGTGCTACTCAATCAAATAAATCATAAATCTGACTCAATAAGAAAGGTTTACACTAAGAAATTTCATCCCACAATTTCTTGATAAGCATTGATCCATTACTAAGCTTCAACTCCATATAGAAAATTTGAAGTAGCATTCGATTACCGGAAAAGCCCCAACCCGAAAACCTCAACATTTGAGAGTAGCAATTCCAAGACAACATAAACAACCACTTAGGAATCATCTAATGATTATAATTGATATATTTGACACTGTTCCAACAAATCCAGCCTTAGGTTAACTTGTGTATTGACGAGATCTATTCCACAAATCTTTGCACATCAGTATGTTACCTGGCAAACTCGACAATTTTATGTTTGAGTTATATTAAAACTTAAAACAAACCTACTTTAATGTGGACAATTTAAATAAATAAAAAAAAAAAGAACTGGTATACACCCGTTCATGCCTAATGATTTTTTATACAGCAGAGAAAGAAATCATATAGGAAAAACCAAATCCACTTGAAAAACAGTTCAGCAAGATGCAGTAGATAGTTAAAGTAAACGAGCTCACAAACATTGCTCACAAAAGGAGGAAAGTAACTATAAACAGTTTCATTTCCAGAATCTGTTTAAGCTCATCGTTATCATTACCTGAAAAAAAAAAGAGAGCTCAGAGCACTAAACTTTAAGCTGATCGAGACCAAAAAAAAGCTTTAAGCTTAACTTTTTCACGAAAGAGATAAGCTCCAGGAGTATAAACGCACTCCACACTGCTTATTCCGTGCTCCAAAACCAAAAGAGTAGTTGTGTGAGAATGAGAAGGGAGAATATATTTTTAGTGCGAGTGCGAGTGGGGAGTGCGATTACAGAGAGGTTAATGGTGGTGGGGGCAAGAGGTGTGATGGTGTCAGACTTGTCACACTGAATACTGAAGAGTGTGTTTATTAATTCATATTTTAATATTTTTGTTTTTATTCTTTAGCACCGCGGATGAGATCTTCTATTCCACAAGGTTCTTGTGTTTCATCTCATATTCCATCGCACGGATGATTGGCACGTGTATAGATGTTACTATATTAGAATCCCACAATTTAGGCTTGATTTATGCTTCAAAATCAATATGATAATATTTGTACACGTGTCAATTACCCGTGCGGTGGAATATGAGATGAAACACCCTTGTGGAATAGAAGATCCCATCCATTAACACCGACGGTTTTGGCTTGGGAGAGAGACTGACCAAAATTTATTTTACTTTCTTGGAGAGAGAATCATAGTAACGCAATTTTTTTCTAGTTCAAATTTTTAAAATTATACAGTAGATATTTATAAGTTCCTAAAATCTAGGTAAGTCAATTCAAATTATTTTCTTAAGTTCGAAAGTTCTTTTCTTTTGTGATGCACAATAATCTATGAATAGTTTCTAACTACCGTATATATTATGCTATATCGCTAAATTATTTATTGAGATTGGTATTTGTTAGAATAATTACATATTAAATGATTTGGTTATTCAATATAGTATCAGAGTCCGGTCAAACAAAAGGCCATGAGTTCGAATCTCACCACCACACATACAAATATTCCGTGTGCAAATACACGTGAGGGTCGTGTTAGAGTAATTAACTATTAAATGATTCACCTTTCTAAAAGCTTAAGCTTAGTATTCAATGAACAAACAATTAAAACAGTTCAAGTGAGTGATATATCTTCAATTTGGATAAAAAACTTGTCTCACCACTCAATGACGGACCTACACTTTCACTATGGAGGGATGTGCCCTCATGGATTTTTTTCTTTTATTTTTCCTTTTTATTATTTAATATTTATACAAGAATATTTGTGCAAAAGTATGAATGTCATGCATAAAGTGTTGTACAATACTATTTAAATTTTTTTAAAGCGTTAAATAATATTAGGTTAAGTGTGCCCAAAATTACAACAATAGTAACATTATAATTTATAAAAGTCTAATTTAAAAATCAAAAGTGTCAAATTATATTATTAAAATAAATTGTTAATAGTGTTATATGAATTTTTAAAAGTTATATACTAATTAGATTAAAAAAAACAAAGTGTGCCTCCACTAATAATTTTTTATCTAACCTATAATATTTTTTGGCTTTCCTCTATCTTCAATAAGATTAAGGTTTTGTATCGAGTTCACTCTTTATTAGGAAGAGTAACCTGGTTGTAAAAAACTCTTGGATCTGTCCCTAACAGCACTGCGTCAAAGCCTGCGCTATTTTAAAAATGTGAATAATTTTGCGCCTGAAATGGCGCAATACTGTAGTTGCGTTAAATGTTATCTTTTTTTTTTGAAATTAATAATTTTAGTGTATTAAATATATACTAAAACATCCATTTTAGTGCATAATTTAATATAAATTGTTGGAGATGAAGTGCAAATTCTGCATTAAAATAGTGCAAATTACAGGAAATGGTCTAAGTGACTAAATAAATGACCTATTGAAATGAGATTTTAAACATGAGAAGAAAGTTAAAAACTTCTTACAATTAATATAAAAACTCAATGATTTAAATATATCCAAACATGTATAGATGAGGATAACAACAAATTTTCACCAAGGTGTTATTTGAATTAGAGTTGTTTAAACTAATAAACAGTTGTTGCATTTTTGTTGATTTTAATATCCAGTGAAAGTGTGAAACATAATAGAAACCTGAAAATATGAGATTGGAAGTGATTAATTCAACTTTTTTAGTTCGTTTATCGCATTGCATCATTTGCAGTTATAGCCTTATAGGACAGTATTACTTTTGGAAAATTTTGGAGACACACATCAACTGTTCAACCAGTTCAGCTGGTCAAAGGATCTGGCCTGGCACCATTAAATTCTGAGTTCGAATCTCTCCAAATGATATTTACTAGAACCATTCCTCTCAAAAAATCCCTCCATACGCGTAGGGCCAAGCGGTGTATACTAATCCGTAGGGCCAGGCCGGAGTTGGGGTTTCTTGTGGTGGGGACCGCAGTGTCGGTGGGGCTGGCTAGTATAAAAAGTTTACCCTCCAAAGTTTAACCCCGAGCTTGTAGCTCAAGTGGTATCCCTTACCCTTTGTAAGAGTTTGATCAGGGTTCAAACCTTGTATCTTTCAGTTTCTTTGAAATTTATTCCCTCCCCTCCAACCACTTCTCCCAACTTATAGCCCCCGGGGCATAGCTCAACTGGTAAAGGACTTGGGTGACGTGATGTCTGTTTGCTGGCACCCACAATGTAGTTGTTCGAATCCCTCTGGTAACGATTTACGAGGTGGAGAGGACTTCTTGTGTGGTGACTCGGCCTTCTGCCCGGCCGACCCTGACTAGTTGTTGAGGTAACACGCGCTTAACATCCTCAACGGCGCTCTAGAGGCAGCGAGCGAGAGCTCTCAGGGATGGGGTTCATCCTTTTTTTTTTTTAGCAATAAGAAGCATTATTGTGGGCCCCATACCCAATTCCCCTAAAAGACTAAACCAACACCCATTGGTACACCAATTATATTGGATGACTATATATGATCCAATCACGATCTCTAGTGCATGGAATAATGTAAGGCACAAATCAGATCTACTTTGCCCATATATTACAACTCAATCAGTAGATTCTTTTGATATTATTGCAACAATACCTCACAAACTAATTGAATTGGTAGCTTTTATATTTTTACAAAAAAAGAAAAATACTATTTTTACAAAGAAACAGTATTTAGGCATCTCTTCACCTCTGTTTACAATTAGGAAACACAAACACTTCTCTGGATGACGTATCCGTACCAAATTCAAATACGATATTTTATCTGTTACTCCATAGATACATATTTGTAGTAATGGCCCCAACTTTAATTAACTAAAATTATTTATATAATTACTTATAATCATGTCCTACACCCTCTTTATTTTAGTTATATTTTTATGTTTCGAATTGAGTTCTTTATTAAAATTTTACTCTAATTCTTTGCCAAGATGGTTTATCATTTTATATAAGATTACACAAATAGATTATTCTCTTTCCCACACATTTGTTGGCAATTTTCTTTCCCATAATCTTAATTAGTTGTTATAATCTTTTACTATTCTTTTGTGCTCCATTTCTTTATTGATATTTAGTTTATTTATCGTCAATATATTGTTTCTTTTTTTTTTTTTTGGTTTGCATCATGAAATAAGTGCATCGAGTACTAGGGACTTTGTATTCTTTTCTTCATTTCTTCATTCAATTATACGTTAATTATTTTGTGGTATTGTTAATATAGTGAAATGACAATTGTCCATAATTCTTCTTTTCTTTCTTTCTTGATGAACTTATTGAAGTTATTGGTTGTGTTTATTTTTACTTTTTAGTGTTAATATATTTTTGCTCTTTTAATAGGTTAGATAGATAAAAGTATTTTCCTTAGATTGAACTAAAGAGAGTACATTCCATAATTATATATTGGATGATCAATTTTTAATTGACTTGTTAGTACATATTTTAAAGCTAAATGCTAAAAAGTTTTGAACATTTCACTTGCTGAATGATTTTTTTTTGCAAAAGAAATGTTAAAATTGTTGGAATTTGGTCTTTGAAAAATGGGTGTTGACCCGATTTTGACCAAATAATTAAGTGGTTTTCATTAGTGAAAAATAGAATTAAATTATTTGTAAAAATTCTACTAAGAGAGTAGATGAGAATAGCATTTGGAATTTCTCAAAACCAATTCCGGGTGAATGAGAAATTAATGGTAGAAGTTAGCCACTTAATACAAGTAAATGGTATGGAAAATAGAAAATGTGGGGAAGGTGAAATGTTCCATCCCACATAGGATAAAGAGGCAAAGTTGCACACTATATTTATCCCAAGTTGGACTTATGGGTTTGGGCCCTTGGGGGCACCCAAGTTTTTAAAGGGGTGAAGACCTACATGCTTGTGGGTTTGGTTCAAAACACACGCGCGCGCGCCGCCACCGTCGGCCGGCTCGAGGGTCGTGGGCCTGGGCTTGGGCTTGGGCTTCAAGGCCCTTATTCTTTTTGGACCAAAAACCTTTAAAATAATTGATTAATTAATTTTTGAATTAATTAACGGATTTTTCAACTGGGAAGTGTTACGCAACGAACGACGGGCGGGCGCGCGATTCGTCGCGTCGATCGGACTGTTCGCATCCGAAACGCACGTGCCGACGCGACCCCGTCGTCGGTCGTCGGCATCGGCAAGAACTTTGTCATTTTGGTTCGCATCCACGCACGCACGGGCGTGCGCGCGCGCCAGGTTATCTTGTCGATCGCGAAGTCGCGAACAAATGCGTCTGTTCGTTGAAAACCTGTCTTTTCGAGCCAAAAGACTTGATCTTTCCATGCGAGGCACCTGAGGCCTATATTATTCGACCCCTGCAGATGGAATAATCACACGAAATTCATCAGATTAATAAAACAGTCATTGCATTCGAGCATATTGACTTTCCTCCTTCAAAAGCTTGAAAGTTCAAACACTTGTTGTTCACTGTAGTTCTGATTTTTGCAAGTGCTGCTAAACCGGAACAGTAAAAGTCGTTGTATCTTAGAGATGAACGCCGGAACCATAAGCACTCTGTATACGGGGCATCTTTCGTCTTGCGGAGACTGAATATAATTCAGGCCTCGACTTAGCCCATTTTTCTAAACACTTAGCCATTTTCCAAAACAGAAACCTTTTTCAGATAAATTTACCCAACAATAATTTTAGTAAATTAAGAATTCCTATAATTTAAAAAAAATCGTAATATATAATAAATTATTTTATCATACAACTTTGATTGTCGGCCCCTTCTACATCGAATCCTGGCTCCGCGACTATCTATAGTATCCAGTTGAAAAATATGAATTCTTATAAATCCACATATGGAAGAGATAAAATTTATTATATTGCTGATATTATTAGCATGTTTTCTGTGTGTCTTTGTGAGTTATCATATTTCAGATTTCAGTACTATGAAATTCTATTTTTTATGCTTGTTTTAATTGTAATTAGTATATTTTTAATAATATAAAAATATATAAGTTTATATGTATATATATATATTGTACTCGTATTCTTAAAATTTAAAATATGCGTATTCTATACCTATGTATGTTGTATCGTACCCTATCAGTGCTTCATAAGTTCGCAATTAATCAAATCGAGATGACATTTGTAAACTGCATTTGGCTGTGAAGCATGAAATATGTTTGAATTGCTTTGATTTTAAATTATATCAACTGCTTCTGATCTTAAATTATTTCAAATTGATAATAATTAAAAGTTTTACACATATGATGCAAAATCCCAAGCAGAGTGGCATGTTTTATGAATATTGGAGCAAGGACACTAGCTAATGTATGTGGTTGCTTGTTATTGAAACTACCATGTTGATTTAGAGGCTTTGAATATAGAGTCGGGCATAATGCCCACATGCAAGTGGATATGGTGGTCTCCATCAAAATAGGGTAAGTAGATGTTACCCACTTGGGTAGCTACCCAACTGAGTTCTATACCGTTAGATCAACACATACACACGCACATCTATATGGGTGTGTGTTAATCCAATGATATAGAACTCAGTTGGGTAGCTACCCAAGTGGGTAGCATCGACTAACCCATCAAAATACTCACAAAAATTATATGGCTGGCGTTATTATTCCGCTAAGAAGATTATCTAGTCAAACAAAGGCTGTATAGACCCGGGCACATACAGTACCCGTAGGGGCAGTGGATGTGGTTGTCCCTGTTAAAATACTCACAAAAATTATATGGTTGATGTGATTATTCCCGTTGAGATGATTATCTCGTCAAACAAAGGCCGTCGGTTCAAAGTGTAGAGAAAGTATGAAAATTTCATTAAATATATTGAATAATAATATTATACAAGCAAGCTACTTACAGAATGATTACAAACAATAAAAGAAAACTAGCATCTTATTACAACGTAATATTCCTAATTGACTAAATCATTTTTTGCAACTTGTTATTTACATAGGAAACTAAAATCAAATCTATGAGATTAGAAAACTAAATCATATCTTTGATATTATGAAACTAAATCATATCTTTGACATTCTCAACACTCCCCTGAAGATGGCTTGAAAATGTCTTCCATTGCCAACTTGCTAATCAACTTATCAAATTGTTTCTTTGGTACCTTTTGTATATTTGCAACTTGTTTTGTAGTAGACACACATGGCATACAAACTACCCCACTAACTACCCTGAATGAAGTGTTTATCTACTTCCACATGCTTAGTTCTATCATAAAGAACTGGATTATGAGCAATTTAGATTGATGCCTTTTTATCACAATTGATCTTTACTTGTGAAGGATGTGAAATCTTCAATTCTTCCAATATTTTGTTAATCCACATTACTTCGCATATCCTACCACTTATCTAAACCCTGCTTCTGCACTGCTCCTAGCTACCACACTTTATGTTGGGCGCAACGGAGGCATGTCGTGATCCGAGATTTGATTTATCTGTAGGGGTGGGCATTCAGATTCGGGTATTGGGTACCCAAACCGACCCAATTGGGTAATACCCGATCAGGTCGGGTATTTTTCATAAATCATCGGGTATCGGGTACCCAATACCCGAAATTAAAAAAAGACGGGTCGGGGGGCGGGTATTAAAAATATACCCGGAAACCCGTTCGGGTACCCGTTTAATTAAAAAACCATAAATTAGTCACAATTTGTCTCCCCTCTCCACTTCCAGTCTGTCTCCACTCTCGTCTCTCAGTCTCCCTTAGCCCCTCCCACAATCTCACGCACAACCCACAACACAGTCGCACCATCAGGCCTCAAGTTCAACTCTCAAGCCTCTTCTCACGAGTCACGCACACGACACACCCTCAACCTCAAGCCTCTTCTCCGTTCTCACTCCCGCGACCACACCACTCACGCCGACGGCCGCACCACTCACGCCACTAGTCAACTCCAGCACCGGCGACAACGAGTTCGAGTGTTCGACGACGACATTTTTCGAGGTAAGCTTATTTAGATTATAGTTCCCTGTTTCTGTTTTATTTTTTGTTATTCTTTTAAGAAATCTACTTAGGATGAATTACATATATGGTTCCCTGTTTCTGTTTCATGTTGCAACTTGGAAGCTTGGAAGAATGCTAAGGAAAACCAAATTTTCGAGGAAAAAAATGTGAAACCCAAAATTCTAAATTCACAGGTACCCGACTTTTTCGGGTACCCAAAATGTCGGGTACCTGTTGTTTTTGGGTTGGGGTCGGGTACCCCAAACTGTCACCCAAAATTTCTGGGTACCCGACCCGAATACCCGACCCGATGCCCACCCCTATTTATCTGGAATATCCAGAAAATCACACCAATAAGATGATGACAAAAAACAAATGACACCGACAAAATATAAAATACACACAGAGATTTTACGTGGTTTGGTAAAACCCGCCTACATCCATGAGATTTTTTGTTCTTTACTAATAAAGAATTTTTCGGTACAAGGAAATACACCCCTTGAGTTTTATGGACCAAACCCAAGAAAACAAGACTCTTGTACAACCACTTTACTAGCTATTAAAGAACACTCTTCTCTACCCCTTTGTATTACCCGATAGAAAAATACCCCGGTGTTTTTCCATATCTATCATATTTGGCTCACTCAAATTGATCTTCTGACATGTGTACGCTCATTTTTCCTCTCCTACCTGGTTGGATGGCCAAGAATTTCACTTGCTTGCCATAATTTTGCTCTGCTTCCAAAACCTCTATTTATAGAAATGGAAAGAAGAAAAAACAAAGTGTCGAGAGGAACTCATTAATTGAGCACACATTGGATGGCAACGCCCTTGACAATTTTTCCTTGTCACATTTGATGGATATACCTAACAATTTTCACCTCCACCACAAAACACCATCAATGCAAACCAGAACATCAAACACCATTGGCCTTCAATCCTCTGCACATGTCAAATCAGTAAGGTTCTAACTCCACCTGACTCAATCGGCCAATGCACACATGCAGTCCAGTCAACACCAATAGTTGACTGCTGAGAGGGAAGACCTCAATCCATCCTCTCGCCTAGCAGGATTTCGCTCACACCCGTCTGCTCCCTTGAAACCTTTCGGTGTGCTCCACTTCCAGTAATCCTTGAGGTCACCAGACGATACAAATTCCGATATTTCTCTCCTACCTTTAGGACCATTCTGCCAAGTGTGACTTTCAGGACTCTACCTCTAGCTGAATATCGCAACTATTGAAATCCACTTGGCTCATGGAAATTAGATTCTTCCGCATCTTTAGGACATTGATCACATCATCCAAAGTACGGTCCATTCCATTAACCATTTTAATTTTCACCACTTAAAATCCTATGATTCTACAAGTAGAACCATCACTTGAGGATAAAGTTCATGTCCTCCTGCAATTGAAGTGAATCAAAATAATATTGTCTCGAGTACTTATGTATTAAGCATCTTGAATCTAAAATCCATCAATCTCGAGAAATGTATTAATCCTTGTGGAGACTATGAGATATCTCCATCTTCCACAGCTATCACCATATCACAACCTCCACCGTCACCATCATTATCATTCTTTCTCCGAGTACAATTCATTTTAATGTGACCCTCTTCGTGACAATAATTACATATAATGCATTTTCCCCTGATCCTTGAATCTGACCTGCTGGTCACAGATCCACCACCAGATTTTCTCTCGTTCTGATTCATGCCTTGATCAACCAGAGCATATTTGTGTCCTTCCTTCTGGTTTGCCTTCTTTTATTGGACAACAATGATGTTTTTATATGCTCCAAGTCTAGTGTGTCTTTTCTGCATAGCAACGTCTTCACTAGACTATCATATGACCTGGGATAGAGGTAAGAAATAAAAGGGCTTTATCTTCTTCCCCATCATTTACATCAACTTACCACAATTGATCCAGATTATCTCACTATGCGTCTCTCATATCTGTCTATTTCCCTCATTTCCCTTCAATGCCATTGCTAGCCCTGTTGAACTAGGAGATCCTTCATCCTTATTTGTCAAAGAGTAACATTCCCTTTTTCGTCAAATTGTTGCACCTTGAATGAATTTTCACTGCCACAGTTTCCATCCGGAAAAATCAAATCTCAATTTTCTATGTTTACCAAGTTACCAAGTGGTTAAATGACTATGATACTACTTGTTGGTCACATCAGAGGCGTGTCATGATCCGAGATATGATTTATCTGGAATATCCGACAAATCACACCAATAAGATAATGACTAAAAATAAATGACACCGACAAAATATAAAATACACACAGAGATTTTACGTGGTTCGGCAAAATCCGCCTACGTCCATGAGAGTTTTCGTTCTTTAGTAATAAAGAATGTGTCGTTACAAAAAAATACATCCCTTGAGTTTTATGGACCAAACCTAAGAAAACAAGACTCTTGTACAACCACTTTACTAGCTATCAAAGAACACTCTCCTCAACTCTTTCCTATTACCCGACAGAAAAATACCCCGAGTATTTTCCCATACCTATCACAATTTGGCTCACCCAAATTGATCTTTCGAGATGTGTACACTTATTTTTCTCTCATACTCGGTTGGATGGCCAATCATTTTACCTGCTTACCATAATTTTGCTCTACTTTCGGAACCTTTATTTATATAAATGGAAAGAAGAAAAAACAAAGTGCTGAGAAGCACTCATTAATTGAGCACACTTTTGGCGGCCCCACCATTTATAATTTTTCTTTATCAATTGTGGTGGATATACCTAACACCTTATTTCTTACTTTGCTAAGTAACTAGGTTGCCTCTAATAAATGTACAATAGCTAGAAGTTGATCTTCTATTTGTGGTATATCCTGCCCAATTAGCAGTATATGCTTCAACTTGTAGATTTTCATGTTTCTTGTAGAACAACCCTCTTCTAGGTGTCCCTTTCAAATACTTTAAAATCATGTACACAACCTCAAAGTATTCTTATCCTGGTGAATGCATGAACTTACTCACTATGCTAACAACAAAAGTTATATATTGACGAGTGTGAGACAAATAAATTAGTCTTCCAACCAATCTTTGATATTGTTCCATGTTTTTCACTTTCTTGGGTTTGAAAGGTTTGAGCTTTAAGAATAGCTCAATTGGAGTATCAACAACCTTACAACCAAGTAAACTTGTTTCATCAAGTTAATCAAGGAGATATTTACGTTGACTAAAAATTATTTTCTCATTTGATGTCGCAAATTCCATTCCAAGAGAATACTTTAAGAAACCCAAGTCCATGATTTCAAAATCCTCATCAATCTTTCTTTTGATGTTCTCAAGCTCTGCATCATCATCACCGGTCAGGATGATATGATCTACATAAACAATCAAGATTGTTATCTTTACATTAAATGGGTTCTTATAAAACATGGTATGACTGGCTTGACTTTGTCTATAACCATGACCTTTAACGATTTTCATAAAGTACTCAATCCATTCCCTAGGGGATTGTTTAAGACTATATAACAATTTTATTAGCCTACAAACCTTGTTGTTATCAAGGTTTTTTCCAAAGTCAGGTGGCACACTCATAAATACTTCTCCCTCTAAGTCTCCATTTAAGAAAGTATTTTTATATTTCATTGGTGTAAGGACCAAGTGAAATTTACAGCCACTGGTAGTAATATTTGGATATAATTTATTTTTCTCATTGGAACAAATATCTCCCAGTAGTCAATTACATAGGTCTGTGTAAAACTCCTAACAACAAGTCTTGTCTTATGTCTTTTAATGCTTCCATATGCCTTACATTTGATGCTAAATACCCATTTGCATCCTACAGTCTTTTTAACGCTTGGCAAATAAACAATCTCACAAGTACCATTTCTTTTCAAGAACATTCATCCATCCATAATAGCTAGTTTCCAATTTAGATCATCTAGAGTTTCTTTCATGTTTCTAGGAACAAACAAATTAGAAATCTTGGATATAAATACTTTATTACTGTGGACAAGTTTCAGTAAGATAAGTACTTTGCAATTAGATGTTGGGTACATATTTATTTTTTAATAGCTATAGGACATTAAGATCACAAAAATCATCATTTGAATGATCACTTGAATATGAAGATGAAATATGATTACCTCGAATGAGAGATGAAGTCATTTCCCTTTGCATTTCCAGATTACCATTGTTCGGAAATTCTTGTTGGTCAGGTGCTAGGATAATAGATGAATATTTTACTCCTCATTTGATTATTCTTCTAGTATAAATTCTAATGCTTTGCTTAAATCTGTGAATACTCCAAGTTAAGGTTTCGATAAATTTTCCAATTTTTCTCCGGGTTGGTACTTCTTCGTATAGAAACTTGCCCGTAACACTAACAGGACATTAGATGGGCCATGGGGTTTAGGAAACCCCATCCGAAGCTCAAGTCAGAATATTTTGGAGAGAAATCTAGAGCAAAAAACAATACTTGAGAGTAATGAATTCATAATACTTACAAATAATTAGGAATGGCCTTTTTATACCTAGGTTGATGGCCGCATAAAATTTTTGCGATGAAAGCGACCCAAATAATTATATCCATGATTGAATAATAATTAATAATAGAATACTATTAATCAAATAATTTGGAATTAAATAATATGAAAAATAATTAAAATATCAATAATTGGAAAAAGTCAAATTTGTCCCCAACATAAATCCCCAACTCTCGGGCTGTGGAAGATGGAGGGAACAGTGCGGGAGCTAAAGAATACCACATTGCCTTATCTTGTTCAAGAATTTATCTTAGCTTGAGGCATCTCACTCATTCTTACACCACCATGTCTTCAAGAGGTACACACTCATTGGGAAGAGAGCTTTGACCATGTCTTCAAGAGGTAAAATTCCTCTCCTCGAACTTTCTTCAATTTTGAACTCATTGTTTGGTGGGAGAGTTTCTTCTTCTTTGTTCGAGTAAAAATCTTGTTTGGAAGTTGAGAGTTGGAGAATTACTCACATGGAGTTTGAGTGGAGAAATAGTGGGAGGAGAGGAGAGAGTCATAGAGGGCAGTGGCGCGGGGAAATGATAAGGACATCCTATTGCAGGCTACCGTGCTGGTTGGTTGGCATTGATGGCCCTCATCCTCGCTATTCTTCTTCACGTGCACTTCCTTCCTCTCCCGAGTTTTTGCATATTTTGAGCCAAGTTTCGAGCCCTCGAGTTTCGTTCTTCTTTGTTCCGGGGTCCATCGGGTTGTGAGCCAACGGCCAAGCGTTTCTTGTGTAAAGGGCTCTTTTATAGTTGCCAATTCAATTTCACCTTTTTATGAAATTTGGTATTCCCCCCTCCTTAACATTAGAAGCTTTAGGTGGTAAGTTTGTTGAGTTTTTTCTTTGGGTTTGGATTCCCCAAGGAGGAAAGCATGGAGGAAAACCAAGAAGGCACCTATCGATAGTATAGAGGCCCCTCATTCAAGTTTTAGCAATAATTACCGCTTTTTGTTATTTAATCTAACAATTTTCAGGTTTTTGTTTGGAAATAGATGAAATGATAAATTGTAAAAATGAGTTAAATTTGTAGAATAAGAAATCAAGAGATAGCTAAGGTGTTTGAATGTAAATCGTCTAGGATTTGACAAGTTAAAAGATTCAACCATAAGCCCTTAAGCAAAAACCAACCTTTTTAATAAAATGTTGGCATTGATAGAGAATATTAAACCCTTTCTCAAGCCAAAACTTCTAATCTCAAGTTGATTAATCATGAAATCTCTTTCTAGTTAAAACCCCCAAGATTTATAACGATTTGTGAATTCCCATATTAGGTTTGACCCTAATCCGGAAGATTTATGTCGTCCCATATCTAGGATTGCATGCATCCTCTTTTCCTTATATAGGTCATTAAGAATCCATTTCGGGAAAAATAAACTTCAAATCAACATTGCGTATATCAATTCGAATGAACGAAGCATAATATAAGTGAATCACACAAAATATGAGGATTTTATTAAAAACATACACACCTTAATCACAAATCCATTCTAGAGTTCATTACATTCAAACACTAGGAGTTTAGCTACACATGGCTTTGATAAAAGAGTATACTACACAAGATGATTTGAATAAAATGAACATGGTGTACTTAGTATTCTTGTGATGTTGAAAGCTCCAAGCTTCTCCTTTAATATTGCCCCAAGCTTTCTCCTCCAAGACCCTTGATCCCAATTCTACTTAATGAAATGAATACAATGAATAATATAGGGTTGCCAACTTCAACCCTTGTAATAGGCAACCAATACATTGATAATACTCTTTTTGTTAAACAATTGCTCTTTTTTTGTTGGTTGGTGAATTCCAAGAAGACTTTTGGGGATACTTTTGGTTTTTTTCCCCAAATTCTTATTCCCCTCCTCCCAACCGTTAGTTTTATCGCAAGTGTCTCACTGCTCCCCAACACGGCCAGACTCCACGGCCGTGTTGGGAACACGGCCTGGCCGTGTCGGAGCTTTTTGAATGGATGTTTTTCTTCATGTGGGATAATGGTTATCCTTAAACTCCCGGTATGTTTTGACTTCCCAATAAAAGCACCTCGGAGTAATATGAACTATGTATAATCAAAAATTTACAAAACTAACAATAAAATAACAATTCTGAATACAAAACATAAAACGTGCTACTAAAACGTGACCCTTATCAACTCAAGCCGCCCGTGGCACCTTTTCATCTTTCCAAGAGTTAGTGGGGGTTTATGGGGAAAAGGGTTTGTTCGAGGGTCCCCTGAATATTTGGGATATGTTAGGTACTTTATAGCATTTACTTTTCAATTTTGTATTCGATTTTCCTTGTATACTTGTCGTTTTCTGATATTCTATCTTGTTTTCTTTTAGGGAAGGAGAGCTTCAATATTGCAGAGTTGATGGCCTACAAGAAGAAGCAGAAGAACAAGGGAGCTTCTGCCACCGAGGGGAGTTCGAGTGGCCCTGCTAGAGGAGAGGGCGAGCGGGGATCACACCCTCATCGCTTGGATGGCAGGCGGTCCTCTGGATCCCACCCTGTCAACCAAGTTGAGGCCTTCGTAGCCCCCCAACCTCTTTCCAAGGGGAAGAGACACCGTATGGAGTCTAACGAGAATTCCTTCGGGACTATTAGCCCATGAGTTCTTTTTTCTAGTAGAGTGAACCAGCATGAGGGGATCCGATCTTTCTAGGATGCTTTGGAGCTTAGCTTGGGTTATGACAGTACTAGGGGAGCTCTCTCCATGGGTTATCAGACTCGTCTCAGGTCGTTGTCCTTCAAGGAAATAAAGTCTCACCTTTGTGGTGATGTGGCTAGGGTAAGCTCTTTACTTTTCGTTCAATAGTTATCTTTTCATTCCCTTTACTTGTTGGGACTCATGTGATATTTTTTTGTAGATTGTGAACCTCACAGCTGCTTCGAGCCAAAGAGGTGATGTGTTGGAGGCAGAGAGTCACCACATGAGGAGTGAGCTGAAGGGGCATAAGGATATCATAGGCAAGCATGATGGTAAGGTGGCCGACTTGACCAATAAGTACAAGTGGATGAAGGTATTATATGACCACGAGGCCAAGACAGGTGGGCGTTCTGTTAGTCCTCTTAGGGGGTTCAGTGGTTGGCCAAAAGAACTCTGGCGCGGTGAAGGTTTATAGGGCCTCCTTGGACTATAAGTCCGAGCTGACGAGGGAGTCCTTAACCTACTTTGACAGGACTGTTCGCCATTGTCGCAAGCTATTCTGGGAGAGCAGAAAGGCCTCCCATGAGTTGGTGGATATATTGGATTGCGGAGTCTCCAATGAGAATAATGGTGAGATCGAGGCCCTTTAGGACATCTAAAGGATGCCAGGTGGCGAGGACAATGGAGAGCATGACAGAGGGTGGCAGAGCCCCCCAAACTTGATTAGTTTATTGCTTTACTTGGCCAAATTGGTTTTTTTTTTCAGCCCACCTATTTAGGGCTTGCTTTTAGATATTAGCTATTTGGTTCTTGAGATATTTTCTTTCTTGTTGCGTATTTGTGGAGTAATTGTTGATGATGAATTGTCATGTTTTGGGCGGGGGTGAGCCTTTCTCTACAAGAAAGGAGAGTACTTACCCCGTTCTAGGGAGTGTGGCCACCTCTCAAAGCATGAAAGGGGATGCCATTTTCTCGGGAGCCCGGGAAAAGTCCCTTTCTCCCTGAGAGCACCGGGGATATTCTTGTGTAGCCACATCCTCGATCAAAGATAGGGGAAACTCATCTGAAATCGTCAGAACTATCTTTTCCCTGGATCGTCGGAAGAGGGTTTTGAGAGGCCACCTCATGGATCACAAGTAAGGGCACCTCCCCAGGATCGTCGGAGGAGGGTATCCAATCCCAGGATCACTGGAGGGAAGCATCTTGAGAGGCCACCTCCGAGATCTCAAGTAGGAGCGCTTCCCTTTAGGATCACCAGAGGAGGATCTCTAACCCCAGAATCGTCGGAAGAGGCCTCCACCCCTGGAATAACAGGAGAGAAGCGTCTTAAATGGCCACCTTCTGGATCACAGGTAGGGCCTCCCTCTCCGAGATCGCCAAATGAGGGTTACTACCCCTAAGATCCCAGAGGGATGAGCGTCTTGTATAGACTTCTCCTAGATCGCAGGCAGGTGCACCCCCTCCAGGGTCGCCAGAGGAGGGTCTCCACCCCCTGGATCGCCAGTGGGGAGCGTCTTGAATGGACACCTCCTGGATTGCAGGTAGAAACACCCCTTCCGGAATCGCCGGGGGAGGGTCTATTCTCCAAAGATCACCAAGAGAGAGCGTCTTGAATCGCCACCTCCTAGATCGCAGGTAAGGGTGCCCCTCTGGGATCGTCAGAGGGGGATTAGAGAAAAGAACATGCGCTAAGATGCAAATTAATGCTGGTGAATAACAACATATTTGTAGTCAAGAGAAATGGTGAAAACAAAATATAACTTGTGTTCATTAATTGAAAATAAATGCAAAGTAAGAACTTGGCTAGTAGGCCAAAAAAACTTAAAACAAAATTGTTTTACGCCACGTGAGCGGAATGAACTAGTACTGAAAAGGAAATAAACAAATACAGGCCTCTGGGAGGAGCAAAAACCAATGAGGGAGATGACGAGTCCTACGACTCCTAATGCTGTTGGCCTTGGTCGTCATGTTCTCTAGGGAGATTTCCCTTCTTCAAAGTGGCCACATAAAGTGGCCTTGATGTCTCCAAGAGTTTTACCTACTCCGGACTCAGTGGGAACTTCAACAATTGAGATGGACTTTGGATGGGATAGCCCTGAAGTGGTTTATGTTGTGTATTTCCAAAATCATGTTGTAGGGATATGGAGCATCCACAATGAGGAAGCGAATCAACTTTGTGAGGGGATAGCTCTTGTTAGTCCAGACGGCTATGAAGATCTAGAGAGGAGTGAATAGATTGTTCCGATTTTTCAATTTACGCCCTCTTTTTTGAATATGTGAGAAGCTCTTCAAGAATGAGATAGATAGAAGAAGAATGAACACAATGATTTAAACTGGTTCAACTCACCTAGAGCCTAATCCACTACCACCCGGTATGTCCGAGTGGATTTCGAAAAGAAAAAAATTATTAATTGATACCAAACAATTACAACTTCACCTTGAAGAGCACCAAACTCTTCTTATACCAACACCTTTGAAGAGCACCAAACTCTTCAACACCTAAAGAATCAACCAAGTGTGTTCTTGCCAAAAGAACACTCAACAAATATGTCTTATTTTGGATGATTTGAACAATCAAATTACAACTCAAATGAAAGTATACAACTTTGTAAGTACAAGTATAATCAAGAAAGCAAGCCAATAAACAAGATGTCAAAGATGAAAGCTTTAGAAATTTGCTTAATTTTTCTTCTTGTAATGTAGAATAATGTGTTGTTCTTGATCCTTAAATGCTTCATCTATTTATACAAGAGCTCTAAGATGTAGTCTTCAACATAGGCTTCTCCTAATTTACATTTGTCTACAGAAGAAAGATAAAAACAACTCCAATAAATGGTTAATAAATGAAATGCCATAATTTCATGAGAAGTGTTTCTGCAACGGATATAATTTGTTGTCAAAAGACTATAGCGACCAATCGCTATGTTGAAAATTCGAATTATTAGACCGTTAAATAAAAAATTGATACAGTATGGCATCAAGGGCGATCATCGATCATCGTTTGCAGGGAGACCGGTCGTTGTCTATGACGACCAGTTGCTATGGATAGTGATCGTTCGCTCGAAAAATAGAGAAGAAAAGCCAAGAAGTACATTTCTTCAGGCACCGGTCGTCTCCTTGCCCAAAACTCTATGTTTTGTTTTCTGATTTAAAACATTCAGGTACGGGTCTCCTTACTAGGGCGACCGGACAACCTCTACAGAGAAGTTGTTCAATTTTTGTCAAAAATAAAGTTCAAGAAGTACTTCAACAACTTAGTAAAAATCAAATGAAATATATTGAAGCATTTGGACAACGTTGGAAACGTTGTTTTGGACAAAACTTATTTATATGAAATCATCAAAATCAAAATAAAAACATTGATCTAAGAAACTCCCGTTTTTTATGATTGCAACTCAAAACAATTTTTAGACAGTGAATTTAAAAGAAACAAGATCTTCCTGGTCAAAATAATATATCCATTTTAAGCAATATTTCTCAAGATAAAAATCATAAGGATAAGGAGCAAAAAGTTTTCAAAACAAGTTTTAAAAGCTCTCCTTATCAACATGTTAAGCAATGAATATGCATAGAAGCTAACAACTTATAAGCTAGAAGCTTAGCTTTTTCAAAAATAGCTTAAAGGCTAAAGAGTTTAAAAGCTCCCCTGTCAAAATGAATTATTAGTCACAAAGCACAACATATTTCAAGAGTAATAGAACAATATTCCACAACTTAATAGCTTTGGCTCATTCGAATAAACTTTTTATCAATGAGCTTTTTCTGTGAGCTTTTTCCTTGAGATTTTTCTAGCCCATTTGATCTTACCATTTTTCTCCTCCTTTGGAATCATCAAAAAGACTATTAGCATAATAAAAATATCATAAATCGATATCAAAGTGCGCATGAGAATACAAACGAGCAATAACAATGAAAATATCATGCTATGAGTTTAATGTATCACAATAACATGTCAGGACCATGATAGAGATATTATGTAATACAATTATAAACATCATCATCATCATCATGATCATCAACTGCACCTTATCCCACTATGTGGGGTCGGTGGTGTGAATTTTATAATGTCTATTAATTGTCTAAAATTAATTAACACTACAAATTCACACAGAAAGCAAAGTGGCAAAGTTTTACGCCGGATGCCCTTCCTGACACAACCTTCATACGAAGGAAAAATGAGATGAAATTCCAAAACCATCATCATCATAGGTTTTTCCACTTGCATAGAAAATATGATGAGATGACGATGACTTTAGATAGTTGCTCTAGTCATGTCCCATTACATGATTGATATTATAAAATCAACATGTACATCATGGAACATGACCAAGTAATACAATTATAAACAACATTGGAATTTCAATCAATTAGTCCAAGAAGAGCAAGCAAAAGATAGAAATTTCATTGAGATATTTTAACAAACACAGGGCATGCATAGATACACAACAAGGATGTATATGCCATTTGTATATCGAATTAAGTCAAAAATTTCAATACCAATCCTAATTAAATTGCAATAATCCAACAATGTAAACAATCCCCATCAAATAAATTCATCATTTACAAAATTCCAAAAATTTCAAAAAATATTCAAGGGTTCAACTCATGGGAGAAGATAAAAGTGAAGTCAAACTTACCAATGATTGTGGAAGAGGAATAAGATAGATGGGTGATGCATTTAGAAGCACACAATGAAGTATCACATGTAAAAATAATGATCATGTGGTATGCGTGGACTGTTATGTGCAAAGGCGTGTATAGAGTGTGAAATAATAAAAGAAGGAGGACAAATGGTTTTAAGACAATTTTCAAAAGGTAGGGCAACTGGTCGCTATTGGGGGCGACCGGTGCCTGAACACAGCGACAGGTCGCCCTCCACAGCGAACTGTCCTCTTTCAGTGTAATCCCTCTGTCCGATTCTAAGTTTTGAGAATTTGATTTTTCACCCCAAAAGATAAAATGGTAAAAATGCAAACGTAGACTTCAATATGCATTACGCCTAAACGAGCTCGAATTGAGTTAAAAGACTCGGCGTTTAACGGTTTTGTAAAAATATCCACGAGTTGATCTTGAGACGGAACAAAGCACATCTCAGATTTTCGTTTACAAACACAATCCCTTAAAAAATGATGTCGAACCTCAATATGTTTGGTTCGATTATGATGAACCGGTTTTTGAGAAATATTGATAGCGGAAGTATTGTCACAAAAAATAGAAATATTTTCAAAATAAAATTTGTAATCCGCTAAGGTTTATTTCATCCAAAGTAATTGTGTATAACAAAAATCCGTGTAAATGTATTCGGCTTTGGCCGTTGATGAAGATACACAATTTTGTTTTTTTGAAAACCATGAAACTTGACAATCGCCTAAAAAATTGACATGAGCCGGATATATACTTTTACGATCATCAATGTTACCGGTATAATCCGAGTCACTATATCCTTTTAAAGAAAAATTTTCATTCTTTGGATAAATAAGCCATAAGAAATAGTGCCTTTCAAATATCGAAAAATTCTTTTTATGGCACTTAGATGAGATTCTTTGAGATTGTTTTGAAATCGAGCGTATAGGCATACGACATGAAGAATATCGGGTATACTTGTGGTTAAGTAAAGTAAACTACCAATCATACCTCGATACTTGGACTTATCAACCGATTTACCTTTTTCATCCTTGTCAAGCTTGGTGTTTGTTACCATAGGATTTGCAACGGTTCTTCCTTCTTCAATTCCAAACTTCTTTAGAAGTTCTTTAGTATACTTTTATTGTGATAAGTAAATACCTTCTTGGCATTGTTTGATTTGGAGTCCAAGGAAGAAATTGAGTTCTCCAATCATACTCAACTCAAATTCACCTCGCATTAACTTAGAAAATTCCTTGCACAAAGATTCCTTAGTAGCACCAAAAATGATATCATCAACATAAATTTAAACTAAGAGGCAATCTTGACATTATTCAAAAACAAATAGAGTAGTATCAACCTTACCTTTTGTAAAACCATTTTCTAAGAGAAAAAAATTTAGTCTATCATACCATGCTCGAGGTGGTTGTTTGAGACCATATAAAGTCTTTTTGAGTTTATATTCATCATTTGGTCTTGAAAAATTTTCGAGCCTCAGAGGTTATTTAACATAGACTTCTTATTGAATAAAATCATTGAAGAAAGCGGATTTAACATCCATTGGATAAAGTTTGAAATTTTTGAAACAAGAGTAAGCAAATAATATACGAATAGCCTATAATCGTGCTACCGCGAATTTCGCAAAGAAGAGAGGCTTAGGAAGACAATACCATCTTCTTGATAATAACATTGAGTTACTAACCTTGCTTTATTTCGAATGATGTTGCCTTGATCGTCTAGTTTGTTCCGGAATACCCATTATGTTCTAATGATAGTGCAAGATGGAGGACAAGACACAAGTTCCCAAACATCATTCCTTTCAAATTGATTTAGTTCTTCTTGCATCTTTAGAAACCAAATTTCATCTTCAATTACCTCCTTAGCTTTTTTTGGCTCTTTTTGAGATATAAGAGCTTTTTCAGCATATTTTCTCCTTGTCATGACTTTATCAAATGGATCCCCAATAATAAGATCTTTTGGATGATCTTCTTTAAACTATAATGCCACGGGAAAATCCGATATGTTGACCCCTTGTCCTCTTGTTGAACATTTGAAGTAGAAGGTTAATCATTTTGAATAATTTGTCCAACTTCATCTTCTTCATCACTATCATTATTTGGAATTCTTTCAACACTAGAAGCTTCATTGAATTTGACATGAATAAATTCTTCAACCACCAAGCTTGTCTTGTTATATACCCGGTATGACTTGCTCTTAGTCCATAAATATTCCTTCATTGGCCTTAGGATCAAGTTTGTCCAATTGACCCTTGGTGTTCAAGATAAAACACTTGCAACCAAATATCTTGAAATAATTAATATTTGGTGTTCTTCCTTTCCAAAGCTCATATTGAGTTTTTTTCAACCTGGGACGAAGATATACTCGATTTATATCATAACAAGCGGTGTTTACGGCTTCGGCGTAAAAAATTTTTGGAAGAGAGAACTCATTCAGCATAGACCTAAACATTTCTTGTAAAGTTCAGTTTTTCCTTTCGGCTACACCATTTTGTTGAGGAGTTCTTGGAGCCAAAAAATTATGTGCATATCCCTTGGTTTCACATAAAACTCTAAATTCACAATCAAATTTACTTCTTCGATCACTCCTTATAGATTTAATAGTATCCTCTTTTTCATTTTCTATAAGTCTACACAACTTAGTAAACTCATTAGCGGCATCAATTTTATTAGCAAGAAAAATAACCCAAGTATATCTGGAAAAATCATCAACTATAACGAAAGTGTAATGTTTTTCACTTAGACTAGCCGTGTCAATATCCCTATACAAATCTAGATGACGAAGTTGTAGAGTCTTGGTTGTGGAAATTTCATTTTTGGGCTTAAAACTAGTTTTAACTAGTTTGTTCTTTTAACAAGTGTCACAAAGCCACGGTTTTCAAAATTTAATTTGGATAGTCCTTTGACATGTTGGTTTTTGCAAATGATTTGTAAATTTTTGTATCCAACATGTCTAAGTCGCCTATGCCATAAACTAGTTAAATCATTACTAGCAACAAGACAAGAAATATTTTAACTAACCAAATCACTTGTACAAATTTTGTAAAGATTGTCTTTTCTACTTGCTTCACAAATAGTTTTACCATTTTTTAGAATAAGACATTTTTCTTTATTGAAAAGAACATCATAATTTAAATCATAAAGTTGGCTTACACTTATCAAATTGAACTTAAGCCCATCTACCAATAAAATATCGGGATAAACACCTTCAACCCCCCAAACTATTCGAAGTTTTACACTTAACCATACGAACTTTAAATCGTTACACTTAACCCTCCCAACTATGCGAAATTTTACACTTTGCCTTAAATTACAGATTTACCCCTAGCTATATGAAAGTTGTTTTGATTTACCCTCTAAACTTCAAAGTTGTTGCACTTTACCACCTATGCCATAAATTTTATTGTATGATCTACATTTACTCCTCATGGTCTTGCGATCCTCGAAAATGGTATCAGAGCCTAGGTTTATTAAGAACTTTTAGTTAAATTTATTATATTTATGTAATTAACAATTGGTGAGGAGAAATTACTCGAAATTATGGATCCTGGACCGATGTCCGAGATGTACCCTTACAGACATATCGTCAAATATTGACGATATATGCACAAGAACACCTTGACCGCATTTCATATCGGGAATACCAACATGAAGAAAAGGAATGGGCAGAGCCGACGGGAAACCTTAAGGCAATGCAAAATGCGAGCATAATATTATAGCGATTCGGATGCTTAACCGCACTTATATATTCACTTGATGAACCTTCAAGAAACGGTTCATGAAAATTCCCATCGAACAATGATTCCCGATGGAGTACCGTGAGTGGAACGAGATACTTCCGACAAATCTAAGTTCTCCAAAGATCTTAGAGAAGTCCGTAGAAGGCGGTGCGAGAATTATGGCAATCACCATATTCATCTACCAAAGACAAGTTCATCGATCCGATGGAAGATGGTGAAATATCATAAGAGACGATGGTGAAATATCATAAGAAACTCTTGAACTCCTTCATGATATTCGAGAAACGAGTCAAGAACCTGGAGGACAGACGAGTTCATTCGGAGGAAGAAAACGTATTGATTTTGGGGCGGTACCTATTTACACCAAAAAGAGAAACCAACCGGTTATACGAAAGATGACAGATGAGGAAAAACTCATTGCTCTAATCAAAGGAAAATCCATCAAAAATTAAAAAGATGGATATTGAAAAGATGAATCTTAAGGATCTACATGACCTGGCAGAATCCTTCGCGGGATTAGGTATTGTAGATTTAAAGATGAACGCATGTGAGGAATCGACTTTGTTACCTATGACCCACAAGGTAGATCAATTCCACCACCACCACCACTGTTAATCCTAACGTCGAAGAAAGTACGGTTCGCATCATGGAGCTCGGGACGAGAAGATGCCACATCTTTGGGGATTTCACGACCGGGAGTGATCCACTTTCGAGAACAGGGAGGACGAAACCCTCTTGCAGAACTAGACAACCTCTCGGAAGGCCGAATATTTATCGACGCCTTATGGAAGATCGCACCTCGACCCAATACATCCATATGGGTTGATGTTAAATCTGACATCCCAGATTTTAAAAATAGAGAAGTCCTCATTGATGAATGGGCTTGACTATGAGAATTTCAAAGAGAACCCTCGATCTTACAAAGGATTCATTCATTTTACTACTTGAAATGAGTCTTGAAGGATCGGTGAAGATTGCTCGGGATATGACCGATGCTAGTACGAAAAGTTCGGTCACATCAGAAATCACTTAAAGGAATTGTCGATGGTATGGCAAAACTATTCAAAATCCATTCATAGCACGTTTATTTCGAGGATTAGAGGATGAAAAAGAAAGAGATATAAACAAGCCCTCTATAGCCTTGAGTTCTTGGATATTTGTCATATTGACGAATATATCAAGTTGTTCACCGAATACCGGTGGAAATCCAAGATTGAGGAAAAAGAAGCTGCACAGCTATTCTTTGCCAAGATTCCGAGTCCCTGGAGAGAAATGCTTATCAGGGAATACAAGGGAGGAGTCAAGTAGAAATCGTGGCCGAAAAAATGTCTTTCCTAAAGGCCAAGTTATCCGAATGGTGTTACCAAGCGACTCTATACAAGAATTACAAAAGATTAAGAGGAATTAACAAAACAGTTCCTCTATGTTGCGTGGATAATGATATCCCAACAGTTGTGGAAAGTCAACCAAGGCGGTACAAGAAGAAGGATAGAAGCCATCCATACCACCGAGGAAGTAAAAGACAAAAAGAAGCGGTCTTCATGGAGACCTAGAAGGTTCTCGTCAAAACAAAAAGCCCGAAGTTATAAATTAGGGCAAAGACCGATCAAGCGGGGAGTAGAGCCTCTTCATCGTGTTCTAATCAAGCAAGTACCAAAGCAGAAATTCGGGAGAAGAACTTTCGGCGTGCTCACACCAGAGCAAATGAAAGCTTCAAAGATCAGAATTGCTTGGACATGCGAGCAAGAGGGCATATCTCAATGGATTGCCCGGATAATCAAAAACGAGGAGTCGATAGTTCGAGGCCACACCGAGAAATCGAGGAAGTCATCTATTATCGTGATCTTATACAGGTGTATCAATTTGAGGATATACCTCGGATGAAAGCATCTATGAAGAAGAGATCTATTTTGACGATGGAAGTGACTCACTTTCGAATCGAGTAAAGAAGAAATTCTTGACAAAAACAAATAAGGAGGATATGTCGATTCCTCTCTCATACGACGGTTTCTCATAAAACTCTTATGAGAATCATGAAGGAAGATCCAAAGCTTCAAGTCTATGATGGATTTACAATCGGAGCTATGGAAAAAGCATTGGATAAGATTGGGTTTAAGTAAAAAAACACCAAATTATTCACGGGGTAACAACCGGAGAATTAGCCATTCCGATGGAGTTTACCTAACTTTGATCGAGATGCATTGGTCCCTATTAGAAAAATACAGGAGATCAAAAGCAGAGTTAAAAGAGAAGTTGCAAATACACTCTCATGGATTCACATTGGGGCCATAAGAGTAATTATTAAGGCAACATTCAAGGAAGGAATAGATTCGCCACTCAATCTTGCTATTTTTGACAAGCGAATCTCACATCTCAAGGATTCATGCCTTGGAGCGGTCACAGGAAATTTGTATGCAGGAAAATTAGCATTCAATGTATATCCAAGAATTGCATACAATTTGGGAGATCGAGATTTTAATAGAGTCCTAACTCTTCATCAAGATTTCAAAAGAGTCGATTTGATGAAAGAAGGAAATAGGCCTTACTCGATCACATACAAGATTGCCTATGCTCTCTCGAATACCCATCATTCCGAAGTATTCTTGAGAAAGGAATTTATTGAAGTCCCAAGAATCTTTGAGGACTTTGCCAGAGTGGTTCTACCAGATATCATTGAATCTCCAACTATAAAGGAGATTGATATGATAATTCAAGATCAACCAGTCTTCAACAAAAGTCGAAGTCTCAGAGTTGAGCCTAGAAGGATGTCTTTCCAGCAGACGAGAATGGTGAGTAGCAAATGCCGGGGAAGAAAGGAGACCAAGAAATGATTCAAATAGCATCCCCGATGTTTTCAAAACAAAGGGAGAGCCGAAATGTCCCGAGAGATAGCGAGAGGTTGAAGTAATATTCGACATCACTCAAAAGGATAATATTTTTCCTTGTGATGTTCTCAGACATCCAACAACCTATAGTTGGAAGGTATCAAGGAAGCCTCAAGATAGGGAAATTGAGTGACTATCTCGGGAGTAGCGGGAAAAATCCCGAACAATTAATACCGAAATTGAATTTCTTGAGGATCATAAACCTTGGGAAAGATTACAAGAAGGAATGGAGTTCACAGTGGGCGATAAAAGATACGAGAATCGGATGACCACTAGTCCATTCTCCATATACATTTCAATCGGAATGTTATATCTTTGAATACAAGGCCGAGTATTTCGCCGCCTATATTGATTCAGAGCCGGAATATGTACAAAGGGATGTTTTTCCTAAAGAAATTGGAGATGAATTACCAGCTATTGCAGGAAGAGATTTCTCTAAAAGAATTCTTATTCTTAATAGAGGAATTAAACAAGCAGAAATCATGATTGGAGGAGCAGGCGGTACCCCATGGTACAAAGTGAAAACGCCACCAATCTATTTCCATGATACAGGTGCAGATGTTTTGCTAGGAAACAATTTCCTACAAACATTCAAGCGATTCACACAGGAGAATGAGACAAGAAGACTTATTTTCACAACATTATGTGATCATAAGATCATTGTCCAGCGACTGCGGGAAGCATTTTACCGAAAAATGCCTATTACTTTTCGCAGCAAGCGTGGTGATGAAGCCAAACTTCGCAATCCAAAAATGGCGGATCGAAGGAAATTTGGTGAAGCTTTATTATCCTATAGACAATTTGGTTCCATTCAAAAGGATCAGAAGATATGGGATAATAACTTGTACTCATTCAGAGTACAAGGAGAAGAACGAGTAACTCCAGAAGCCATTGCAGAATTATGGATGAGTCTAATGGAGAGTCCGCAGAGTGACGTGACCCTGGAGGAACAAATATCACTCGAGGACATCAAGAAGAAGATCCAAAGGAATTACAATGAAGATCATTTGGCATGGTGGGATAAGAATGAGCTCAAAGCATCCTTAAAGGTTAAACCTGGAAAGGAGTACGAGTTCGTAAGATTCAAACCAATCCTTATGAATCAGAAGGATCGTGAGGATATGCAGAGGATACTTAAGGAACATCTTGACCTTAAGTTAATTTCACCAGGAGTTTCTCCATACAAAGAAATCCGGATTCTTAGTCGAAACCATGGAGAAATCAAAAGAGGAAAGCCAAGACTTGTTATTAACTACAAAGGGATTAATAACATTTTGGAGTTCGACGGATACTATATCCCAAGTAGAGAACATCTGGTTAATTGCATCAAAGGTGCCAAGATATTCTCAAAGTTCGATTGCAAGTCTGGATTCTACCAGTTAAGATGGAGGAAGAAAGTAAGAAGTTTACGACTTTCTCTACACCACAGGACACTATATCCGAACGTGATGCCTATGGGATTGGCTAACGCACCCCAAATATATCAAAGAAAGATGGATAATCTTTTCAAGAATTATTTCAACTTCATGTTCGTGTACATTGATGATATTCTTATCGCTTCAAAGAACATGAATGAGCATCTCAAACATTTGGAAATATTTTGGATGTTTGTCACAAAGAAGGATTAGTGCTTTGAGAAAAGAAGGCGGTAATTGCAACAAGACAGATTGAATTCCTCGGAATTGAAATCGATGAATCTGAATTATTCTAGAATCATATTGTGGAAAAGATACGAGGATTTCGGATACACTTTGAAAGACAAGAAGCGACTTGAGTTTTCTTGGAGTTGTTAATTTTGTTGGGATGTTCATTAACAATCGGCATACTACGGGGAAGGTGTTTAGCCCATTGCTTAAAAAAAAAGATGCAGATTCAAATGGGAAGATGAACATCAAGAAGGAATTAAGCAACTTAAAGAAGTTTGTAAAAAGCTTCCAAAGCTTGCAATTCCCAAGACGAGGACGAATCGGTTCTTTACTTTACGGATGTCGCTGATGATTGGTGGGTAGCGATTCTTACGAAAGTCACACCAAACGAGGAAGTGCCATGCAAATATTGCGGTTTATTCACCCCTAGTGAAGCAACTCGGTGGCATATTAACGAGAAAGAATTCTTTGCGATCGAAAAAGGCTTTTAAAAATGGCCTCTATTTTTAGTGGCTAAAATGTTTACTTTAAAAATTGATAATTCAAGTGTCAAGGCTTTTCCAAAAAAAAAATTGAATCAAAACCGAGAAAAGGCTCGATTACTTAGATGGCAAGCTGAATGTCAATATTATGATTATGATATTGTCATTATAAAATCTCATGAAAATATTCTTGCGATTTCTTGACACGAGATGGAAGGACGCGTTCTTCGACGAGATCCTTAAACGAGTAAGACATCTCGGGAAAACCTGGAGAGTCTAGAACGAGATTTTGGGGCGCTATGTCTCAATGCGTAGGTTCTTTGGGCGACTTCAACAGTTGACCAATCCGTTTCTAGTCAAATACGAGCATGCCGATTCGCTCAAGGACAATTGTTCTTAAGCGCTGCAAGGGCCTCTCTTCCAGGCCGCATCTCCTACGGTGCAAAAAGGGGCCGAGAGAGTACGGGGCTCTAACCCGGAGGTTATGGATTCAAGTACCATAATCACAAGTGTTGCGGTGATGCATCCCCGAAGGTGTACAAATCGAACGAATGTTGAAGCTCCTGTCACAACCCGAGTCTTCAAGTCAACCCAAAGACCTGCGGGGTAAAGAGGAGAGTTGAATCTTAGGCCACGAGACAGGCAAATCTAAGGTTCAAATCGACGAGATTAAGATTTCTCCTATGCGGGTATATCGGAGGCAATGGGAGAAACTAGTTACAAGACAAGGTATTAACCCGGAAAAATAATGGTTGATATCTCGGCAAGTATCCCGAGTTTGGATGAAACCAGGAAGTCATCCAAATGAAGTACATGAATGGTATACTTTTGGAGCTTTAGCTTCAATCTATACCGTGTTACCGTGGATTCCCGAAATTTCAAAATTACCTAAATGGATTGGGGAAGCGATTTACGAGACCTGGGCCAATAATCCACACTTGGCCGAGGAGATATTTTGGAACTGTATTTTATCGGTGCGGCTCTCCCGAACCAAAGAAAAAAGGCTTTAAAGAAGCTTTTCATTTCATCAAGCTAAGAAGACCGGATGGAAATGCTTTAAAATACATTAAGAGCAGCTTCACCTAAGAAGGACCGATGTTAGTAGGAGCATTTTCTCGAGACGAAGCTTCTACCCAGGGAGGCATGGGGTCTTTGGGTTTGTCTAACGGAAATGGACAAGGTCAAATATCCATTCAAGTTCTTCCAAAATTCGACAAATGGATCTTTCCTTTTGAATTCGATGACTGGATCAACCACAGGATTTGCAGAGGAACTCTTCGAGACCAAAAGAAGAATTCTCTGGGAGAACAAGATTCCGACAAGCAAAGAAACTTACCGAAAATTCTGTAACATGGCGCATGTGGGCCGTTGGATCGACCGGATCTGTCAAGCATGCCCCGAACAGAAGGAACCCGAGTTTGGGAAAGGATTCCGACCCAAACCCGACCGACAAGATCATGCAGCTAGAAAGGATAAGGGCCCAGCTCACAAGACGCGTTATCCTCGGGGACCACGTAAACCAAATTTTTAAAAGATTCCCCGACAAACATCACATTGGTTGAGTCACGCGGGAGAAAAAGAAAACCAGCTGGCGAGGCAATAATGTGGGATATGACGTAAGCAGTGATGTCATATATATCAGCAAGATTTGAAGTCCGCCTTTGCAGTCCGGACTTACCTCTATAAAATACAGGATTTGAAGGAAGCTGAGGACATCGAACATTTTCCTTAGTTTTCTTATAATAAAGTCTGAGAGAAAAATTTGTAATATTTTGAGTGTTTTAGTTTTAAGTTTTTATGTGTTTTCGAGTGCAAGCCTCATCGATGAGAGGCTAAACCAGTATTCTCCTCCCAAAAGGAGATTACTAATGTAATAAATATTTCTATAAGTTCTTAATAAAAAGAGGCTTTCTGCTTCAACATGTGTTCATAATGTACTATCAATTCATCCCGTTTAAGAATTACTTATACGCCTGGAGTAGGAAACGAACCAAGGTCAGTGTCTTTGAAAGATTCTTTGAAGGAGTCGGATAACTTGCAGATCATCTTCCCTGAGGGTGAGGTTGAACAGTGAGGAGTTGTTCGTCAAACGATCTGGGGGAAGTAATTTTCCGACTGGTGGTGTTGCGAACCATTTAACCCTTGGTCTTTGTTTCGGTCAAAGAAGGTATGAATTTTAAGGGATTTATTAATTTTACAGAAGCATGTTGGGCCTGATATGGTCGTAATGGACTATTTTCATTTTCAGTCTAAAGACCCAATTTGTATACGGATAAATAGTTGAAATAAGATCTGGATATAAGTATGTCTTGTTGAGTTTATAGGTCGAAAACCCGACATGATCCATTTAAAACCTCGAATAGAGATCGGATCTAAGTAGGTGTAACAATGCCACGAACAAAACAAGTTACAGAAAAATCGGGTTCTTATTTCTCGAAAAATTCGAAAACAAATTGATTATGGAGTAAAATTTTCATGTTTAATGATTTATGCAATAAATTTATTATTATGTAGTAGATTGCCACAAAATAGAGTTTAAAGGGATAACTTGAAACTATTGTTTTAAAAAGAATAAAACCTAGGGGCAAAATTATCTATATATGGTAAAGTGTAACGATTTTCATAGTTCAGGGGGTAAAGTGTTACGAATTAAAGTTTGGAGGGTAAAGTGTAAAAATCAGCATAGTTCGGATGGGTAAGTGTATTTATCTCTAAATATCATAAAGAGAGAAAGAAGAATTACCAATATCTCCATTGCCAAGGATTTTGCCTTTGCCATTTCCGAACATAACCATTCCGTCCTCTTGTAGCTTGATGTTAGTGAAAAGATGTTCTTTTCTGGTCATATGGCGTGAACATTCGCTATCCACGAGCCATTTGGAATCCTCTTTGATTGTGATTGCTCCAAGTACCTACAAATAATTTGTTTTTATGTATCCTAGAGTGTTGGGGTCCATGGGCGTTAGCATTGAGACCTTTGGGTCTCCAAATATGACTATTACTATTTCTAATTTTACAAGTGCTAGCAAGATGTCCACTTTTACCACAATAAAAACAAGTAATTGCTTTAGGACTACTAGCACGTATAAAAGTTGGAGTTTGGTTCTTTTTCTTGAACTCGGTTTGAAAATGTATGTAACCAAGTCCTAGTTTTGATTGCTCACTTCTTTGTGCACCAAGAATTTTTTATAACCTTATCGGTACTCAAGTTAAAATGTTGCACATCCTTTTTCAAATTGTCTATCTCCTTTGTGAGCAATTATTTTTCGGAATCAGGACTTTTTAGCAAGAGTAATAGTATGAGTATGGTCAAGAGATTCATAAAAAGAAAATAACTTATCTTTTTCTAATTTTAAATCTTTAAAATCCATTTTCAAACTCTTGTATTTGCAAATCATATCTCTAAACTCATTTTGAAAATTATCATAATCTTCTTGAAGTTCATTAATTAAAGACGAAGATGAAGAGTTAGAGTGTATCTCATTGTTTTCATCATCTATGGTCATGAGACCTTATTCGGTTTTCTCTTCATCATCGGATGTTGCAAGAAGTTCATCCCACGTTTTGACATTCCGCATTCAAAGCCTTCTTTTTTGGAAAGAATATTTTCTTCTTTTGTTCTTCCTCCGCCATCTTAGGACAACCGGCTATAAAATGCTCGGGTTTTCCGCATTTAAATCACGAATTGTCTCTTGCCTTTCTTGCCTTATTTTTATTGACAAATTTGGCAAGTTTTTGTACAAGAGCGGTCGTTTCCTCATCGTCTTCATATTAACATAATAAGAATTATTTGAACTTGAGGCAAGACCTTTAGGTATAGATTGCATACCCGATTAAGAGGTGGATGGTTTGGAGTTCTTTCTTTCTTTGAGGTGGACTTCATAGATGAGAAGATTTCCAATAAGCTCATCAAACTTGATAGTCTCAAGATTTTGAGCTTCCGTGATAGCTGTTATCTTTTTGGGCCGAGAATCGGGAAGAGCATTCAATACTTGGTTACCTTATCTTCTTCGGAGATGACTTTTACGAGCGCCAATAGAGGATTGACGATGTTGTCGAGCCTTTCCACCATTTTCGAAATCCCTTCACCTTCGAACATTACGAAGTTTTCGAAGTCTTAACCAGCATGTTTTTCCTAGTTTATTTAGGGTGCGATTGGATATACTTTCATTTTGAAAATTTTCATTTTGCTAGAGAATAGTAGCAAAAAGATATTTGGGAGAAAAAAAATGAATTTTGAGAGTGTGATTGGATGTGAGATAAAAAAGTAATGATGAAAGTTGATGTGATTTAAAAAAAGTAAAATAGTGATTGGATATGATTGGTAGTTAGAAATATGTGAGTGAGTGAATAGTGAAATTTGTGGGAAGATGTGTAATAATGATTAGTTTTTTTGTGAAAAAATGTGTAGATGTGATTGGTGTAAGAAAAAATGAGAAAAAGTGAAAGTGAGAGAATATTATTTTTTGCTGAAAATTTTCATAAACAATCGCATGTTTGGTCAAAAATAATTCTCTAGCGGAACGAAAATGAAATTTGTTTCATATCCAATTGCAGCCTTAACCTTCTTAATTCCTTCATAGATGGTTTCGAGTTTTCCCATACTTCATGTACGGGCCTTATTCCTCTAATCCAATTATACTCGGTGGTGGTAAGTGAACAATGCAAAATATTAAAAGCCTTACCGTTTAGAGAGAAAGACTTCTTGTCACTTTCATAGAACTTTTTGAAACTTTTGAGAGCTATAGTTCCATCATCTAATTTCTTGGTTGGTTGCGCTATTCATTCAATGATCGCGTTCCAAATGTCGAACCCGCAACCTTATAGGAAGCATTCCATTCTATCTTTCCAAAAGGCATAGTTGTTAGCATCGAATAGTGGCGACTTGTTGGTTGAGGCACTATAAGTAAAATAACTTTCGTTCATAGCCATGTATCTTTTCTCTTTACTCGCAAAGATAAACGAGCTTGCTAAAGAGTTTGACTTTGATGCCACTTGTAATCCAAGTGGCTGTGAAAATCTAGAGGGAAGGTGAATAGGTTTTCCCGATTTTCTCTCTTTTTCGAATATGTAGAAGCTCTTCAAGAATGAGATAGATAGAAAAAGAATGAACACAATGATTTAAAGTGATTGAACTCACCTAGAGCCTAATCCACTACCACTCGGTATGTCCTAGTGGATTTCGAAAAGAAAATATTTATTAATTGATACCAAACAATTATAACTTCACCTTGAAAAGCACCAAACTCTTCTTACACCAACTTCTTTGAAGAGCACAAAACTCTTCTTACAATCTTGAAGAGCACCAAACTCTTCAACACCTAAAGAATCAACCAAGTATGTTCTTGCCAAAAGAACACTCAACAAGTATGTCTTATTTTGGATGATTTGAACAATCAAGATTACAACTCAAATGAGAGTATACAACTTTGTAAGTACAAGTGTAATCAAGAAAGCAAGTCAATAAGAAAGATGTGAAAGTGTAGTGTTTAGGCTATTATAACAAAAGTATGAAAATGAAAGCTTTAGAAATTTGTTGTTTCTTATTATGATGTAGAGTAATGTGTTGTTTTTGATCCTTTAATGCTTCATCTATTTATAGAAGAGTTCCAAGATGTAGTCTTCAACTAGGCTCCTCCTAATTTAAAGTATGCGAAAGAAAGATCAAAACAACTCCAAGAAATGGTTAATAAAAAACCATAATTTCCTGAGAAGTGTTTCTGCAACGGATAGAATTTGCTATAAAAAAAACTATAGGTCGATATATTGAAATTCGAATTATTATACCGTTGAATAAAGTTTTAACACAATATAGCATCAAGGGCGACCGGTCACTGTCTAGAGCGACCGGTCACTATCTATGATGGCCGGTAGCTATGGACAGTGACCATTCACTCGAGAAACAGAGAAGAAAAGCCAAGAAATACATTTCTCGCCCTCCCTGCCCAAAACTCTTTGTTCTATTTTCTTATTTAAAATATTCAGGTACGGGTCTCCCTACTAGGGCGACCGGTCGATCTCTTCACGGAAAAGTTGTCCGATTTTTGCCAAAAATAAAACTCAATAAGTATTTCAACAACTTAGTAAAAATCAATGAAACGTATTGAAGTATTTGGACAAATTTTGGAAATATTATTTTGGTATAAAACTCATTTATATGAAATCATCGAAATCAAAATAAAAACATTGATCTAACAGTCCTGAGGTAGTTTTCTTCTATGTTTTGCAATCATTAAAAATAAAAAATATTATTGTAAAAATACAGTCTCTGCATCACACGAGTAGAATACTGGTAGATTTTAGAATATCCAAAAAAAATAAACACATTGAGAATTTAACCTTATTTAAATATTTCTAAAATTCTAAATTGAATTAAAATAAGGATTATTGGAAAAATACCACTTTTACACTAAAAATTTGCAAAAATATCACTCACCCTAAATTTTTACAAAACTACCATTAAAAGGACCATTATATCTCACATACCCATTACTACTCCTGCACCCTCCAAGCAAAAAAAAAAAAAAGGAACCGCTCAGATCCATTACTCCTCTTGCTCCCTCCAAGCAAAAGAAAGAAAACCACCACTATTTCAGTCAATCGGAGAAAGAGAGAAAGAGAAAGAAAGAGAAAAGGGACAGCTCCACTAACCACCACCACACCGCCACCTCCATTCAGTCGGAGCCCGACCACCGTCAACCTCGCTTCCACCAGTTAAGTTAGAAAAAAAAAGCAAAATATGGAGGAGTGTTCTAGATGAAGAAGAAAGAAAAATGGAGAAAGAATAGAAAAAAGAAGGAATAAAAAGGAAGAAATATTGACCACAATATCGACTAAAAAAATGACTAAAACACCAACCAAACACCGATCTACATATCGATAATATATAATATCCAACTGCCTAGTTAAGAAAGCTTTCAAACAAAAATGAAAAATGTAGGATAAGAATCTCTCTTGAAACGTTGACAATAATGTTCTTGATTGATATTTGTGGTACTTGTTGGCAATTCAATGATGTGTCTTACATTACCTGCAATTAAATTAAAATATAAAATCGACCTAAAAAACCTACAAAACTACCACATTGTGACCACACCACCGATTACAACAAACAACCAAAAATCAACGTTATACTATACAATACCTAAATAACAAGTTTTGGAAATTGACTTATTTCTCCAATTTTTCCCCATATTTTTAGCTTCCAAACTATTTAATAGCCTCCAAATAATGTATACCACAAAGAAATAGTCTAGCTTATCGGTTTAGAATGAGTCACGACGTCAAGGGCAGGGGCTGACGGCCTTAGTTGGAAACCACCGACTGGGGGAAAGGCACTGGGGGGTTTGCAGGGGGTTGTGATCGATCGTTGTTGTTGGTGTTTTGGTCAATTTTATTAGTTGTGATTGTGGTTGATATATAGGTAGATTTTATGGTTGGTGATTAGGGCAGTGATATGTTTTCTAACGACAGGGCTATGGGATTTGGGGTTTGGGCTCCAAGCTCAGGTTTCTGGGTTGTGGGGCTGCGAATTGTCGGTGGGGCGGGAGTTGTCACCCCTTACCTCTTCTGCTATTCTTTCACTCTCACTTTTTTTTATTGCGTTTGTTGGGTTCAGTTATTTTTAGGATGACTCGACGTTGATGTTGGCTGGTGGAGCGGCAAAGGTGGTGGTTGTGGTTAGGGGTGTCAATTTGGGTTATTGGGTCGGGTTCGTGTTTGGTTTCATGTTGATTTTGGGTAATGCTACATTCGAAAATGCGAAAATAAGAAATTTCATCCTGTAAGTTGGCCTATTTTGAGATTGGGTCCTTTATCTTGGCAGGTTTGGGGTTCAGTCCTATATATTTGTATTGAATTGGATATTTAGTCTTATATGTTTGCATCTTTAGCTTTCTGGTCCTGTAAGTTATATCTTTAGTTTACTTTTAGTCCTATATGTTAAGACATTGTGCGTTTTGGTCCTTTAAGTTTAAAAGAGACCTTTTTATCTCAAATTTTCAAATCTATTTATCCTGGTGCTTAAAAATGGTATTAGAGACTAGATTTATTAAAAAAAAAATTAAAAATTATGTATTATATTTATGTAATTAAAATTTGGTGAGGAGATTTCAAGTATTAATTTCTTAATTAAATATTATTTTTAAAATTGAATAATTTTAATGAACAGTTAAATTTTAAATAAAATTAACTAATCAATTTTTATTTTAATTTTTTTTAAAACATTTCAAATATATTTTTTTTAACCTTCTGAAATAAATGCATCTTGTACACTAGTCCAGATCCATTTCTTGGAGATAATTCTCCTCACCAATGGTTAATTACATAAATTTGACAAATTATTCTTAATTTACTAATTTGCTGTAATTATTTTAATTTTCCTAAAATTCGTAAATTATTTTAGAAATTTCTATTTATTTAATTCTTTTATTAATCAAATTAATTTAATTTTTAATTGCTTTTATAATTTAATTTAATTTTCGAAAATTTAAGTTTAAATATTTTACTTTTGGTCCTATAAAAAATGTGAAGTGTGGGTACGAACCCTTTAATAAATTATTTTAATTTAACTATTGCTAAGTTATAGGACTAAATTTCTGATGTCTGTTAAGTTATAGGACCAAAAGTAAAACTGTTGAGTTACATGACTGAATATCTAGAAATTTGAAAGTTAAAGGACTGAAACATGAAGATGACAACTTATAGGACTAATTCTCAAAAAGGCCCAACTTACGGGACTAAAAATCTTATTTCCCCTTCGAAAATTAAGTAAAGATAAAACAACTATATTTTAGACAATTTGGTAATTTCGTGTCAGATTCGTGTTAGTCATGTTCATGTTCAGTTGGATTCGTGTCTAGTTATGTGTCGGATCAGGAATTGACACACCTGATTGTGGTTGTCGTCGAGTCGCCGTAATAACGAGTATTTGGCGGGGCAGGGATCAGTTTTTTGTTTCAGTGTGTGTGACAAATGAGTGAAACTTCTATTTTGGCCAAAGGTATAATGGTCATTTGAGTGATAGTTTTGTAAGGATTTAGGGTGGATAATATTTTTACAGTTTTTGGCTCTAAATGGGGTATTTTTCCAATAATCCCATTAAAACACTACAGGTGTTGAAATTGAGAGATATAAAGTGAATAGCTTTTATTGCATGGTGGCCCATATCATCTCTCTTGGATGTGGTGGAATGGTGCACGTCAAAGTCACATATCAATGATACACCTTGGCAGTAATGATATGGCGTTGAAAGTTGGTGGGTTTTCTTATGGGATCGTCATTCATTGGCTCTGCGACACTATGTGCGATATATCAACAGTTCCCATAAGAGTCGGCGGCTTTCTATTTTAAAAGACAACTATTTAAAGTTTTTATAAAATATTGGGGGAACCAATTTTAAATTAAGTTATTCATCTTAACTATTAAAAAAAAATTAGAAAACTTTCGCGGCAGGGGACCATGGAGGGGGGTAGGGAGGGTGGCGAATTTTTTGGAAGACTTTGGGGCAGCATCCCCCCTTGTTCCGCCGTTGTGTGGTGTATTTGATGCTCAATAAAAGGGAAATTTATGTCACGGGGTTTATTTCATGCTACACCTGTAAGAGTCTTTAGGTGAATAATAACCATATATTTATCATGGATGTGTAAAAATTCACATACAATCACATAGTCCGATATTTATCGTATATGCAAATCTACTATAGATACTATACTTGTGTAATCCTCTGGGAGTAGCATCTAATGACCTCTTGTTTCGTTATTATTTATTTGGTTTTTGTGTAAGTTATAACTTATGGGATATGTGCCGCACTAAAAATTTTAAATTTTTGTAAAATAAAAATATTATAACAATTAAAATTATTATGTATCTCGTTAATTTGGTATTTTTTATTTGTTGTGCGAAATTAACTCTTGTATAGGTTAAGTTTGATGTATAACTTTCGATTGATTGCAGTGGTCAGTACTCGTTAGAAAACGATTTGCATCATTATTTATATTTTGCTGGTTGAAATTGAGAGTTTCCGAATTAATTCGACCTTATAGGATTAATTCCGGACAACTTATGGGGAATTTTGAATTAACTAGATCTTATAGTATGATTTGTGCATGACACAACCACAACGCTTTTGATTAGAATGAATCAATGGGAAAGCCTATATTTGTTGGCATAGATTCATGAAGAATTTCAAGTGTATCTTTTTCAGATTAGTTCACATTTTGGATGTGCATACATATTGAATTTATGCCATGTGCTAAACTCAATTCATAATTTCTCACACTATGTTTGAAAAAACTCATTTCAAATTAGATATAGTGGAGAGATACAAATTTAAAAGTTATTATACTTTTTAAAATGCACTTCTTCTCCAATGTTCTTTTTTTTTTTTTTTTTTTTTTTTTTTTTTTGAAAATGAATTATATTAAAACAACTCAAGAACTAAAATTACAACTACAATCGTAGCCAACGGGCTAAAGACTAACTAAGAGCCAAGCGGGGAATTGTAAAACCAATTGATTCACATGGACTAAAAAAACTACCCACTCCGTGGAGACTTGCTCCTTAAAGGAGATCAGAACACACCAAAAAAAAAAAAAAACTAAAATCGGGCACGAGCAACCACTGCATTTGTACAGAAAAAACTTTAAAATCCGCCTTACGAGTTTTTTAAATCAACCGAGAAAAGAGAACACAAACAAAATAAGAAAACAACGGATATACTAACAAACTAGAGAAAAAAAGCAAAAAATTGCCTCTCCCTCTCCCAAATGTCTTTAGCATGACCCATCGTCTTCTCCGCTCCGAGACACCTCCGTGAAGCTCGACTGCTTTCGCCCGCGGACCAAAAATTCCGCCACCTTCATACGCCCGAGGACCGCCATTTGGTATCCCTCCAATAGAACCCATGGAAAAGGGAGAGGGAGGGGGAAACTTAGGGTTTTTTTTTTTTTTTTTGGGGGGAGTTAGAGAGAAGGGGAGAAAAAGAGTTAGAGAGAGAAAAAATGCCAACAGTTGAAATATTGTTTTCTCCAATGTTCTTTTAAACTATACAAATTCGTGGCTTTTCGGTTTCTGTTTGCATTTGTACAGATGACATCAAACTTTAAAATACCTTTTTATTTTTTTATCAAAAATTCTAAATACAATAAGCACCTTTTTAAGTAGGGATGGCAATGGGGCGGGATAGTCAAACCGGGGACCCGCCCCGACAAGAAAAAATAAGACTCGGGACCCGTTTAACCCGCCAGAACTATTGATCAATAAAATCTGCAATTTACTGAATGTATTTGTGGCCAAATTTTCGAAAGCAAATCCAATTATTGGGCATTCAAAAACTGATTATTGGTCAAGAAAAATAAAAGCAATTAATAAACACTTTTTACAACTATTTTTAAGATGATCATAACTAGAGGTGGCAAAATCAAGCCCGACCCGCGGCCCAGCCCAGCCAGTCCGAGGTTTGGGCTGGGCTGGGCCACATTTTTTTAGGCCCAAAAAAAGGCGGGCCTATTTTGCCCGGCCCGAATGACCCGATGGGCTGAGCTAGCCCGACTTTTTGTACATGAAATATATATTTGGGTTGTGTTGGGCTAATCATTTTGGCGGTCCGATCAAAATTGGGTCGCCCCGATCCGGCCCTGAATTTTTGCAAAAGCCCGATGGACTCGGGCCGGGTTGGCCCAGCCCCGCCCATTGTGAGCTCCAATCATAACCTTGCAGCAGGAGTACTAATATTTAAAGTAAAATATCCAAAGTACAACATTAAACATGCAGTAGTCAACTGTCAACTAATGTTATTACAACACCCAAATTTTAACTAATCTCATGTTTGTTGAAAGTCAGACTGCAGTTTGTACATGAATTAAATGGGGAAAAGAAATAAAAATGTTTTCAAGAAAAAACTTAATGTACCGGGGTGGGTTCTATTGGATCCGTTACCCACCCGGGACCTGAGCGGGTTTTAGATTTGCTACCCGAAACCCACTTAACCTGGTTCAAACCCGCCCCATGCAGGCAGGTTTGATGTGAGGGCGGGTATTGGCCATCCCTATTTTAAGAAGTCCATATTAAAAAGTGAACTTTTATTCCGCAAACATGCACTAAATAAGGTATGGGTCATGAGTGTTTCAAGATTAATTCATAATTTCTCATGTTTACATAAAAAATACATTTTGAAGTTCAGTTAAATTACAAAAAGTTCAACTACATTTTTAAGCTACAAAAACCCCTTATATTTGTTTGTATTATACTAATTGCACCCTTAAAATGATGTATTTGATCAATAAATACAAACATCAATAGGTATTTGTATTTTAAAGGATAATTTTTTTTATTAAGTTAATTTTCATGGGTAGCTGTAATGTATGGTAATTACTAATTAGAGTTGGGAATATTTCAGAAGTAACAATTAATAACATTATAACACAACATCGATAACAAAATAACAATAAATACATCCTTCTTGTCTTAGTGACTTGCCTTAGCAAATAATATTTATGTTTTTAAGGGATCTCATCTTCTATTGTACTCCGGGAGATTTGAAGTTTTAACTCTTTCCGAGAGTGGTTCTGCTAGTATAGTTGGACGAAATGGGCTTTTGGTTTAGAGCATTGGGCTTTAAATGTGCTTGGCTCCCTTGGTAGCTTTAGGAAGTATAATTATCTGGATTGGGTAGTGGTAGTCCAGATCTGAGGGAGTACGAGGAGGATGATAGAACATTATGATGAGAGGAGTCGAGATCAATGGTTCTGAAAATAATTCAAAGCACAAGGTAATTTAGATCTAGAACCGGGACTTGAGGTTTGAACTCAAATCCGCCACCAACACTACTGATTGAAATTAATGTTTTAAAAACCGATTGGTGAGCAAACCGGTCTTGCTACTTGTTCGTGATCCAACTGTTCGGACCGATTCAACCGTCCGCCCAATCGATTCAACATGGACGCCGACTACCCTTGCACCGCCCACAAAGACTATTATATCATATTTCTAGCATTCTCATCATGGACTATCAGAATCAAACAGTTGCAATCATCCCATCCATTTAAACTGTAATAAAATCTCAAGCAATTTTCATAGTTTATCTATCTAGCCATAGAATATTGTTCTTTCACATTCATGTCACTGTGAACAAAACATGTTACGAATGTAACTCCCTCCCAAGGTTAAGATCACAAAAGTCAAAAGTATATGACATTTTTACCACCAATATATAATTCACCCAGGAAGTATTAGACAAAGAACAATCACAGCTTCCCATCATCTAAAAACTATATAGCTCAGCAGGAAAGCTTGTATATAAAGGCCGTGTATTTATTATCTACTGCCGAAACCAAGATATTTGTCCACAAGCTTCACCACAGAATGAGCTAGATTGTCTGCTGCTTCTTGGGTCAATGCTTCAGCGTACACTCTTACCACGTCTTCTGTTCCTGAAGGCCTTATAAAACATCTTCCTCGCGGGTATTTAGCTGACAAAAAGAGTCATATTAGAAATTTCATTTACCCATATTGTAAAATCCCTCATTACTTGATAAAAGAGGAAACATAAGACATTATCATAGAATAACAACCCTAGCAAATATTATACCAGGATTAGAAAAAGAGCAAGTTTCTCCGACACACGCAGTTTAATTTGCTTTCACAATGACAAGTCGTTAATGCAAAGTGTCCAGCAGTTGTCACTGAGGCATGGAAAACTCATTAAGTTGGCTTGCTATGGCAACCTAAACTCCATTGAAAAATTTAGGGAGTTCATTTGAGAAGGCGAGATATGCTTTATAGTATATATGCATTACAATATGGACTGATCGATTATTTTTTAACAGGCAATTTTCTCTATGTTATATTAATATAACATCTACAACACTAAAATAAAAATTTATAATGAATACAAATAAAAAGCTCTTAAAATATCTTGTTTTCACTAATATAAAGTGCACACTGCACATCTTTTTTCTCTCACTAAGTACCTTATCTCACATTTATCTATTTATTTCTTTATTTTTAAAAAACAAACACTTTATTGTCCTCTTTTTTATAGATAAACATGACAATCATGTCAGGCAATTCTGATATTAAACTCTAAGTGTTAAAGACTTGAAATAAGAAGAAAATAGGATTATTGATAAAAAAAAATGGAAGCACTAATCATTACATTGATTAAGTAAGGTCTCAGTTGGCAGGCTTCAAGGAGGATTACATAATTATGAGTGTAATAGATGGCAGTGTACTCATCAGTAGAACTACATCTACTAACTTTACTGAAAGTGATTAAGCCGCAAGGCAGTTACATGGTTTATAGGAACTGACTTAGGAAATTTAACCCAGGTAAGTCTATAAATAGAATAAGAACTGATTATACTCGACCACATAAGTCAGTTGTCTGGTGTCTATCACACGTGTGCAGGTAACAAAAATAATTAATAACTCATAATCGCTACATTTGCAAAAGAATAGGTCCAATAATATAGATGTAGAGTTGCTTTATGTCCTTTGCAGAAAATTCACTTATGTACCACAGTGACGTACATTTGACCAAAACTAGAACAATGCGACAAAGGTTAATGTATAACCAAGTAGACTTGTAAATACACACATACACACACAAAAAAAAGAAAAAAAAAAGCTTTTACAAACAGATATTGGTCTTGAGAATAGGTACGTTCCACAAAATGAGTTACCTGTTTCAGCATCAATGGCTTCTTGGATATCAACAGGCCTTACAACTACAGTTTCTGCATTCTCAGTAATGACAGCAGTCCTGTCAACAACCTTCACCTGAAGAAGACTGAAGAAACATTAAGTGTTTGATTTTTCATGAATGGAAAATTTTACTTCCTGAACAGGCATTTTACTGTTAGATTACTTCTGACTAGATTACTTCTGACGAGAATGTCTCCATTGGCAATGATTCCAGCTAAAAGCAATTTATAAGAATACAACAAAAAATGGATCTACACTAGGGGGAAAATAGTAAATCAAGTTATATTTATAAATAGACACTGGGGAGTTGGGTTGGTCTGATCAAAACCTGAAAGCCGCACGCAACCTGTAAACCCAGACCCATTCCATCGGCATTCTAGAAGCAATTGGAATTTTGTATAGATTCTAGAGTTATAGTGGTTAACATAATTAATTTTACAACCAGCAGTGGCATTTGAACTACTAGCATATCATACCAACAAGGAAAGTCATATGTTGCTTCAAAACAGAGTTCGACAAATAATAGACCAAACAGCGGTTTCTCTTTTAATTGTCATTTTTTTCACAACTCTTAACAAGGTAAACTTTCTATCTTTTTGTCGCCGTTGGTCAACTTATATTGAGTGACTCACATTCGTTTACTTAATGAAATTATCGAGGCAAGCATGTTTTGGATTTTGACAACTTTATAGAAAGGGAAGGAGAAAAAGACAATGTTGATGGCCGCCAATTGGTATATATACCTACATATGAACCTGCAAATATAAATGTTTTAATGCGATAACCAAAAAAAAAAAAAAGACTAGGGTAACTTAAGAGTCATTGTTGATCTACCAGACCTACGGAATGTTTGCTGCTTGGACTTCGGTGAGAAAAAAGTTTAAGGAAAATGGTTTCCTCACTTCAAGCGATAGTAAATTGCCTTTCAGATTTCGTTAATTGTCCGTGTCCTTTTCCTTTTCCTCAGTAAAATCCAAGATCCAAACATAGCATAACAAAATTATCCTTATCGGCAGACTAGAAAGGTACCACCCCAAAGACAAAGTTCAAGAAATCATCCCTTAACGCACACACAAATTTGAGCACAGGTCTTGCCAATCATATGCAACAATTACTAAAACATATGGGATTGACGTTACTAATTGTCACAAGCTCTACACAGTAAAGAAGGTTCAAACAGTCCCATGTGAATAATCAGGTAAGCATCCAGCTAAAATCTGGCCAAACCATCAATATAATGGAATAAACAGACCTTAAGTTGTCTGCTAGGTAAATCTTGATAAAGCTCATTCCATTTATGGATAGACCATCCCAAATGTTGCAAGATAGCTTCCACTAAAAGCAACCCACTTAATGCGTCTCCAACAGCCTGATTAATCAATTTACTGACAGCCAATATTCTCAAAGCAGCCATATGTTGATCTGAACCTGGAAATAGGCAATCAATATCAAAAGCAAGTATACCACAAAAAAATGTATGAAAATAGAAATTTATTAACCTTTTGATGTTGATAAAAGTTCATTGTTTCTAATCTCCAGCCAGGATAGAAAATTATCTGAAAACAAGATAGTTCCATGTCCATTTGCCTCAAAATATATGCCAATATCAAACTCGGCAGCTTTTTCGTGCAGGTATTTGACTCCTGTTGGAGTCAACACAACTTCCAGGCCCAACTGCTTCAGGTAATCAGTGGATGCGCCATTAGCATAAGCTGTCTGTACCACACCAAGAGAGGCTTGATAAGACTTATTTGCTTTCCCATCTTCAGGCCCATTAAGAAAACCTAATTGCTCCTTGATAAATAAAGCAAACAAAGACAATATCTTGTCCCCGTCAACAAGGTCAATCTTGTTACTATTTGATACAACGGAGAAATATACAAGACGATCCGCATCTCCATCCAAACTGGCACACCTGAAACACTAGAATCATACAAGTTCACAGTCTCATATTCCCACAACGAATCAGGAGTGATCCTTGAAAGGAAAACTTGTAAGATTCTGCAAAAGTTGCGTACGCCAACTCCAAGTATTTTGTTATTAACTTGAATAATTTTGCAAACGATAACTCGAGTTGGAAAATGCACCACATAAAATACTGGCAAGCAACAATAATAGAAGAACTGTACGGAACTGTCACCTGTTAGCATCAATTTTACAAATAAAAAAATGTACATGCAGACACATGGTATAAGCCGATAAATGATTTCGTCAATAATCCAATACGTGGAGAAGAAAGTCATTCTGATATGATTTCAAAGATGATGATTAATGCATCTAAGATAAATTTTCTGGATCTTCTGTTGGATGCATTTTAATGATTGACCTTAAAAGTGATTAGGTCTTGAAATGATTAAATGAATATGAATATAAAACTGCAAAAGAACATCGAATCAGAAAGAAGATAGATCACCTTATGCCAGCATCAGCAGGACCAAAACCGCGTGGAACAACCTTCTCTTTCTGCACATAATCAGCACCTACACCTTCATTAAGTACACCGTCACCATAGTTACGAACATCAACTGTTAAATAACTCAACCTTGGCTTGAAATTTTCAAGCTTTTGTCCACCCACACCATCAGCCCCATCCACTATCAGTTTGTCATTCACGTTGTTGTTGCTATTTCCTTGAGGAATATAATCCAACAAGCACCTGAAAAATTATATAAGCATCTAACTGGGTATCTCTGACAAATTTAATCTCATCAAAAGTGTTAAAAATTTAAAATATAAAACTTCTCTATGCCTAATTACTCAAACTAACCTAAAAGATGTCAAAAGCTGGTCAAAATAGTTGTACTCAGATGCTTCAATGCCCTTATTTTTCACACGAACCATCCAGTGCAGTTGAGGAGTAGTCACAACACCCATATCTGTGGCAGAGGCTCCAATAATTGAAAGTATGCCCTAAATATGTTAATCAGCATAATTGCATAAGTACATTTATAAAACACACCCCTAGGTCCGGCCAAATAAAATATCATGCTTACCTACTGAGCTAAAGATATAAATTCCTGGCACTTGCAGTTTACTCATTTTAAATGCACAAGCAAGACGATTACAGGAATGAGGGGCACAAGAAGAGAGAAAAGGGGACAGGTAACTAAGCTAAGTTGAAAAAGATAAATGGTCAAGCCTGAAGGTTTGCTGCAGTTGGAGTCTTGGAGAACTGATTTCAAATCCTGGCAGGTTGCGTACTTAAAAATAGTTCATGGATGAGATAAAGCAGTTTTGGATACCCAAATGCAGCTTTTAAGTTAGACATTCATAAATATGCGCCAACTGATCCAGACTATCCATAAATCCATAAAGAACTACATGAAATAAAAAGCATAAAAACAAAGATGATAAAGTGAACAGAAGCTTAGGCGAAGCAATACTTGTTTAGCGGCCTCTACAAGAGACATCCCACTGGGCCTAGTGTCTCTTCCCAACAAAACTTTGGCTGCAGGGGCTCCTTCAAGTGTGATGTTTTCCTTCTTTACAAAATCATCTAGCAACTGCATCAATAAGCAAAAGAAAATCTTTTACCAACCAAATAAACATGAGAAACGAAACCAAAAATAATAACCAAAATTACTTTCACCAATTACCTAAAATCTCACCCCCCACCGACCCAAACCCGCCCATAACAAAGCAGAAATGCCATCATAAAGTTTCTCAAGTTTCACCTCAACCATCTCTAATGCTCGGTTTTAAGCATAAAGGATTATTGCATGTACCTGGACGAGAAAATGGGGATCTGGGGCATTAGCAAAGGCGTCAGCAAAGGGTTCCCATTGCTGAGTGAGCATTCCACCAGATGGATCCGCCACTTTGATCCCATTATCTGATACCTCATTGTGGGAAGCGGTGATCATGAGGCCAATCACTGACCCAGTCTGAATGGACCTCAACGCCGCCAGTATTCCCACCCGGAACACCGTTGATTCCAGCAACGATGCTTCGGCTCTGAACCCCGATGTGCCATATGAAAACTTCACTCCTGCGAGAAAATATTGAATAAGAATGCGGAAAAATATGAAAATAGAGCGGGAATTGGAGATTATCGTACCTGGGGGCGGGGGGAATCGAGATGAAGATTGGAGGAGGATGGATCGCTGTTGTTGGTTCATTCTATGGCTTGATTGTTCCTTTGCTTTGGGGGCACAGTTCACAAGCCTCTTTCTAACCTATATCAAAGTAATTAGTTTTGCCTACTTTGTAGAGTAGTAAATCAACGTATTTTTATCTTTTTTATCTCCATTGATCTAAATACACTCAAATCTATATCTATATTATATATAAAAGCAGGATAGTCTCCATTTCTGGAAACTTCCTGCCAAAATGCAACTGCCAAAAATGGAAAATCTCAAACAAACCAGAAAAATGAATAAACAATTGTGGCACATGGGATATATCAATGAATCATAAATATATGATCATTAAGCGTTTTGTTTCTGTATTAATAACAAAGACCCGCCGTCATTAATTATTTAGTTTGGACGGTTCTTTGTCTTGGAAAGAATTAAAAAGGATGTCTTTAATTAGCTTTTTAATACTGTGATATACATATATATATATATATATAATATTTTATATTTCTTTTATAATTAAAATAAAAATGAGTCTGTTACATCATTAAATGCAGAATTTGAATTTTGAATATGCAATAGAAACGAGATTTCTGCATTGAGAATATAAATACATTCATTTCATCATTCAATATTGGAATGATAATAAAAACATAACAAATAACTACAACACAATATCAATACTTCAATTACAAAATTTAGAATATGATGTAATTCTCATTATAAATAGCAACAACAATCATTCCAATTCCAAACCCCATAATCCAGCACGCTGCACTCTAGAACATAATAAAAAAATGCAAATTCTGCGAAAAATCACAAATCGCCAAATCTGCTCCATGGCTCCTTTGTTCAGTTTGGTTAAGCTATTAGTCCTTCAAAATGTTATGGGCATTGAAATTGATATTGTTCTGTGTCTACAACATTCCATCTCACGGAAACAACTTGGATATTTTCAGTTTGGGTTGTCAATCATGACATTGAGGTATGTTCACTATTTTTTCTTTATATATCATTCTTTTTTCTATATATATATATATATTTTTTTTTTTTTTTTGACAGCATATATATATATATATATATATATATATATATGTATATGATACAACCAATTCCATATAAATCAAACATGTGAAACATATATTACCACCCGTGATAAATCAAACTGTTAGTTTACAGACTTTTTTATGAAAAAAGCATTCCAGACTGAGTCTGTAAAAAAGGGCACAGTATGAGCATGATACATACTACCATTCATTAGAAAATATATAGATATCATATGCATCATGAACAATATACAAAAAAAAGAAAGGAAAAAAAACACACACTATTATTTTTAATTTTTTTTTAACACACTCTATTATTGATTATTTATATTTTTTGGCATTAAAGTTTAAGGGTTGCATATATGTATCTGTTGTATTCTGTTAAGCAAAGCTAAATGATTGAATCTTTCAAAAAGTTAATACAAGGAAACAAAAAACGAGAATCTGGAACACCTAAAATTGGGTATTGTTTTTTCCACAACACAAAAACAATAACTATTTTAACAAATATGACAAAAGAAAATTTTGAGCAAAATAGCTGATAATATCTTGAGGACTTAATAAGGCACAAATAAACCTTGCAGCTTTATAGCACTGAAGGAAAAGTAAAAGAAAGCAAAAGAAACCCCTAATTTGCAGCATCCAATCTTACATTGAGCCAATTAAGCCTAGATCTCTAACCACTATATCCAGAACAATAAAAAAAACTCTGTGCATATTTTACATCTTCGAAACAGGGGAATGTGCCCGCACAATTTATTTTTTTTAAGAAAAAAATAAGGATTAAGGATAAGGATTGCATACCTGGTATGCCGCAGGACAAGCCAGCAAATAGTGAGTACAACTGAGAACACAAAAAAATAAATGAATATCCTACTACAGTGAAGATATATGTGTTAGGTTCAAGATGGTGGGATTTATAAGCAATTTGCACAACCTGTAGATTTCTAATTATCAGCAACAATCTGATTAATTCTAATTATCAGCTAAACAAACACTAGCATGTACCTCCAATAAAAGGCAAATTTGCACCAAGAACAAAAAGTGGAAAAATAAAATTAGAAAATCCAGATACGCTCACGCCTTAAGATAAATACTACAAATTCAACTATCACTTGAATGGCCAGATTTATGGAAGAATTGGAATCTGAGATTATGTTTCTACTTCATTCCACTCAAACAACAGTAATGTTGTACAACCATAGTTGTTAAGGGCGCAAGGCGCACCGAGGCGCAAAGGCCATGGTAGCGCCTCGAGGCGCGCCTTGCCCTGAGGCGCGCGCCTCGCATACACAATGCAAAAAGACGCAGAAATATTAAATACTACTGATTCAGTCATGAATCATCAATCTCAATATAGTAATCCCCATCATCATCAAATAGTTCAACTTCTTTGTATTCTTCTTCATCACAAACACAAAGTCTTCTTCATCTTCTTTCATGTTATATATTACTGAAAATGATAATTTGATTAAAACACATTTTAAGTAATCAAGTTAAGTAATAAGTACCAGATCTCAAATCAAAACACACGAAGTTTATCAAAACAAGCATATTAGTGCAGTGCGGCTCGGGGCGGCGGTCGCCTGCGATGGGCGGCAATCAACGGTGGTCAAAATACTACCCCTTTTTGTTTTGTTTTAATCAAAACCCTAACTAATAATCTGTCTCCAACGTCCCCTCCACCCAAAAATAATTAGTAAAATCATTTTTGCAGCCTTAAAAAAATATTTTTTAAACATTTCGAAAGGTCTGTCACTGAGGCGCACCTGAGGCACGCCTCACCAAGGCGAGGCGAGGTGCTGAGGCGCGCGCCTTGCTAACATCGCCCGCCTCAGTCTTGAAAAGGCGCAAGGCCTTGAGCCTCGGGCGAGGCGCGCCTTTAACAACTATGTGTACAACGATGATGTTAGGAAGAAAAGTACATAAATGACAAGCTAGCATAAATCATAAAAATAGTTTGTCACTGGAGGAAAATGCTGAAAGGAAAGGTTAAAAAGGAAAAACATGAACTGAATTCCTCATGAAAATCCTCAAATTATATTTAGCTAATGAACTCAAAATGCAGTTAAGAATTATCAGGTTTACGAAGAACATATCAGTGTGATCTAACAATTTACATGCATGATCTGTCAAACATAAATTTACAATTCCACGCGATTAATGAATTGATTACTACATCAGAACGCCATTTCTCTCCTTTCATTTTCAATTTCTTTCACTATGTGCTACTCCTTCAATATTTCCGCAAAATTATGCTGAGAACAACATGAAATATGAAAGGGAAATACCACCTAAGCAACCACTACAGAGTAAATGTGGGTACACCAGAATGAAAACGAACAAGGAAAACCATTTTGGGAATTTACACAATTCAATCCCAGTAATTCAATCCATAGTCTTCTCAAACAAGGAGATTAATTATTTTATACATTTAGCAGATATTCGAAAGATTGCCCATCAAAATAAAAAAAAAAAAAAAAAGCAAACCTTGTTTGTTCGCCTCCAATGTTACTGATTATCGATTATTCTAGAAAGAAGAGGAAATTCCAGGCAATTGGAATCTGAAATTATGTGACTTTTGGGAAAGTTGACAAGATTCGGGCCTCCATCAGTATGGAATTGATGGAATTCCAATTACTTCGGGTCTTCGGTGTAAAGTCCAAATCACTTTGGCCCAAGTATTTTTCTTTCTATATCTCTCGACTCTATGTCCTCGCTGGAGAAGAAGAAAGAGGGAGTGATTAAGCTACCTGCTAAATCTAAAGTGAGGAAGAAGAAATGGAGGGAGGTATTGATGAGAGAGCGGAGTGTAATTAGGGCCAGAGTGGGGTGCGAAAAAGTGAGGAAGAAGAAATGTGCGAGTTTTCCTAGATTTTTGAGACCATTAAAATAATAATCTTGTTATAATAAATTGTAGAATCTTGAATTTGTACAATATGGACTTTAGCACAATATTTGTAGTCTAAAGTTGAAAATTCTTTTCACATGTGCAACTACTAAATAAATTTTGGTAGGTGAATTTTGGCTATAAATATGCCATAGTTTTACATGTAAATTACACACAACAATATCAAAGAGAAATAGAAAGAATTACTTTCTCTCTACAATATTTTCTCTCTCTAATATTTATTTCTTAATATTTTGATAATTCTATAATAATTCTCTTGTGTTCTTAAATTGTTGTTCTATAACACGTTATCACACGAATTTCTAACCGATTGTTAAAGTTTTTTGGTGAGTACGGTAAGTTTTATTCATTTCTTAATTTAAAATATTATTATGGCTAACCTCGCAAAACTCGATTTTATTGCTCTTGATATTGCTTGGAAAAAATTATATGTCATGGGCTTTAGATCTTTGAAATTCATCTAGACGCTAAAGGTTTGGGTGATACTATAAAAGAAGGAAATAATGCATCTCAAGATAAATAAAGCTAAAGCTATGATTTTTCTCCGTCATCATCCGGATGAAAATTTAAAAATAGAATACCTTACGGTAAAAGATCCATCTATCCTTTGGAAAAATATGAAGGAAAGGTATGACCACCGGTTGGTTATACTTCCAAAGGCCCGATATGACCGATAAAATTAAGGTTTCAAGATTTCAAATCGTAAGTGACTATAATTCCATGTTATTTAAAATTTCTTCAAAATTGAAATTATGTGGAGATAGTATTACGGATGGAGATATGATCGAAAAGACACTTTCTACTTTTCATGCTTCGGGTTTGCTCTGCAGCAGTAAATAATGAGAAAAAGGTTTCACAAAGTATTCGACTTGATTTGGCCTTCTTGTGGCCGAACAAAATAATGAATTATTAATAAAAATCACGAATCCCGACCATCGGTTCTACTCCATTCCTCAAGTGAATGCGACTAGAGCTCAAAATGTTAATAATTTTAGAGGTCGTGGGAGAGGCCGTGGGTCGCGATCGTGGCGTGGAAGATTTACTCCATATAATCGTGACAATCGAATAATTCAAATCACTAAATACAAGTAACAACCCGAAGTGGAACAAAATGATAAGAAGGGAAAAGAGAAAGTGATAAATCCAGAGAATGGTGGAGAGAAGTGTTACCGATGCGGAATAAAAGGTCACTGGTCACGTACTTGTCGTACGGCCAAACATTTGGTGGAGCTTTATCAAGCATCAATTCGCAAGCAAGATAAAAATGCTGAAGCAAATTTCACTTCCGATCATCCTGAAGATGATAATTTTGATGACTTGAATGTGGATATTACACATCTGGATGTGGCTGATTTCTTTGAGCATCCAGAAGGGAGGATTGATCACTTAATTGGTGATGGAAATGTTTAATCAATAATATGTATGCTTTAAATTAGTTTCAAGTAATTCTGTTGGTATTGTAAAAGTGAGAATATTTTGATTGTGCTTATATGTATTTTCCTGGAAAGATATATTTTCGGGTTAAACTTTTTATATGAATGATATTTTTATCACAATATTTGTGTTTATTATTCAATCACAAAAATATCATTATAATTCCACTAAATCATTCACAAATTTCAAATTCAAAATTTATCCCCCCAACGGCTAACTAACTATGAACAATTTTTTATCTATAAATATACCAACATTTCATTCAACAAATTCACACATATTCTCTCATCTCTCTAAAAACTTCACATTTCTTTCATTCCAAGAAAATGGTTAACTTAATTGTAGTTTATCTCATTACATTGGTTTTCTTGAACATTATCTTACTTTTTGTTTGGGAATATCCTCCGGAGCATTTTTGGATTATGATTAATCTTCATATCTTCATGGTTTTTCCTTTGTTAGCATGGGCAATTATTTTTAACATGTAATAGATAGATGATTATGTATGTCTATCTCATTTATGATTTCGAATAAAATCTTTTATATTTAAATTTTTATTATGCCTCGATGTTATTATTTAACTGTTTTATGATGATCGATTTTTTTATAAATATGAAATCATAAACATAATTGTATAATATTAATTCAATAATGTTATATTAGGTGTATATGGGAAACACCGAGAAAGAAAGATTATTGTCTACTTGACAAAGGCAACAACGCACTCAATATTAACGAGTAAATCATATTTCTCGAGTGTAAAACTGTCAAGGCACAAGTTACAACTATATCCGTCTGTTGAGATTATTGATGGCTCGAGAATGCAACATTAATATTGCTTAAATGATACAATCCTGCGCATTGAAAATGCATTATTATCTAGTAGATCAAAAAGAAATCTACTAAGTTTTAAAGATGTGCGTGATAATGGATATCATTTAGAGACACTAAATGACCATGATAAAGAGTGTCTATGTATCACATCATATAAAATGGGCAAGAAGAACGTCCATGAGAAATTGACGACAATTTCGGATTGTATTATATTCCAATTAAAGTTTTTTGAATCCTACGCCACCATGCCTTGGAAGTGGTGAATCCTAATATATTTGGGTTATGGCATGATCGCTAGGACACCCAGGAACTACTATGATGCGTAGGATTATTGAGCATACCAATGGACATCCATTGAAAGGTACAAAAATGTTGATTTCGAAGGTTATTTACTGCGTGAATCGTGTTCACAAGAAAACTCATTACTAGACCTTCAATGGAAAAGGTTGGTTATGAATCACCATCATTTTTACAACAGTATTCATGGTGATATTTGTGGACCAATACATCCAAAGAAGTGGACCGTTTAGATATTTTATGGTCTTAATAGATGCATCATGCGGATGGTCACACATATGCTTATTATCTACTAGAAATGTTGCATTTGCTCGATTACTAGCGCAAATTATTAAACTCCGAAAGCACATTTCCTGATTATCCTATTAAGAATATAAGAATGGATAATGCCGGAGAGTTTACATCAAAAAGTTTTGATGAATATTGCGCAGCACTGGGAATTAATGTTGAACATCCAGTAGCACATGTTCATACTCAGAATGGGATGGCAGAATCCCTGATTAAACGAGTTCGGTCATTGCTCGTACATTATTAATGAGATCAAAGCTCACTAGTATAGCATGGGGTCATGCGCAGATTACATGCATCAACACTTATCGACACGCCCTCGCTTATCATATGCATTCCCCCATGCAATTAACTCTTGGTTTTGAGCCAAATATTTCACACCTACGTACTTTTGGGTGTGCTGTTCAGGTGCCGATTCCACCTCCTCAAAGGACAAAAATGGGTCCACAACGTAGACTTGGTATATACGTTGGATTTGATTCTCCATCAATTTTGGAACCAATAACGGGAGATTTATTTACCGCTCGTTTTGCGGATTGTCATTTTGATGAAACAACATTTCCGTCAATGGGAAATGATAAAGATGTGTTGCAAAAGCCAGTTGAGAATCTCTCCTGGAATGAACAAAGTTTATCCTATTTGGACCCGCGTACTCCTAAATGTGAAAGTGAGGTGAGTAGAATCATTCATTTACAGAATATTGCCAATAAACTTCCTGATGCATTTAATGATGCTAGTAAAGTTACAAGGTCTCATATTCCTAAATTGCGAATGTTCGGCCAGATTATTGTTCTTGAAGAAATAAGAAAATGAATGATAATATCCCACGTCAAAAACGTGGTAGACCTATTGGCTCAAAAGATACTGTTCCTCGAAAAAGAAAAGGAAAAATTGATACTAATGAGCAAGCTCTGATGAATCAGAGAGCCTAATATATCGAAAATATTCAGATTAAAAATTCTAATAGCACCGAGAACCCCTTGAGCTATTGTAATGAGGTATGGGATCGAAATGAAATAATCATTAATGATAAATTTGCATTCTCGGTTGCTCAAGAAATCATTGATGATGATTATGATAGTGAACCACATTCATAATAGAATGCCGTCAAAGGCCTCGATTGATTGGCTAAGTGGGAGGAAGCAATAAAATATGAGTTAGCTTCCCGGAGAAACGAAATGTATTTGGGAAAATTACTCGAACTCCGCATAATGTAAAGCCCATAGGATACAAATGGGTATTTGTTCGAAAAAAAAATGAGAAAAATGAGGTCGTGAGATATAAAGCCCGACTCGTAGCTCAAGGATTCTCCCAGAGACCTGGATAGATTATGATGAGACATATTCACCGTGATGGATACAATCACATTCCGTTTTCTCATTGGTATGGTTGTCCATGAAAGTTTGGATATCGTCTAATGGACGTAGTAACGGCATATCTATATGGTTCATTGGATTCTGATATTTATATGAAAATCCCTGATGGATATAAAATGCCAAAGTCGACACTCCTCGTGAGATATACTCGATCAAACCGCTAAGATCGTTGTATGGGTTAAAGCAATCACTGTCGCATGTGGTATCATAGTTTGAATGAATACCTTTCTAGAGAAGGTTACAAAAATAATCCTATTTGTCCATGCGTTTTTATTAAAAGATCAGATACTGGATTTGCTATCATAGCTGTATATGTCGATGACATGAATTTGATTGGCACTCCCGAAGAGTTATCTAATGCTGCTGAATATCTAAAGAAAGAGTTTGAGGTTAAAGATCTTGGGAAAACCAAACTCTGTCTTGGTCTTGAGCTAGATCATAAAGATAATGGAATACTTGTCCACCAATCTGCTTATACAAGAACATTGCTCAAACGGTTTAATATGGAAAATACTCATTCCTTGTGTACCCCTATGGTCGTACGAAGTTTAGATCCAAATAAAGATCCATTTCGACCAAAGGAGTCCAATGAAGAGATTTTAGGTCCTGAAGTACCTTATCTCAATGCTATTGGAGCATTAATGTATTTAGCACAATGCACCAGACCAGATATCGCTTTTGCTGTCAATCTACTTGCGCGATATAGTTCTGAACCAACTAGAAGACACTGGAATGGTATTAAACATATTTTCCGATACCTCAGTGGTATTATAGATTTGGGGTTATTCTACTCAAAGGAATCCACTAACTCTGGATTAGTTGGTTATACTGATGCGGGATATAGATCAGATCCACACAAAGCTCGGTCACAATCTGGTTATGTATTTTGCTATAATGGTACAACTATATCATGGCGATCTACCAAACAAACATTAGTGGCTACTTCTTCTAATCACTCTGAGATAATTGCTCTTCATGAAGCTGGCAAAGAATGCATTTGGTTAAGATCTGTTATATCTCATATTCGAAATAGTTGTCAGTTGAAGCCGATTCTGATTTCGCCACTATTATTTATGAGGATAATGCAGCATGTATAGCACAAGTAAGAGGAGGTTACATAAAAGGTGATAGGACCAAGCATATTTCACCAAAGTTTTTTCATACACATGAACTCCAGAAAAATGGAGAGGTGGATATTCAGCAGATTCGCTCCTGCCACAATCTTGCTGATTTATTTACAAAATCCTTGCCGACGTCAACATTCGAGAAACTAGTTTACGGCATTGGAATGAGAAGAGTCAATATGAAGCAAGATTAATGGATCAAGTTATGCAGCTAATATCCTACATTTCAGGGGGAGCGAATATATTGTGCGTGATTCTCTTTTCCCTTTTTTCCCTTTTATCCTGGTTTTTATCCCATTGGGTTTTTCCAATGGTTTTTAACGAGGCAACTTATGCACAAGTCGAGGATTTGAGAATGTACTCTTTTTTCCTTATGTCCGAATTTTTCCAACAGGGTTTTTCCGACGTGAGGTTTTTAACGAGGCATACTCATTCAACTTACTACAAAATCTACGTCAAGGGGAGTGTTATAATAAATTGTAGAATCTTGAATTTGTACAATATGGACTTTAGCACAATATTTGTAGTCTAAAGTTGAAAATTCTTTTCACATGTGCAACTACTAAATAAATTTTGGTAGGTGAATTTTGGCTATAAATATGCCATAGTTTTACATGTAAATTACACACAACAATATCAAAGAGAAATAGAAAGAATTACTTTCTCTCTACAATATTTTCTCTCTCTAATATTTATTTCTTAATATTTTGATAATTCTATAATAATTCTCTTGTGTTCTTAAATTGTTGTTCTATAACAAATCTAATATATATAAAGAGAGACACTTATAAACAAATAGTGTTACGAAAATTTTCCCCCATTTCCCCTTGCTAAATCTAAAAAATATTAGATTATTATTATTATTCAAAAAGTATTAAATTATAAAAAATAATAATTTAATTATGTCAATAAATTGCAATAAAGATGCTAAAAATTTTGGTAAGTTTTAATGATTAAAATAACTAGTGTTTTACCCGTGTGACGCACGGGTGTATATATGAGAGGCCTCCATTTTGTATTGTGATGTGTGCATTTTCCTAATAGTTCTACGAATTATATCTTCTGCATTATAATAACTTTGATATAGCATCAAATAATAGACATGAAATATTGTTTAATATTTTTTATTGATGAATTCAAAAAAGAAAAAAATATATCATACTTCATAACTATAAATAATCATTCAAGGTTGTGTATTTGTGTTCTATCTTGGAAAATTGATTTTTCATAGACCTCACAGGCGCACCTACATCGCCTATTTTGTTTTAGTCATATCTAGATTTTTAATAAGTGTGGAAATTGGTATCACACTTTTTTTTCAAAGTTATAGTAGTAAATTAGGATGAAATTTTATTTTCCAAAGTTGTTTGTATGTGTAAATTGGTGGCGAAACTTTTTGCAAAAGCTCATTGTAAAATAAATGAAAAGTTAACACGTGCATATAAGATAATAGGAGAACTAAATTAATGAAATAGTAGTCAACAAAACATAGCTTTGACAACATTATTGTTTTTATTAGATTTATTTTTGGGAGATATTTTTTATTTTTGCCGATTTTACCATGTATTTTATTTATTCATGTCATTAAGTCAATTTTTATTTTCTTGGAAATTTAGTTGTGGAGATTTGTATTGTACTATTTGGATTTTCTATTTATTCTGCTCTATTCGAGTTCTCATATTTGGTATTTTTCAGGATGGGCGATGCACAAATTGTATTTGTACAAAAATAATTTTTAGTGATTGCAAATTTTTCAAAATTTCAATAAATAATTAAACTAGAAATTTAATTAATTTGATTACAAATCATACAGTTAAACAATATAAAAATAAATTATTATATTAAAAATCCTATTTAAGGACAATAAATTTGGTTGATAATAAATTTTGTGAATATGAATTGTATTTATTTATTGAACATGTTTACCTATAAAAAAAGTAACAATTTGAAAAAAAAATACAATTTCCCAATGCTAAATATTAATGTATTATATTTTCAATACAATCAACAAATAAAGTTATTTCAAATTCCAACATATTTAGGGTTTAAAAAGTTAAACAATTGTTAGAATTATTAAAGGAATTAAACAAAAATCTTGTTTCATATTTAGCAACATAATTTTAAGAAAAAATGAAACATTTCAGAAAATAAAAACTATTCTGTTTTCATATATGTACATATATCAAAATAAATATCAAACAAATAACTTCATATCTAATAGTCAAATGTACAACTTTAAAAGTTGAATATCAAAATACACTGATAAATATTAAAAAATTCTATTAACATGAAAAATATGTTAATAAATATAAGAAATAATTTTCTATATACATTATTATGAATATAATTTCATGTTAAATAAAATTTTTATTTCTTCTTACATGAATATATATAATTAAAATTCTATGTATGGACATATATAATATATATAAATAATATTTGGATATATATTTTGAGATATTTTCTTCAATTAAAATAAATATTTTTTTTGATTGAGTTTTATCAACTTAAATAAACAATTCTATATAATTATGAAGAAATGAGATAAACTCAAATATAAACTATACATGTATTATAGATAGTCAAAATACATGAATATACAAATTGATGTCCAGCAGCCCAAATGCATAATTTTTAAAGCTCATTATAAGATAATGAGTAAATGTATTATATATTTTCTTTTTATTTATTATGTTTATTTTTTATTTTATATATGCAATATATGTGTCAAACTGAAGACTGTAAAAAGATGATTAATTGGATATATTATACGTAAAAAACGGATATAAAACGTAAAAAATTATTAAAGTTTCAAATAAAAAAAATAAATATAATAATTAATGCAGTATACACACAGATTTGGAAAGCTTATATAACTCTATCTTATATATAACTTTAAAAAGTGATTTATTTAAAGAAAGTTGACCACCAAAGATAACAAAATCTCATTTTATTTAGTTAAATCCATAAAGCAAATTTTTTTTATTATATTTAGAAACTGAAAATGGGCGGGAAAAGTAAGAGTTATTATTCTAAGAATAGTCTCTTATTATATATACTAGTGTTTCACCTGTGCGATGCACGGGATGTGTAACAGTAGTGTGGTATTGCTCATTAAAATTAATCCATATAAAAAAACATAATCTATATAAAAAAAATATACAATATAAAGCGTGAAAAAATCAAACGACATTAACGTTCCTTGAATTACACATTTTGAAACACTTCTTTGTACACAACGTTTACTGTCTGTTTGTTTTTAGATGCATCATCGCCGCAAACTAATATTTTCAAACCCTTTCGATTGGTAACTCGCGAAATTGCGACATATAATTGGGCATGACTAAAAACCGGATTCTTTAGGTACAACCCGACGTGAGAAAGCGACTGTCCTTGTAACACCCATAAATTTTGAACTATAAAATGTGCAAACATTCATTTTGCCGTATATTTTTTTTCACACAAGAAAGAGAACTCGTTATGGCGAGCCATTAAATTTTCAAAAGAGCAATAATTACAGTGGAAGTAATTGCATAAAATAATTTGAATAAATTTGATATCATATAATTCTAAAAGACCATTTGACAGTGAAAGACTTTGTAAAATCGCGTACATATTTTTATTTATGAGAGAAGATAGGTCAGAGATATATTTCATTCAAAATTCAATAGCAACAGCGGAAGCAAATTATAAAGTATAGAAAATTCATGTATTCATTTATTTATAAGAAAATCGGATATTTACTAATCTATATAAAAAAAATCCCTTTTAGTCTATTTGCATAAATAAACTTAGAAAATCATAATTCATCATTTATTGTCCCGAATCGAAAAATCTTTGAAGTTGGAAATTTTCTCAATACTAATCAATTATCATATAGAGTCTAATCGTAGGTAAATACTTAGAAAATAATGATTTGTTTAACAATTTCTTATCCAATTGAAAATTAACATTTAGAAAAGACATCACTCTAGTAGTTGCATAAGAAAATCACAATTCGTATAATCATTTCTTATTAAATTGAAAACAACATTTAAAAATAAAAAGACATTACTCTAGTAGTTTCATAGGCCACCCATTATCCACCGCCAATAACCATCGTCGACTCCTTAACCTGAAAAATCTGATTATATATGTGGGGTGAGCGACACAGCTCAGTGGAGTATAAATTGTCCAAACTAAATACACAGATATCTCACATAGGCATGCACATACAATCCAATAGGACATAGCATAGATCTTTTGAGAAACCGTAGACATAGACAATAGTTGCACTGCAGGGGTTCCACCTGAGGGATACATCGACCCCGGACCTCTTGAGTCCCTGGCTCAATAGTGCCTAAGCAACTGTACTACACATTCATGCAAAATAATCTAAGCATTTAACAAGGACAATAAAGTTTAGAAAACAAACCCCACCTCGAAACTTTGCTTGAAAAATAGTAGAATGATTTGATGCAATATCCCTATTGAACTTCAGAGCTCGCCGTCCTCGTCGCCTAACATGAATATATATACATCTTAGTCCTAGAAGTCAAATATTAAGTATTAACCTCAATATCAGCAGCACTAAAATAACATTCGTCGAAGCTCACGGTATTTTCCTAAGGTTTAGGGTTCAACTTGGTAGGTTTAAACAATGCTAAATCTCTGCGCAGCTGGGGTCGAATAATATTTTCTCATAAACTGTTTACTGTAATTATTCCATATTTTTACAGTAGATAATATATTCAAAAATAGATATCATATAAAAAATTTCACGAAGATTATAAATATTTAGCTATGGATTTTGAATTTTTGAAACTGAAATTGTTGTAACATTAAAACCTGCATAGCTAAGGGAGAAATATCATATTTAAATACATATAGTACTATATGATTTGAAAATTTAACAACGTATAATATACACATCATGGAATAACATATCCAAAAATTATAAAATATTAAATTCGTTAACTTTAGGTTTTAAATTTTATAATCTGAAACGTTTGTCATTGCTAAAACTGTAACGTCTTAGAAACTAATTAATATTTAAATAAATATGAGTTAGAATAATTTGATATTTTACCACACGGTATAAAAAATTATAATACATAACATATCCAAAGGTAAGATATTTTGAAGGTTTTATATATGGTTTCTAGAATTTATAAATCAGAAATAGAGTATATTCAAGATCTAGAAAGCGTGAATGCTAATTTCATATAAAATAAAGTACAACTCAAAAGTATATGATATTTTAACTGAATATTATAAACATATGATAACATAACATATTAAAATTTCACGAATTTTGGATATGTATAAGTAGGGTTTTGGATTTTCTAAAACGAAAACAGTGGACAATATAAATTCTGGCGTCCTAGATTGAAAATTCAATAACTACAAAAGTACTCATCGGATTAATATGAAATTTTAACTGTGCGATAAAATCATTACAAAGAATAACATATGAAAATTTAGGAAAAGTCTGAATAGTATAACTTCGATTTCGAAATTTATAAGTGAATTACCTTAGGAATAAAGGATGAAATAGGGAAGGCAATTGAGGGATCATGGCGTTGAAGAGAAACTTCGTCCAGGTTGTATGATAGACGATGGGGCTATGGCGGCACAAAGAATAGTGCTGGAATGTTTTTTTTTGTTTGTCTTCTCTAATGTGGTATAATAAAACCCTAATAACAAAAGAGTCCAAATATAATTACCCTAGCTAGTTTCCCAAACACCTTAGGATTCCTCATGGGCCAAGTAATTGGATAATAAACCCAATAATAATAATAATTCACTAATGGGCCATCTAACTAATTAAATACACTTCCTTTTTTTTTGGGGTGTTACAGTCCTTGGCTCTTATTTATCGTCATAGCATATGAAACGATCAAAGGAAACTGTCTCCGCTGAAACTTGAAAGGTATCCTGAGGTCAGAAGGGGTCAGTGACATTCGCGGAATCAACACTTTTTCGCCTGCATTGGCACCTGTGAGAATTTTAGATTCGAGCACGTGTGCACCAAGTCTCGTGATCACCAACCTCGTACCATTACACAATCCAATTGAATGATATATGTTCCTCAAAAGCATAACAGGAGTCCCAACTTTCAAATGTAATTCGTGATTAGGAACACCGGAACATCTTATGTTGTTTAGGAACTCTGGCGTGTGCAGATCGTGCAAGAAGTCAATATTGGCGTCCGATTTGCATGTGCTATCAGAACTCAAATAAGTGTGACCCTCGGATGAGTTCAATGAAGTCATATATTGATTTATGGACTCAACGACATCGAGGGTTGGCGCTAAGATAGCTCTATCCTTCAAGTATGTCGGATCATCGGTGGCATCTTTGAACATTGGATATGTGTTTTCGACAATAGTCGAGATTGATCACCCGATGCTTCCAAAGAAAATATCTTCGGGAATATCATCGTTTCACTCCAATCTATCCATTTCAAAATCCAACCAAATCAAGAAGACGCATGTTTTTAGTAAGTCGAAACAAGATAATCTTTCCATAAATAGGAAGAATTTATGGTGGCATTCACGATGTCCCTCACGCTTCCCTTTGGCACAACAGTGATGATTCTCAAAGTCTCCACCGAACACAACTGTTTTACCTCCAAATGGGATTGCACCGTTACGCGCATCATCGACTTTCATAATATCTTTCAAAGTTTGGTCCACCGCCTCAAAGCAATGTTTGTGCATCATTAGAGCTTCATCCCATATTATGAGTTTGCAACGAAAAAGCAATTCAACAAGTGGACTCCCTAATTTTACTTCGCAAGTCGAACCCTCTTTTGGGTTTAATGGAATGACAAATCGAGAATGTGCAGTCCTTCTGCCGAGCAAGAGAAGAGACGCTATCCCACTCGATGCAATGTTCAAGACAATTCATCCTTTTGACTAGGGCTGCAAATGAACCAAGCTGCTCGTGAGCTATTCGGATCTCGATTCGATAAAAGCTCGTTCGAGTTCGTTAAGTGAGGCTCGTTAAAATAAACGAACCAAACTCAAACTTAGAGATATTCGATTCGTTAGCTCGTGAACATGCTTGTTAGTAAGCTCGTGAATAGGCTCGATAGTAAGCTCGTATAAATTAACCTAATAATTTGATTTTAATTTTAATTTTTCATATTTTTACTTAAGATAATATAAAAATATTTCAATAAACTTATTTTTTTGAATAAAATTATAAGCTTTAATAAATATATTATGAATTTTAAATATAAATAATTTTATTTTTTTGTAATGAATTGAAGAATAAATTAATTTTTAATTAATATTTACTAAGCTCTTTTAGGCTCGATTAAGCTCAAAAACGTTCGTGAGCCAGCATCATGTTCGATAAATTCAGGCTCGAGTTCGATTCGATTATAAACGAGCCAAACTCAAACACTAAAAAGCTCGGCTTGGTTGGTTCGATTGCAACCCTACTTTTGACCTCAATCCCGATGATAAAGCTCTCCACAAATATATTTTACCCGTCCCTCCATAGCCATAAACAAAGAACCTACGACCTTGATTTGAGTCAACTGCACGCATAATTTCAGTATACACGTGACGTTGTTCATCAGTCAGGTTCGAAATAAGATTTCTATGCTCCACGGCCAAAGCCTTACGATCATATCTTAACTCATTGTATACCAATCTATTCCGGCATGTGTCAGTACTATCAACATCTGGAAAAGGCACAATATCAAACTCACGTAGGCTCCTACCACGACTGCGTAGTAATTTTTCAATCTCCGATAGGGCAAGATTCTTGATCTGGTCCTCACTCAATACCAATTCTATAAGAAAATAACAAAACATTTTAAAAAAAAGTTAAACAAATAAAACAACTATAAATAAAATTTCAGAATAACGAATGTATATCTATATTAATTTATTAATTAATGAAGAAATGTATATATAGTGGTAGTTTTTATACCTTGATGTTGCATAAGGAGTCGTCTTTTATATAAAATATCATCCGAAAGAGACTCCCAACATTTCTCCCATACCACTTCAGGCCTGCTCAAAGAATTCGATGACAATAATGATGCAAACAAACTCCTAAGATGCTCTGCAGATGCCCAATGACTCGCTTCAGTGATTCCATCAATATACTCTCTATCATCTTCTAACAATCCCAAAGCGAAGCAAACTTCACGATATGATGAGTGTTGTACACCTTGCGTCTTCTTGTAATCATCATAACAGGTTGCACCACGGACTACATTGATAAGACACCTCAGATAGTACATGTCACCAGAACCAGGAGGGACGTAGTAAACATGTCCTATGGTATTTCCACACTTTCTTGGGACCCACTTCTTAATTTTTGCTTTCCATGTAAATTTTGTAGGAGCTTCAACATAAGTCAGCTCTCGAGCTTCAGGATATACCTTATTGGCTTCCATCCAAGCAAGAAACATGCTTTCTTTAATAGTGTTTCTTCGCAGAACATCATCAAGTCTTTCAGAATCATTAAAAATCACCGGTTGCTCGTTCTCAAGATGGAAACTAAGACGTTCAACAGGAGGATACTTATATTGTATTTCATATCCTAATAATCTCCATGCTGCCTCACATGAAGAAACATATCTACAATCATAATACATGCTCACTTCGTCAACAGTTTTCCTAATTCATCATCGCCACTACTTTGATAGAATGATGAGGTCACACGATCATGTCCTTTATTGACATATTTAAACAAATATTTAATCGATCTCGACTAATTACACCATTCAACGTTGATGTGTGCACCGTATTTAAGCAACAAACGACGATTGTGCGGCACAACAAACCGATTGTCAAGAGGGACACCATTCTTCATAACAACTCTTCCATTATTTCTACGTCTATATCGTGGGTAACCTTCTTCATCAACACAGGTTGCATCAACAAACTTTTTAGGAAAATGCTTTGTGCAAACCATCGACCATGCATGGAGAATTTTTTCTCACATCACCACAGGGACCATGAATCATGAAGTCTCTTACCGCAACATAATAACATGGATCCTCCGATTCTTCTGGTATCTCGGCTGATATAATTTTATCTATGTCGTCAACATTTGGGAACTTATCTTCTTTCGCGAGAAACAACAAAATGTGAGCGTGTGGCAATCCACGTTTCTGGAATTCTATAGTGTATATTACTATACAATGACAAACAATGAATTTTTTTTTTAGCAAAACATGTCTGATGAACTATACAAATAAATAAAACAAACTATTGAAAATGTATACAACCTGCTACGACTTTACCAAACAATTCATTCTGACGAAGATCCTTGATAAGCGCATCTAGCTTTACCTTGAAAATCCTGCAAATAATATCCAGACGGTCCTCGGGGTTCAAGTTACTACTCTCAAGGAAACGAACGATTTCTGGCCACTTTGGATTTGAAGTGAATGTTATAAATAAATCTGGATAACCCGCCCATCGGCATATAGCCATCACATCTTGATAGTTTTGTATCATAAACCGAGCACCTCCAAAGTGAAACTCGAAGGCGATATAATTCGTTTTCCTCGGGTGTTTGGATCGTGTCTCCATTCAACACATCATCTGCGCAAGACCCTTATATATATCACAACGTAACTGTTTTTTATGTAAGTGAACATACTTTAATCTGGCCGATTCAACCATCGTAAGCATCGACAACAAATTGTTGGAACAATCTTCTTGATGAAAGAATAGTTGAAGATTCATGCTCCCTTTCGTGCATCCATAAGCAAAAAATTCTCGAACGCTAACTGTTTTCCTTCCACCTTGCGTTTTTTTCTTTAGGTCCGAAAATGGGATATCTTCTCTGAAACCATCCTCCCCATAAGGCAACAACAAAGGATATTGTAAGGCCAAGTACGAAACATTTAATTCATTTATCCGTTGCAACCGCCATTCTTGTTTCGATCAAAATATCTCGGTCTCCTAAAGCCTCGATTGAAATCACCAACAATCAAAGCCGCTACCTCAGAACTCGATGGAAGATTGTATCTTCTAGCATCACTGTTCCTTTTGCCACTCAAACACATTCTAACATCTGAATGTCGACATTCTTGGATCTTCTCTCTCGCTATTCTGAAGGTTTTTACCAATACATTATGTTCACAAGCATTTTTTCAAATTTCATCCACAATATCTCTGTAGATTATTATTTTCACTTCCCACTTATTGCAAAACAAATAAAAATTTCAAATTATAGCATGACATACATATACAATAATAAAAATTGTATTTATTTAATCAATATTAATTGAAAAAACAACAAACCTCGACAACATTTATTCTGAGATACTTCATTTTCCGTATCGTATATGTGTAGAGTCAGTGCAAATTTAGGCGTTGAACCATCACAATGGCATTAAACTTCCGATTAGGTGATAGTTTTGCCCGTACATCCTAAAGACGGAGGTCCACCACCTCTGTTTATATCGATGTCGATTTTGCCTCCCATCGATGTAAAAAGTAACATATTATTATATGACCTTATATTCTCTTGAAAGTGTTTGCTTTTATCGCTTGTTCCAAACACTAAATCACGAAGGAAAACAAGCGGTTGTCTTAGTTGAGGAAGTTGTATAATCCCATGACTACAACATAATGAATACCGAGGATTGGCTTTGGATTTCACATGGGACCGTATCCTTTCCTCGTACCAAAACATGACAAAAGCAAAATCGACATCTGTAAGTTGCATCACCAATATCCCAATACTCTATAAACAAACAAAACAATAGATTAATTTCCATTTTGCTAAGTATTTGTCACGTAAAATACATTAAATAAAAATCTTAGTTTAAATAAAATTACACAAAATTACTAAAAATGCACCATTGTTTATTACTGTAGATGTATCATTCAGATGATTCAGACTGTGATTTAAATTCAATATATCATCACTCCTTTCAATGTTACTCCTATTAATATTGTCATCAACTGATTCATCCATGTTTATGTCAGATACCATTCCCGTAAAAGTAATCGGGTAAGGTATCGCTTATGTACTACAATACTTCAATACAATTTAATGTATTAAATATCAAAATATTCACTTTTTTAACAACACTCTTTAACATATTAAAGTTAAAAAAAATTACCATTTGGTATGTCAGTAAGGGAGATGTTGGAAAGAGGAATAACGCTCATGCTCAATGGATTTACTGAATTCATTTTCGTAGATAGCATCGGACTTTTGCTCGCAGATATTCTACCGTTTTCTGAAGTAAAAGAACAATTTAAATGTGTTAATTATCATGAATTATTAGAATATTCATAGCAACACTATTTCAAACACATAATAAAACTAAATATACCGTTTGTAATGTCACTAAGCGGAAAGTTCGAAATAGGAGTAACATGGACGCTCGATGAAGTCGTGGGAAATTTATTCGTAGATGGTGCCTTAGTTCCGATACCAAATATCCTTCTCCTCGTCCAAAAAATAATAAAATAATATCGTTGAAAGTGTGACTAATATTAATTATTTACTTTATTACAATACATTCTAAAACTAAATATACCGTTTGTAATGTCACTGAGCGGAATGTTCGAAATATGAGTAACATGGATTCTCGAAGAACTCGTGGAAAATTTATTCGTAGATGGTGTCCGAGTTCCAATACCAAATACTCTTCTCTCGGCCTCGTAAAAAGAATAAATTAATATCGTTGAAAGTGTGACTAACATTAATTATTTACTTTATTCAAATTACAATTAAAATCAACATCAACATCTATCTATAGTTTATAAACATAATATATATATACCGTTTGTGATATCAGTGAAAGGGGAGTTTGAAAAAGGATAAACAATATTGCTCGACGAAATATGATTAACCATCCTTGTCGATGGTTTTGACGATGTATTCACGGATTGTTTCCCATTTTCTGCAAAACAAATAAAAAGAGTTAAAAAATTCAAAAGGCATATAAAAACAAATTAGGTTAATCTAAACTAAAGATAAAAATATAGTATACCAATATCCCCAAAAAAATTACTAAATTAATTACAAAATGACATCAATAATAAATCATTTAAAGTGTAGTACAATTAATAATTTTTTTAACACTCTATGTTATATTATGTACATTATTATTGTTAGATAGATAAAAAATTAGTCATTTTAAATTTATATTTTTCTGCAAAATAACTATTTAATAGTGTAAAAATAAATTTATTTATATTTAACATTTCTGTAAAAAACATTTTTTATATTTAAATATATACAATAACTTTCTTATGCATTTAAAATGTTAATTATGTTAGAATATTTATACTCTTAATAATTGCATTTTTTATTTATAATTAAGTTTATTTAATTAATTGGTAATTTTTTAATTTTCTGTAAAATATTTATTTAATAGTATAAAAATTAGTTTATTTATATTTAAAATATAAATAAATTACGTTTTTTTATATTTAAATATATGACTGATAACATTTTAACATATAAAATGTTAATTACATTAGAATATTTTTACTCTTAATAATTCGGTTTTTTTATTTTATAATTACGTTTTTTTAATTAATCAAAAATATTTATTTCTTTACAGAAATAAAGTTTTAATTATTTAAATATATAATTAATTTAAAATAAAATATTAAATAAAAAAAGCCCACAAACACATTCGAAGCCGAAATATAATTTCAAATTAGGTAGTAACAACACATTTGTAATTCAAGCCCAATAACATATATATATATATATATATATATATATATTTTAACATCTGATTCTAATTTTAAAAACGAAAAAAAAATTGATTATTCTGGAGCGTACGCGTGGCATAGCGGACATCCGTGATATCGACCTGTCATCAATCCGTGTGAACAAACACAATCCATTTCAATGAGAGTCAGATCGTGACACGTGTACGATTTAACGGATGAGATTACACACAAAAAACACAAAAAAAAAAAAAACCAGATGTAAAAAACCCTATTCACCTTACCAATGCACCTCTCACTCCCTCTCTCACTCCCTCTCGATTCTGCCAAAAAACAATCTCTCATTTCTCTCTCACTCTCTCGATTTCTATCATTTCTCTCTCTCTCTATAACATTTCTCAGAAAAAACTTTGATTTCTCTCATTTAATCTCGATTTCTCTAGAAATCGAGAACATGTTAGACTTAATTTTTTTTTCAGATTATGCTAGATTAAGAATTTTACTTCCGATTCAAATAGATTAATCTCTTTTTTTTCCGATTCATTTGTCTTCTCAGAATTAGGGTTTTCTGAGTTACAATATAAATCGAAAAAAATTCAGAAAATGTGATTTTTCATTTTCATTCGGAAATTATTTCAGAATATAAAGTTTTTATATTTTTCGTTTTTTTATGTTCAATATAAATCGGAACGTAATACTGAATATGTGATTTTTCATTTTTTCATTCGGAAATTATTTCATAATCAACATTTTTTTTATTTTTTTTCATTCTTAGATGTTTACAAATGTATTTTAAAGTTTTTCTACTGTAATATATTCTTATTTTCTTCGTTAATATTCAGAAAATGATATGCTTCTCTTGAAATCTTGTCCGAGTTAGAGTTTTACTGTTTCGATCCACGCATCGGAAGCAGTATTCTCATATAAATCTTGTCATATTTGTTTTCTTGTGTTTTGATCTGCAAATCGAAACAATATTCTCGTATTTTTGGAGATGTGGCCGTGGTATCAGTCATGAAACTTTCAATGTTAAGATCTGGAGAAAGTCCGGAAAAAAGATAAGTGTCTTATTGTAATTATTTTTAATTTTTTTATTTTTTAATTATTTATAATTTTTATGTTCTGATGTTTTTTCTCAATGTTGCAGGGAAATGATTTTGGATTCTATTTAGAGAATATATCGGACAATCATATATTACAGATCGAGAAGCACTACTGTTACTAATAAGATAAGAACTTTTTAACCTTTTTATATTCAGTAATATTTTGTATTTTCAGTATTTTTTGTTTTAAAAAATCATGTTTTTTTATATGAATTAAGAAAAAGGTTGTTCTTGTTTTTAATATTTTTTTTGAAATTATGATTTTTTTTATCAAGATACACGAAAATTTTTAAATGATTTAATTGTTTTTTGTTTATTTATTCATTAATCTTTCATTTTCAAATCTGTCCTACTTTTGCATGTATTAGAAGCATAGTTATATATTTTCGGTTTGTATGTATTGTCATTATTTTCGGTTGAAATATATATTCTGTTTTCATAATATGATTATAATTCTATTATTTAAAAATCTTTTGAAAAAACTTCAAACATAGATGAGTATGAACTTTAGGATGATTTTGTAATTTTTTTTTCTCTAGCATATATAATATCCCATTTTGTATATTGGAAATGTAAATCTGAAACAACATTTTTAATACTAACTCGAAAAAGATAAATTATTCACGAAATGAAATTTATTTTTATAACAACATTTGATAATTTAGGAGTTTAAAGAATTTTTTTCTAATTTGCGGATGTCGATTAATAACACAATACCAACAGAGAACAAATATGTATGAGTAAGTCTAACAAACTATTTCTTTAGTTAATCTCATCAATGAATATAATCTATATTGTTTAAACCATAAAAAATAAAATACCATCTTCAAAACCCCATCTCTCGGTTCGTTTGTTGCCCAAAATAGTATACCCCGTCAATTGCCGCATGATTAATTGATATATTGGTTACCTTGATGTGTTTCTCCTCACGTCTTACTCTATCCGGGCTTATCGATAGGGTATAAGATAAAATCGTTTTTTTTTCTTCTTCTCTCGTTGCTCTTGTCCAAAAGATGAAATTGAATGTTATATGTGCATTTATATAGTTTTTTTTAGCATGAGCTACATGGTAAGATTATTAATTATAGAAGTATGTTATAATGGAAAGAATATGTTGCAATAATTACAAAATTTTTGAATGTTAATTCATGCTAAAAAAGTATATAGAATCAATATCATTAAATATTAATTTAATTTTATTTGGAAAGAAATCAAATAATTTTTCTATCTTATTTTATAATTTTAGTCAATATATTGTATATATTATCCGAATTACAAAACAAAATAACAGATCTTCATTTGGTATATTTTTTTAAACATCGGATTCGATTTAATGAATCACTTAATGTAGATGAATCACTAAAAAAAATTATATGTAAAAAACTTTTGTACTTAATCTAGTTGTTCAAATTAAAAAAAAACATGACCAGTTTTTATAATATATAGCCATAATCTTTATTTATGTCATATTATGCTTGTAATTCTGGTATTTGTTACTATTTTTTTTAGTTTATATCATCGGATGTATGCAGTACATAGAAATGCTTCAATACAATTACTTGTGTGTATTCATTGGTTTTCTTAATTGTTTCTGTGGCCATTATAACTTGTTAACTATGAATACATACATTTCTGCTGCCTTGAATGTTTCATTGATCAATAATACTCTGTTTGTTTAGAATAATTTTTCTATATACATATTAAAAAACTCCTCACTAAAAAACCACTTAACCCTACACCGCGAGTGTAGTGAAATCCTGTTGGTGTGTAAATAATTTATTTTTTATGGCACATTTTTAAGTTAATTGTTAGTATTTATTTTATCCTGATGAACTGTACTAATATATTTACAATATCAATTATTATCTCATTATCAAAATTTTAAAAAAGTTAATCTTAACTCTATTCCGAATTTTGCAACCTAAATTAATTTTCTAAGAATAAAATAAAGACTGGAAACCAAAATCATGAAATTCAAACAACCAATGTAATTATTCAGTAAAAAACATAACTCCAAACAACAATTCTTCTATAAAATTAAACTCATAAGACTGAATGTTCAAAATTGAAACTAAGATTCAAAAAGTAATAATTTCAAACAAAAACTATGAATTAACTCAAAAGAGCAATTCTTCCAAAAAAAATAAGACTTCAATCCAAAAGAATAAATGTTCCAAACTAAATATGAAATTCAGTAACTAACTATTCCTAACAAAAACTATGAATTCCAATTTGTCCCTCATAAAATATAAAATCAGAGGTCCCAGGGGGTGAGTGTAAGGTTTAGAAGGGGGGTTGAATAAACCTTACCAACTTTTCGATTTAGTCCTTTTAAAACGTTCAGAGTTAATACCTCACAGTTGAGTCCTTGATGGACAACTAAGTTAGTTAATCAGCAGAGTTAGCCACTCAAACGCACTCGACCGAGCCGTTGATAGAATAACTCACCCGTTTTGACTAAAACTTAACTTGACTGGTGATATGTTTTCACTTAAGACTTAACACCCTTGAATTTGGTTTAAGTTTGTTTTAATACTTGGTTTTAGCACTTTGTTGATTATCAATTGGATAGCAAATTTATCGTGATATTGAAATAATATGCATAAATTAAAGTCTCAGAATGTAAATGACACATAAATTTTTATAGAGGTTCAAGATGGGGTAATTCTTCTACTCCTCTCTTCTCCAACTCCTGGAGGAATCCACTAAGTATTGATCAATGTACAAAGTGGTTATCACCCGTATGCAAGTCTTGATCACACACGGACTTGATCCTTTGGGACTCGATCGAGATGCCTTGGTCACACAAACCGGCTTCTCGTGCGACTCGCTTCTTCACAGGCGGCGCCTACCTTGCTTTGCTACTACAGCCCACTTGCTCAAGCTTCTTGGATTTGATCACGAAGCCCTCCAAAACTTGAGACTAGTTCGACCTTGAACCTTTCTACAATCCTTTGTGGAATGTAGACCCCTTGATTCTTCAATTGTTTCCTCTTCAATTGATTGAAGTTGTCTTTCCTTCACAAAGTAGTGTTGGATTAATTCCTTCGCAATGTAGGCTTGAGGATTGAACTTGAATGACTTGAGTAGGTTATAGTTTGAATAAGAGCTTGAAAGTTCCAGACAATTGTTAACCTTTTCTCAAATAGATTCCTCGGCTTTTATAGTGTTCTTTTGAAAATTTGCCCGTTGAAGAGATAGGTTAATTTTCAAAAGACACTTGTGGTCGCTGGCTTGTCTTGTTGCGCTTCTTGGAATTGACATTTCCTCATATGAATGAGTCTTGACTTTTCGTAGTTCGACCACAGTGCGAGCTTCCCATTGTTTTATTCCTATTGCACGCTTCCGGGATCGAGCACTTTAAGAAAGACAAGATGGAAGTATTACTTGTTTAAGTAATTTTCTTGACTTACGGCAACGGATCTCTTTCAGATTATCTCGACTTGACCGCATTTCCTTGACTTCCCCAGGTGACTTCGAGTCAGCTTTCAATCATTGGATGACTCATTTGTCACTTCAACTTGAGACTTGGCTATCTTGAGTTGACTTGACCGACACTTCACTCACCGCATCTCACAAAGACCTTCAATCGAGTTCCTGTCTTCTCTTCTTTGCCACACTCACCGCCTCAATGAGTCTTCCTTTAGTCTCCAAATTGACTTCTTGCATGTTCAGCATAGCCGACTTAACTCACCGACCAACCCTATCTATTACAATGCAATTTACAACAAAAATGGGGTGCCAACTTTCTATTCTAAGTTTTACATGGCATTCATCAAAATCTAAAAATTAATTTCCCAACAATTTCCCCCTTTTTGATGATGCCAAACTTAAAACATTCATACAATGATTAAACATCAAAGATACGTACAAACAATGTAGAATCACAGAATGTATGCGTAGAATCAATCTTTTATTGATCATAACATTCTTGTTCTTTACACAGCTGTTTACAGAGTGTATCAAAGCTTAATCATAGCTTAAGGTAACCATGCTATTCTATATCTACGCAAGTATAGAAATTATACAATTTTATTCGATGTACAGAGGACTTACATAAAGATGCATTTACATAGTAAAATATATGAAGGGGTGGACAACAACACTTCATCTCCTTCGCTGCCTCCTTCTTTCCTCATCAACTCTGTCTTCTTCTGATCTATTTCTCTTCTTCTCTTCTTCAGCTGCTTTCTTTTTCTCATATGCTTTTCTGGCAGCTTCATCTCTTCTTTTTCTTTCTTGTCTTTCTTCCCATAGCTGAGTTTGTCTTCTATTTTCTTCTTTAATTATTTTTACATACTCAACATTGTTCTTGGCCACTTGCAGGTTGGCTACTTCATCGAATCCAACCCAATAGATCCCTCCTTTCTTGCCTGGATCTATATATTCAATGTTTTTGGGTAGAGGTCTAGGTCTGAAACCTCTTCCTCCTCCACTGCTTCTTCCTCTACCGGACGTGTATTGTCTCGGGGCCTTCTTTTTCCCGAAAGTGACCAAGCAGAGTGATCGTGCCTCTCCATCTTCTCTATCTCTCGCAAATATGGCCTTGAAAACTTCTCGAACCTCACCGCCGCTTCGTCTCAATCATCGTTTAAGCCAATCATCGTCAAAGTCAAAGTCTGCTGGGACGATGGTGTCTGTTGGAATAACGGGATCAGGTTTATGGAAACGTTCTTGATCTCGAGCTGATTCTTCAAGAAGGTCGATAACCGCCAGAGAAAAGGGAAACGATTCTTCAAACGGATCATCATGGGCAATGGAATTTGCTCAACGATAACTTGTGCCCGTGATGTGCCCGGTTCTATGTCTGATTCTCACAACTTTGGTAGCTCTTAGCTTGATTGTGTGTCACCGTGGGTCTCATTGGGGTTTTGACCCACCGGCCGAGCCTCACATCTCAACAACTTTCGGTCTCACTGGTTTTTTTCATGTGAGTTGACGTCCTCGGCCGTATCAAGAGAGTCATCGGACGATGATGAGATTTGCATGGGTGTCTCATCATCAAAATTAAAGGTTTGGCAAGTAGCCTTAAGGTTGGTCTTACTCGTGCTTGGGAGAATATCCTCAATCGAGTCTTTTGGATCGGAATAGGGGATGACTCAACTTCGCCTTCACCTTCGGATCCCGCAAAGGTTACATCGATTGTCTTGGGAATCGTGAAGAGCACTTATCTCCTTTTCGGATGGATCAATGATAGTAGGAGGGATGTTCTGTGCTTCCGCTCTCTTTACCCCGGAAGTCTCAACCTCCCGTTGGCCTTCATTACCTCCTGCAGCCTCAACTACAAGGCCTTGGGATGATCCTTCGGCTATGTCACTGCCTTGGGGTCTTTCGAGGTGGCATCCACCGGAGTCTCAACTCCATGGATTGCACTTTCATTGCCTGCAGTGTTAACTCCTAGGCGGCGCCTTTTGTGCCTCAACCGCATCGCCAGGCCTCATTGGCCTCGCAGAGGCTTGGGACTTCAAACATCTCAGATCTCAATCGTCCGAGCTTTAGTGACAACTTGTCAGTGTTTCGCTTTTTTTTTCCTTCTCCACTTCGCCTCCTAGATTCGTTGTGGAGTCATCTCAGCAACCTCCGACCTAACTGCAGTGGAGGGAGTTTTTCCCTCGGCACACCAGTGAGTGACTTGGATTGGGGTCACTCGTCTCCGCACTCCCTTGTTCCCTTTAAGCATTCAAATAGTTGGGGCGGTGGTAAGACACCTTCATTAGGGGTTGGCTCGATCGGGGTCCCCACAATCCCAATTTCATCGCCAGTTCCCTTAGCACCTTCTTCTCGAGTGAGTGGGAAGTGGTGGCAGAACAATCGCGGCATATGCCGCACCACTCCCATCGGATCAATCTCCACCGTGATGTGGAAGACTCCGTCCTTCCAATAACCGCTGCTCATGTAGGACCCTAGATTCCGCATGGCTTGCTGCATCTCCAATTCTTCTCAGAGCGGCCAGGGTCCGTCCGATCCTCATCACTCCCGGAGAGAATGTCAAGATGAGGTTTGTATGATCGATGGTTCCAGTAAAGGGACAAATATCGGCCTTTTCACGAGCTTCACTTTTCCTCCGCTCCGCTTCTCCTTGTTTCTTTTGAAGATCTCGCAAGATATTCATGCGGCATTTTTCTTCATCCAAAGGCTTGAACCACGCTGGTCAATCCGAGAAAGTTCAACAGTTTGTCTTCTTCTTCAATAAACTCCGGTCTTTGAATCGTTCCTGGATCGACTCGCCTTCCACTTTCTCCAATTCCGCATTTATTTTGGATGTCCGGATATGGTGGGGATAGGATCATCACATCGTCATCATCTTTATCATCTTCTCCCCTCTCCCTCGTTCTCGTGGATTGAAGGTAGCAAACTTTGGTGCTTCACACCTCGCCAGCGTCTGCTGCGGAGGGGATACAACCTGTCAATGGAGAGTTTGATTTCTCGGCTACTTCTTGTCTCAAATTGCTCGACTACAATCGTGTGTCTTCAATTTGCCTCTGGATAGGCTTCAACAAATTTGTCAAGTTTCATCAATGATTTCAGGAGACTCTACTTCTCCGCTTGTCTCCGCTGATCTGCTCGGTGAGTGGCGACTACTGCTTTTTCTCAAGCTCGATCGCTTGAAGATTCTTCTTCTTCTTTTGGTTTTCACCAGAGAATATCCGTTCCACTTCCTCCGGTTCGTCGAAGGTAAATGCCTTCGCGATTGTCTTAGAGGCAACGCCTTCCTTGTTGTGACAGTCCTCTTCCTTTTAATCGCTAGATAAGGGATTAACGGTTCCTTCTCCATTGCGGTTGCAGGGGCAGGAGACACGGCTGCGGGGCCAGGTGACTCGGCTCCTGGGGCAGGTGCGGTTTTCTTTTTCTTCGGCAAGCAGGGGCAAGATCTTCTTTTGCACCGCAGGGCAAACCTTCTTCTAGAGAGGGGAGAAGACAACTCGCTTTTCTTCAGTCACTAATTCCCCTCACTTGTGTCCGCCTCTTTGGCATAAGCTCTCCTTCTCGGTTCTCAAGATATTTGATCGAACATCTTTTTGTTAACATGGAATGCCTTTCCATGTCGAAGAGGGACTCCTTTAACTTCCATCATCCGGCCAATCACCAGTCCGTATCCCAGGGAACCTCCAAACGAACCATTCTCCTTGAAGGATTTATTCCCAATATTCTGGCAGAGTTTGCTGTATACAAAACTCAGCCCAATTCACTTTCTTCTCCTCCATGATCGCGGCCATCACGATCAGCTTGGTTTTGGATAGCTGATTAAAGCTTCCAAAATTGATGTCCACACACTTTGCAACAATGTCCAGCAACTTGTGGTAATCTTCCTTCAACAGCTTCTTCTCAGCTGTGTAGACAACCTTCGCAGCATAGTCAGGCTTGGCTACTTCCTTCCAAGCAGCAGCCAGGTTAACATCAGCTTCATAAATCTCCGGCATTCCTTCCACCGGCAACGAACAGTGTTCTGCCAAATCCTTGGCAGTTATGGTGAAATCTTTCCCATGAATAGAGGACTTGATGCCCTCATCGTGAACTTCAATGTTCACATAGAACTGTGCGACCTCCTCCACGTAGGTCATTTGAAACTCCATCGACAAAAAGGGTTTGATCTGATTTTTCCAACTTCTCGCGCTATTTTCTTTACAAGGGTTTCGTCTGACCCTTGTTTGATCATGCCCTCGAAGTCCACAGTAGATCCTGTGTGGATTTGCTTTCCCAACTTGACAAAGTCGTAAGTAGATGCCATTTCTCGAAGATTCACCGAATGAAACCTTGAAGATGAGCTTTGAAGATTTGTAGGGTTTTGTGAGTAAAAATGCTTTCTTTGCTTGAGAGAGATGAACAATTTTGGTAAAGTGAGAGAAAATCGGACGAAATGGTATATGTATGGGTTATGAAAGGACGTGCGGGTGGTTTTTGAAATTTGATCAAGATCAACGGCTCAGATTTTGCACGCCGATTAGCATTTAATTCCTTGCATTTAATGCGGCAGCATTTATATCCAATCATAAGCTTGGTGTGCAGCTTTTGACTGTACAAGTCATAATTATGCTGATGTCATTCTTAAAAACATTCCCGCTTAGTAAAAACGATTTGCGTTTTGTCACTTTGCTCATAAATGACTCAGCTTATTCCTTAGCTGATTTAACTCTTCTCTCTTTGCACATAAGCACTCAACTGTCAGCTAACTCGATGCAGCTGATTCTCCGATACGGCTGATTCACTTATCTGATTCAAGAGTTCAACTCTTTTTCATTTTTTCATGTTCCATCTCTTTTCTTTGACTCTTCTGAGTGTCAACTCAGCTCAATTAACCCTAATTCATGCTTGAGTTCTTCAAATCCCGATTCACATAATGGTTTTGTGAATATATCAGCTAACCGCTTATCGCTTGAGATATATTCCAAGGTGATGTCCTTCTTTTCAACATGATCTCTTATGAAGTGATATCGACATCAATGTGCTTTGTTCTTGAGTGCAACACAGATTTTGGGTGATTGCAATTGCACTTGTTTATCACACATAATTGGAATTTCCTTTTCTTCAACTTCATAGTCTCTCACCGCCTCATCCATAAGACTTGGGCACAAGAGATTTGCCCGCACTATGTATTCTTCGCTTTCACCGTGGAGGTGGCTATTGAATTTTGCTTCTTGCTAAACCAGAAATTAGCCTATTTCAAGCATTTGACATGTACCGAGGTACTCTTCCCCCAACTCTACATCCAACGTAGTCGAGTCCGAATAACCAATTAGTTTGAATCCACCTTCCTTAGATACCATAAGCCAACTTCTTGGTTTCCTTTCAAATATCTCAAGATTCCTTTGTCGCCGCAATCATGTGGCTTTCTTTTGAGCAGATTGAAATCTTGCACATACACCTACAACAAAGGTGATGTATGGCCCGCTTCTTTGTGAGATAGAGGAATGATCCAATAAGTGCTCAGATCTTGTTTGATCCACAGCCCATCTCGTATCCATATCCATTTTGATCGATGTATTCATTGGTATTTTCACGAAGATTTCTCTTCCATACCAAATTTCTTCATTAAATCTCTGGTATATTTTGTCCGACTTATGAAGGTTCCATCCTTCACTGCTTTTACTTGGAGTCCAAGGAAGAATGTCACTCTCCCATCATGCTCATTTCAAATTTGCTTTGCATAAGATTTGAGAATTTATCACACACTCTTTGTTTGTGGATCCAAGATGATGTCATCCACATATATTTGAACAAGCAAGATACTCTTCCCATCTTGAATTCTCAAGAGGGTTCTATCCACTTTGCCTTTTGTAAATCTGTTCTGAATTGTGATAATGTATCATACCATGCTCTTGTGCCTGTTTAATCCATATAAAGCTTTCTTGAGTTTGTATACTTTATCTCCAAGAGTCTTCTCGCTCAAATCCTGGAGGTTGTTCAACATACACTTCTTCCTCCAATAATCCATTAAGGAATGCACTTTTACATCCATTTGATATACAAAGTGAAGTTCTTGTGAGCAAAGATAGGCAAGAAATATCCTTATGGCTTCCAATCTTTCCACAGGAGCAAAAGTTTCATCAAAATCTATTCCTTCTTCTTGGCAATACCCTTTGGCTACCAATCTTGCTTTGTTTCTCACCACAGAACCTTCCTCATTCATCTTGTTTCTGAACACCCATTTAGTGCCAATAACATTTTGATGGGTAGGTCTTTGAACCAATACCCACACTTTGTTCCTTTCAAACTGATTCAACTCTTCTTGCATGGCTTGAATCCAATGTGTGTCATCCAAAGCTTGTGACACATCTTTTGGCTCTATTTGTGAGATGAAACAAGTGAACATAGCTTCTTGTTGGGTTCTGGATCTAGTTATCACACCTTCTCTTACAACTCCAATGATTAGTTCTGGTGGATGGTCTCTCAGCCACCTTACATCCGGTTGGAGTAAGTTTGCTAGCTGGATTCAGTCGTCTTGGAGCTGTGTTGTTTTGATCAGCTCTCTCATCATCACTTAGCTGCATATTTCCCAGCTGTCTTTGAGACTCAGCTATCTCATCTTCATCTGGGTTTATAATTCCAGCTTCAGGTTCAACATAGGGACTCTTCTACATGGTAGGCTGATTTAGCTTGTCACCGACTGACTCTTCAATGTCTTCTCCATTTACGCTGGGTTCATCAAACACCACATGAATGGATTCTTCTCGAACCATTGTCCTCTTGTTGAGCACTCAGAGGCTTTGCTTTCACCAGTATCCTAAGAAGATACCTTCATCGCTTTAGCATCAAAAGCCTTTAAATTATCTTTGCCATTGTTATGAATGAAGCATTTGCATCCAAATATTTTAAAATATGCAACATTTGGCTTTCTTCCTGTCCAAATCTCATAGGGAGTTTTGTCACCGTCTGCTTATCATGCATCTATTTTGAGTATAGCATGTTGTGTTTATTGTTTCACCAAAATCTTTTAGGCGGCCTGTCACTAACATGGTCCTTGCCGCTTCTTAGAGAGTTCTGTTCCTTCTTTCGCAACTCTATTCTCACATGGAGTCCTTGCTTTGCAGATAGTTCATGAGCAATACCATTTTCAATACAATATCGAGTTATTATTCCATTGACAAACTCGGTTCCTCCTGTCGATCTAATTTTGATAATGGTTTGACTCTTCTCATTTTGGATTCTCTTAATCACCGTGGTAGTTTCTGCAGGTTTCTTTTCTTCTTACACATGAAAATTGTCCATGTGTATCTTGAGTAATCATCTACTACCACCAAGGTGTATTTCTTTCGCTTATGTCTTTGGCTGGTTCAACTCACCAAATAGATCCATATGTAGCAGGTGCAATATTCTTGTTGAAGATGGACATGTCTTTTCTTTGAATGATGATTTGATCTGCTTTCCCATCCGGAATGCATCACATACACTTTCCTTCTTGTATATCGAGTCCGAAGTCCTTCCACAAGATTGCTCCTTGCAAGCTTGTTAATTGTTTTGAAGTTCAGGTGACTCAGCTTCTTGTGCCACATCCAACTTGATTCAACTGTGCTCTTTGCTAGCAGACAAGTGCTTGGTGTTGCAGTTGACCAATCTACCACATACATGTTCTTTTGTCTGCATCCTTGCAACACTACTTCATTAGATTCAGTGTTCTTGATTTTGCACACTCCCATATTGAATCCAACATTATAGCCCTTGTCACAGAGTTTACTTATGCTTAGTAAGTTGAAATTGAGGCCTTCAACATATGCAACATCTGTAATTTCTAATCCATTTTTCTTGATGGATCCAATGCCTCTTATTTCTCCTGGAGCTTCATTCCCTCCAAATATGACTTTTGCACCTCTAACTTCCTTAAATTTTGACAGATTTTTCTTATTTCCTGTCATGTGTCTGGAACAGCCACTATCCATGTACCAGTTCCTTGGCACTCACCGCTTCTTCCTTGACCCGCAATCAAGGAAATTAGGTTTTAGGTACCCATATTTGTCTGGGTCCTGAGGGGTTAGTATTGTAAGATGATCCAACCAACCTATAGCCAAATGATTTGACTCTAAGAGGTTGCCATCTATCAGTGCCATAATCATAATTAACTTTGGCAAATTGCTTGGGGGTTTTAGGTTCATACAGCTGTTTCTTTTGTCTGTATGCCTGTGTATGTGTTTTAGCAATTGCTCTGTTTGGGTAGTTGTGATATCTTTGAGGATAGTGCTTGGGTGCATATGTATGCTGATAATAGCTCTTTTGCCTTTGGAATGGCCCTTGCTGAGTTCTAGGCCTTTGCCATTTAGGCTTGTATTCCATAGGTCTTTGCTGATAGTTCACATTATTCAAATCAACTTGGCTTGGGTAATTTCTACCATTCCCATCATATGTGTTCCTTTCATAGAACTTCTGGGGCTTTTGGTAGCTCTGTTTCTTCTTTACAGAGTACTTCCTATTTGGCGTTCTTTGAGGAACTCTACCGGATTTCCTCTCACTGCCCTCTCAAAGACACCCAACTGGCTGTTTGCCTATTTCTTTATAACCAAGGCCAGTTTGCTTGTGGTTGTGCTTTGGAATGAATGTGTGTGCACCATTTGGATTTTTGGATTTTTGAGATGCTTCATTACTTGAAGATCCTTTTTCCAAAATCACTCTTGGAACTTGACTTGGCATAGAGGAATTAAATCCTAGTCCTATCTTATCTCCACATTCTCTTTGGCATAGAGGAATTAAAGCCTTTTCTTCTATTGTCTTCTTTCTCTCAAAGACTTTTCTTTCCTCTTCATTCATGTATTTGTTGACTATAGGATATGGGCAATCAATAGAATAGTGACTGGTTGCCTCGAGCCAAAGATAAATTTTCAACCTTTTGATCGCTTCTTTCCATCCTTGGATTGTCGGCTCTTTGATACTCAATCCTTTGATGCTCGTTTTTGTGTGGACTATCTTCCCTTGACTTGGAGGGAGCCGAGTGTCTTCGGAGGATTCACCTTTGCCTCTTTTGTAATTCTTGTTGAAGAATTTGTTAAACCTTTTAACCATCGGGCATTCTCCTATTGGTCAAGACTTCCTTGACCTCACTCTTTACCATCCTTAACTATTAGAGCAAAATGTTTTGGGCACAACTGTCTCCTCTAGGTCTTTTCTTCTAAGCTCAAATTCGTAGGGCTTTGAGATCCGAGAATAGCTCATGGTTAGATGTTTTTGATAGGTCCATGGAGTGTCTCGGGCCATGACTTTCATTTCCCACTCACCGAAGACTTCTTAGCATCTTCATACACATTTCCTTCTCGTATATTCTTTTCCAAGTGCGATAGCTCATTGGTAATTTACGAACCGAGCATCCAATTGATCCAAGGTTTCTCCCGCAAGCATCTTAAAATTTTCAAATTTCGACAACAACATATAGTTTATTTTCCTTGATTTGCTCGAGCCTTCACAAATCGGGTTAGCTTATCCTGCATTTCTTTTGCGATCTTGCGATTTGACTTTGTTGAACATGGCTTTGTCCGAGTTTTGTAAAGAATGTCCTTGGCCACGTTGTCCAAGTTGTATCTTTTTCTCGTCATCATTTGTCCATTCAGACTCTTGGTTTTTCAACCATAGGTGGTCCGGGAGCAACATCCTCTTCTCCTTCACCGCAATTTCAGCTACCTCCTTGCATTTGTGTTCACTTTCAAGATTTGCGGGCCCATCTTCTATTACAATCCACATTTCATCGTGTAATGCTGATAAATGAGCCTGCATATGAATTTTCCAATCATAAAATTCTTCAATTGTGAACATAGGGATGCGTGTCAAATTTGCTTCCATGATAATAAATTTGTTGAATAAAAGAGTTCTGAAAGATCAAGTGCTAAAGCAAGCTTTGAGAGATTGGAGATCTAGTTCAAGAACTGCCGGAAGGCTCAATGAACCAACCGCTGTGATACCACTTGTAGGTCCCAAGGGGTGTGAGTGTAAGGTTTAGAAGGGGGGGTTGAATAAACCTTACCAACTTTTCGATTTAGTACTTTTAAAACGTTCAGAGTTAATACCTCACAGCTGAGTCCTTGATGGACAATTAAGTTAGTTAATCAGCAGAGTTAGCCACTCAACAGCACTGATGAGTGTTGATAGAATAACTCATTGTTTTGACTAAAACTTAACTTGACCGCGTGATATGTTTTTCAAAGTGGAAGACTTAACACCCTTGAATTTGGTTTAAGTTTGTTTTAATACTTGGTTTTAGCACTTTGTTGATTATCAATTGATAGCAAATTTATCACAGATATTGAAATAATATGCGAAATTAAAGTGTTTGAATGTAAATGACACAATAAATTTTTATAGAGGTTCAAAGATGGGGTAATTCTTCTACTCTCTTTCTCCAACTCCTGGAGGAATCCACTAAGTATTGATCAATGTACAAAGTGGTTATCAGGATGCTAGTCTTGATCACACAAATGACTTGATCCTTTGGAACTCGATCTGAGATGCCTTGGTCACACACCAAGCTTCTCGTGCGACTCGGCTTTCTTCACAGGGCAGTCAGCTTTGCTACTACAACCCACTTGCTCAAGCTTCTTGGATTTGATCACGAAGCCCTCCAAAACTTGAGACTGGTTCGACCTTGGAACTTTCTACAATCCTTTGTGGAATGTAGACCCCTTGATTCTTCAATTGTTTCCTCTTCAACTGATTGAAGTTGTCTTTCCTTCACAGTGAGTGTTGGATTGATTTCCTTCGCAATGTAGGCTTGAGGATTGAACTTGAATGACTTGAGTAGGTTATATTTTGAATAAGAGCTTGAAAGTTCCGGTGACAATTGTTAACCTTTTCTCAAATAGATTCTCACCTTTTATAGTGTTCTTTGAAAATTTGCCCGTTGAAGAGATATGTTAATTTTCAAAAGACACTTGTGGTCGTTGGCTTGTCTTGTTGCGCTTCTTGGAATTGACATTTCCTCGTATGAATGAGTCTTAAGCTTTTCGAGTTCTCGACACAAAGTGCGAGCTTCCCATTGGTTTATTCCTATTGCACGCTCCCGGGATCGAGCACTTTAAGAAAGACAAAGATGGGAAGTATTACTTGTTTAAGTAATTTTCTTGACTTGTGCAATGGATCTCTTTCGCTTATCTCGACTGATCGCATTTCCTTGACTTCCCCGAGGTGACTTTAGTCACTTTCAATCATTGGATGACTCCATCCGTCACTTCAACTTGAGACTTGGCTATCTTGAGTTGACTTGATCGACACTTCACTCACCGCATCTCACCGCACCTTCAACAGTTCCTGTCTTCTCTTCTTTGCCACACTCACCGCCTCACAATGAGTCTTTCTTTTAGTCTCCGTTGACTTCTTGCATGTTCAGGCATAGCTGACTTAACTCAGCTCGACCAGCCCTATCTATTACAACGCAATTTACAACAAAAATGGGGTGCCAACTTTCTATTCTAAGTTTTACATGGCATTCATCAAAATCTAAAAATTAATTTCCCAACAATTTCCCCCTTTTTGATGATGCCAAAACTTAAAACATTCATACAATGATTAAACAACAAAGATATGTACAGACAATGTAGAATCACAAAATGTATGCGTAGAATCAATCTTTTATTGATCATAACATTCTTGTTCTTTACACATCTGTTTACAGAGTGTATCAAAGCTTAAACATAGCTTAAGGTAACCATGCTATTCTATATCTACGCAAGTATAGAAATTATACAATTTTATTCGATGTACAGAGGACTTACATAAAGATGCATTTACATAGTAAAATACATGAAGGGGTGGACATCAACACTTCATCTCCTTCGCTGCCTCCTTCTTTCCTCATCAGCTCTGTCTTCTGCTGATCTATTTCTCTTCTTCTCTTCTTCAGCTGCTTTCTTTTTCTCATATGCTTTTCTGGCAGCTTCATCTCTTCTTTTTCTTTCTTGTCTTTCTTCCCACAGTTGAGTTTGTCTTCTATTTTCTTCTTCAATTCTTTTTACATACTCAGCATTATTCTTGCCCACTTGCAGGTTGGCTACTTTGTCGAATCTAACCCAATAGATCCCTCCTTTCTTTCCTGGATCTATATATTCAATGTTTTTGGGCAGAGGTCTAGGTCTGAAACCTCTTCCTCCTCCACTGCTTCTTCCTCTGCCTCTGGGCATGTATTGTACTGGGGCCTTCTTTTTCCCAAATTGAGTGACCCAGAGGATCGCCAAGAGTCTCACGCCGTCAGCCTTCTTCACATAGCTTGAGGCCTTTTTCCCAATACAAATCCCGGCTTGAGCCATGGACATATTTACGAAGTAACCCTGATGCGAGCATCTTGAATTCATCAACAGATCTTGGCCTTGCCCCGACGCCTCGAAATGGCATAGGTGTCTCCCGTCATTGGAATGCCTCCATGTTGTTTCAAGATATCCATAACTCGGGCATCCATCTTTCCTTCCACCTCCTTCATCCCCTCGCTTCTACTATTTTTCGCCACCATGGGTATCTGCGAGTGTTGGAGTGGCGAGTCATCGGGAGTTTGTGATGATATCACCGTGACAAGACCTTGTTGGGGGTTTTAGCAATCATCGTGGTCATATCTTTCGAACCTTCCCCTCAACAGATTTTCCCTTCGTCTCTCTTTCTTAGTTCTTCAAAATTGCTTCTCCTTCACAAACCGCATCCTTCTTTCTCACTCCGAACCTTTCATCGCTTTTAGGGTATTCCTCTTCCCCTTTTTGGCATCATCAAAGGAGAGAGGAACCCCTAGAAACAAGCCGGCAATCATGAAGTCTAAGCGGCCGATAGCTGAGTTATGCTTCGAATCATGCGGAGTATGCCGCACGGAATTCGAGCGAGTGGCGTTGATTCACCGCCACACTCAGCTTCATTTCACCATGAGGAGGCTGAATTTCTTCTCCATGTTCTCCTCTACGCCGCAGCTCTTTCTTTTGAAATTTATGCAAAGAATGCATCTCCGTTGTGAGATTCATGCACTCGATCGATGTTTTCTTGCATTCTGTTCTTCATATCAAGATTCTCACCGCAAGACTAGCAATTTATTTAACAAAGTTCAAAGTATCGAACTTGTTCTACACGCATTGTCTCATCGCTATTGCCACCATTCCTGGATCCTCGACAATTATTCCTCACAGACGGCATTAAGATTTGCGTCTCGGTTATCCAGCCATGTCCAAAGGAGGCCTGGTGCCTCTCCATCTTCTCTATCTCTCGCAAATATGGCCTTGAAAACTTCTCGAACCTCACTTGCCGCTTCGTTCGGCTATCGCCAAGCAAGATCAAAGTCAAAGTCACGGGACGATGGTGTCTATTGGAATAACGGGATCAGTTTATGGAAACGTTTTGATCTCGAAAATGATTCTTCAATAAGGTCAGCACTCCAGAGAAAAGGGAAACGATTCTTCAAACGGATCATCACGGCAATGGGAATTTGCTCAATGATAACTTGTGCCCGTGATGTGCCCTTGCTAAGGCGATTCTCTCCGCACTTGGGTAGCCTCGCGAGCTTGATCGTGTGTCGGTATGGTTCTGTTGGGGTTTTGACTCACCGGCCGAGCCTCAATTGTCTCAACAAATTCTGGTCTCACCTGGTTTTTTTCATGTGAGTTGATCGGTCCTCGGCCGTATCAGATGGCGTCATCGGACGATGATGAGATTTGCATGGGTGTCTCATCATCAAAATTAAAGGTTTGGCGAGTAGCCTTAAGGTCGGTCTTACTCGTGCTTGGGAGAATATCCTCAATCGAGTCTTTTGGATCGGCAATAGGGGATGACTCAACTTCGTCTTCACCTTCGGATCCCAAAGGTTACATCAGATTGTCTTGGGAATCGTGAAGAGCACTTATCTCCTTTTCGGGATGGATCAATGATAGTAGGAGGGATGTTCTCTGTGCTTCCGTCTCTTTACCCCGGGAAGTCTCAACCTCCCGTTGGCCTTCATTACCTCCTGCCCTCAACTACAAACGAGGCCTTGGGATACCCCTTCGACGATGTCAGGTCACTGCCTTGGGGGTCTTTCGAGGTGGCATCCACTGAGTCTCAACTCCATGGATTGCACTTTCATTGCCAGTGTTAACTCCCGTGGCGCTTCCTTTTTGTGCCTCAACCGCATCGCCAGCCGTCGTCATTGGCTCGCAGAGCGATTGGGACTTCACCGATACAGCCTCAATCGTCCGAGCTTCTTTAGTGACAACTTGTCAGTGTTTCGTTTTCTTTTTCCTTCTCCACTTCACCTCCTAGATTCGTTGTGGAGTCATCTCAGCAACCTCCGACCTAGTCTGCCCAGGGGAGGGAGTTTCCCCCTCGGCACACCAGTGAGTGACTTGGATTGGGGTCACTCGTCTCCGACTCATTTATTCCCTTTAAGTATTTAGCCGTCAGGGCGGGTGGTAAGACACCTTCATTAGGGGTTGGCTCGACCGGGGTCCCCACAATCCCAATTTCATCGCCAGCCTCTTTAGCACCTTCTTTCTCGAGTGAGTCGGGGAAGTGGTGGCAGAACAATCGTGGCAATATGCTTTTCACCACTCCCATCGGATTAATCTCCACTGTGATGTGGAAGACTCCCTTGGTCCTTCCAATAACCGTTGCTCATGTAGGACCCTAGATTCCCGCATGGCTTGCTGCATCTCCAATTCTTCTGTAGCAGCAGCAGGGTCCATATCCTCATCACTCCCAGAGAGAACGTCAAGATGAGGGTGTGTATGATCAGTGGTTCTGGTAAAGGGACAAATCCTGGCCTTTTCACGAGCTTCAGCCTTCCTTCCTGCGCGCTCGCTTCTCTTGTCTTTGAAGATCTGCAAGATATCTGTGCAGTTTTCTTCATCCAGTGCTTGAACCACAGTGGTCAATCCGAGAAAGTTCAACAGTTCGTCTTCTTCTTCTTCAATAAACTCCGGTCTTTGGAACTGTTCCCTAGATCGACTCAGCTTCCACTTTCTCCAATTCCGCAGACGATTTTGGATGTCTGGATATGGTGGGGATAGGATCATCACATCGTCATCATCTTTATCATCTTCTCCCTACTGTCCCTCGTTCTCAGGGATTGAAGGTAGCAAACTTTGGTGCTTCACACCCTCAGCAGCGTCTGTTGCAGGAGGGGATACAACCCTATCAACAGGAGAGTTTGATTTCTCAGCTACTTCTTGTGTCTCAGCTGTTCTGACTACAATTGTGTCTTCAATTTGCCTCTGCTGATTGGCTTCAACAAATTTGGCTGTTTCATCAATGATTTCAGGAGACTCTACTTCTCCAGTTGTCTCCGCGATCTGTTCCAGCTGAGTGGCAGACTAGCTGTTATCTCAAGCTCTGATCGCTTGAAGATTCTTCTTCTTGTTTTGGTTTTCACCAGAGGAATATCTGGTTCCACTTCCTCCTGGTTCATCGGGTAAATGCCTTCAGCTTGTCTTAAGGGCACCGCTTCCTTCCTTGTTTTGGGACATCCTCTTCTTCCTTTTAATCCGGAGAAGGGATTAACGGTTCCTTTCTCCATTGCGGGCAGCAGGGCAGAGACACGGCTGCGGGGGCAGGTGACTCCTGGCCACTGTAGGGGCAGTGCGTTTTCTTTTTCTTCATAGGGCAACAGATCTTTTCTTGCGAGTACCATAGGGCAAATTCTTCTTGAGAGAGGAGGAGACAATTGTTTCTTCAGTGGTCACCGATTCCCCTCACTTGTGTCCGCCTCTTGGCATAAGCTCTCCTCTCGTGCTCGAGAGATTTGATCGGAAAATCTTTTTGTTAACATGGAATGCCTTTCCATGTCAAAGAGGGACTCTTTAACTTCCATCATCCTACTATCACCACCGCACTCCCAGGGAACCTCCAAACGAACCATCCCCGCTTGAAGGATTTATTCCTGAATATTCTCGCAGTCTCGAAATCGTATACAAACTCAAATTTCAGTTTACTTTTCTTCTCCTCCATGATCGCAGCCATCACGATCGCTTTGGTTTTGGATAGTCGATTAAAGCTTCCAAATTTGATGTCCACACACTTTGCAACAATGTCCAAAGAACTTGTGGTAATCTTCATTTGTTAGGAATTTTATTGTTTAGATTTTGATGAATGCCATGTTAAACTTAGAATAGAAAGTTGGCACCCCAATTCTTGTTGTAAAATGCATTGTAATGAATAGAGCCGCTAAGCTGAGTCAAGACATAATACGCCCTAACATGCAAGAAGACAATCAAGATCGAAGGAAGACTCTGCGTGAGACAAATGAGTATGGCAAAGAAGAGTAGACGGAACACTATCAAGAAGAAGCGGTGAGATACAACAGTGGAGCATCACCAAGTCAACTCAAGAAAAGCCAAGTCTCAAGTTGAAGTGACAAAGAGTCATCCACGATTGGAAGTCGACTTAAGTCACCTGGGGAAAGCAAGGAAATGCAAATAAGTCGAGATAATCAGTAAAAGAACCGTTTAAATCAAGAGATTTACTTAAACAAGTAATATCTCCATACAACCTTTCTTGGAGTGCTCACCCCGTAAGCGTGCAAAAGGAATGAACCAATGGGAAGCTCGACACCGTGTCGAACTCAAAAGGTGAAAAGAATAATTCATACGAGGAAACGGCAATTCCAAGAATCGCAAGCCAACGATCGCAAAGTGACTTTCAAAAAATAAGCCTATCTCTTCAACGGGCAAATTTTTGAAAGTTCACTATAAAAGGCCGAGGAGTTAGTTTGAGAAAAAAATGCATGAATGACACATACGTGAGATATACAAGCACATTAGAAAAATCAAACAATCTCAATCCTCAAGCCTACATTCTCAAGTACATCAATCCAACACTTACCTCGTGAAGGAAAGAGAGCTTCAACCAAATTGAAGAGGAAACCTTTGAAAACAAGGGGTCTACTTTCCAGAAGGATTGTAGAAAAGTTCAAAGTTGAACTAAGTCTTAAGCATTTGGAGGGCTTCGTGATCAAATCCAAAGAGCTTGAGCAAGTGAGTCAGAGTAGCAAGGCAAAATGCCTGTGAAGAAGCCGAGCCGAACGAGAAGCCACCGAGTGATCAAGGCGCCTCATCGAGTCCCAAAGGATCAAGTCGGCCGTTGTGATCAAGACTTGTATCCGGACTGCTACCACTTTGTAAACTGATCATTACTTAGTGGATTCCTCCAGGAGTTGGAGAAGAGAGGAGTAGAAGAATTACCCCATCTTCGAACCTCTATAAAAACTTTATCATGTCATTTACATTTCAAAGATTTAAATTCCTCGCACCTTTAATTGCTTATATCTCACGATAAATTTGCTATCCATTTGATAATCTACAAGTACTAAATCAAGCTCTAATATCTTGCTTAATCAAACTTAAGGGTGTTAAGTCTTCCAATAAAATAAAAATAAAAATAGCCAATTGAGTTACTCCATCAACAAAGACACCGAAATCATTGAAAGATTAACTCTACTTGAGTGACTAATTCGACTGTCCATCAAGGACACAAATTGTGTAGAATTAACTCAGAGATTTAAAAGGACTAAATCGAAAATTTGCAAGGTTTATTCAACCCCCTTCTAAACCTTACACTTACACCCCTTGGGACCTACAAGTGGTATCGAGCGGTTGGTTCATTGAACCCTCCGCATCGGTTATCAACTAGATCTCCAAATCTCAAAGTCCGCTTTAGCACTTGATCTTTCAAAACTCTTTTATTCAAAAATTTATTATCATGGAAGCAAATTTGACACGCATCCCTATGTTCACAATTGAAGAATTTTATGATTGGAAAATTCATATGCGTGCTCATCTATCAAAGATTACATGATGAGATGTGGATAGTGATAGAAGATGGGCATCTACAAATATTAAAGGTGAACACAAACTTGCACGAAGAGTTGCAACAAGGAGAAGAAGATGTTGCTCTCCTAGCACTACCATGGTTGAAAACCAAGAACCGAGTGGACAAATGATGACAGAAAAAGATACAACCTGGATAATGTAGCCAAGGACATCCTCTACAAAACCTTGACAAAGCCATGTTCAACAAAGTCAAATCATGCAAAAAATGGCTAAAGAAATCGGGACAAGCCGACATTAATTTGTGAAGGCTCGAGCAAATCAAAGAAAACAAATTATCAAGAGTCGTACGTAAGTTTGAAAATTTCAAAATGATCTCGGAGAGAATCGATCAATCGGATGCTCGGTTTACGTAAATCACAAAATGAGTCGTCTACACTTGGAAAGGAATATACACATAAGAAATGTGTATGAAGATCCTAAAAAGTCTTCCAAATTAATGGGAAATGAAGGTCATGGCACCGAGACATTCCATGGACCTATCAAAGACATCCAACCATGAACTATTCTCGCACCTCAAAGCCTATGAGTTTGAGCCGAGAAGAAAAGACCAGAAGAGACAACAGACCCAAAACAAATCTTCTAATTGTCAAAGATGGGAAGAGAGCCGAGGTCAAAGAGGCAATTGACCCGAGAAATAGCCCCGATGGTTAAAAGATTTAACAAGTTCTTTAACAAGAACTACAAGAGAGGAAAGGGTGAATCTTCCGTAAGACACTCACCCACCAAATCAAGAGATGATAGGCCAACCAAGAGAATGTATCATCAACAAGTTGAGTATCAAAGGGCCGACAACTCAAGAGTAGAAAGAGCCGATCAAAAGGTCAATATCTATGTTGGAATTGTAGACAACCAGGTCACTATGCCATTGATCGCTCATATCCTGTAGTCAACAAGTACAGAATGAAGAAGAAAGAAAGGTCTTCGCAGAGAAAGAAGACAAGAAAAGAAAAAGGCAATGATGGTCTGCAGATCGGCCGAGACAAATGCAAGTCAAGAGAGACAAATGATTCGAGAGCAAGTGAAGTGACTACTCGAGTGACTCGAAGAAGCCTTGATCCGCTTAATGGCCAAAGAACAAGATCAAGAAGATGAGGTACAATCTAATTCAACAAGCTCGACACTAGTGATAGTGATCATGACACACACACTTCATCACCTACTGATCTTTATGATTCATTAGGCAAAATGATGAAAGATTTTGAGCACATTAAATCCTCACACACACTATTGAATGAGGAAAACAGCCTACTTAAAAGTCAAAAACTCAAAGTGACTAAGGAGCCGAGTACTCTAAGTCAAATAGCTGTTGAAAATGAAAGTTTAAAGGCCGAAAATGCTAAATTAGTAGCAAATTGCTGCTATAGAAAAGAGGAGAATGACCTCAAAAATGTTATTGCCTCATTCACTAAGGCATCTAAATCATTGGATGATCTTATTATGAGTCAAAGAGAATGTGGAGACAAGACAAAGCTTAGATTTAATTCCTTTGTGCCATGTCAAACCTCAAGAGTAATTTTGGAAAAAGGATCTTCAAGTCATGAAGAGTCCGAAAACCCAAAACTCTAAATGTTGCACACACATTCACTCCAAAGCACAATACTAAGCAAACTGGCCTTGGTTACAAAGGAAAAGGAAAATAACACTTGAGTATGTGAAAGGACAAATTGAGAAGAGATTCACCGAGTCCCTCAAAAACTCCTAACAAAAATACTCAGAAAGAAGAAACAGAGCTACCAAAAATTCCGAAAATCCATAAAAGAAATACATATGATGGGAATGGTAGAAAATATCCAAGCCAAGCCGATTGGAACAATGTGAACTATCAAAGATTGACTTATGGAATATAAGCCCAGTGGCAAAGGCCTAGAACTCAACAAAGGCCATTCCAAAAGTATAAGAGCTTTCATCAAAGACACACATGCACCTAGGCACTACACTCAAAAGCACCACAATTACCTAAGGAAGGCAATTGCTAAAACACATATGCAGCATACAGACAAAAGAGACAAATTGTATGATGAACCTAGAATCCCCAAGCAATTTGCCGAATTAATTATGATTATGGCACTCGATAGATGGCAACCCCTTAGAGTCAAATCATTTGGCTATAGGTTGGTTGGATCATCTTACAATTTAACCCCTCAGACCCGCATAAGTATGGGTACCTAAAACTTAATTTCCTTGATTGCAGTTCAAGGAACAACAGTGCCAAGGAACCTGGTACATGGATAGTGGCTGCTCCCGGACATATGACAGAAATAAGAGAAATCACAAAATTCAAGGAAGTCAAAGGAGCCAAAGTCATATTTGGAGGAAATGAAGCTCCTGGTGAAATAAGAGGCATTGATCCATCAAGAGGAATGGATTAGAAATCACAGATGATGCATATGTTGAAGGACTCAACTTCAACCTACATCGAGTATCCGTCACCTGCGGACAAGGGCTACAATGTTGATTCAACATGGGTGTATGCCAAATCAAGGATATTGAATCAAATGAAGTTGTGCTGCAAGGAAATAGACAGAAAGAATATGTATGTAGTGGATTGGTCAACCGCAACACCCAAAGACTGCCTACTAGCAAAGAGCACAAAATTAATCAAGTCAAGTCGTGGCACAAAAAAGCCGAGTCACCTAAATTTCAAAACAATTAACAAGCTAGCAAGAAGTCATCTTGTAGAAGGACTTCCGACTTAGTATACAAGAAGGAGAGTATATGTGATGCATGTCGAAGGAAAACAAATCAAGTCGTCATTCAAAGAAAAGACATGCCCATCCTCAACAAGAATATTGCATCTACTTCATATGGATCTATTTGGCCCAAAGGAACCAAACAAAGATAAGTGGAAAGAAATACACCTTGGTGGTAGTAGATGACTACTCAAGATATACATGGACAATATTCATGTGCAAGAAGAAAGAAACCCTACAAAAACTACCACAATCGATGAAGAAAATTCAAAATGAGAAGAGTCAAACCATTATCAAAATAAGATCGATAGAGGAACCGAGTTTGTCAATGGAATAATAACTCGCAAGATTGTATTGAGAATGGTATTGGTCATGAACTATCGCAGCAAGACTCCACAAAGAAACGGAGTTGCAGTAAAGAAGGAACAAAACCTCAAAGAAGCAAAGAAGAACCATGTTAGTCAAGCAGGGTTACTAAAAAGATTTTGGGTCAAGCAATCAACACAAATTGCTACACCCAAAACAGATGTATGATAAATAGACAAAATGACAAAGACTCCCTATGAGATCCGGATGAAGAAAACCAAATGTTGCATATTTCGTAATATTTGATGTAAATGCTTCATCCACAACAACGGCAAAGACAACCTAAAGGCTTTTGATGCTAAGGTCGATGAAGGTATCTTCTTAGATACTCACCAAAGCAAAGCCTACTGCAATACTCAATAAAAGAACTATGGTTACAGAGGAATCCATTCATGTAGTATTCGATGAGCCAAATGTAAATGGAGAAAACATTGAAGAGTCACCGATAAGTTGAAACATCCAATCATACGTAAAAGTCCCTACGCTGTCAAGCCGGGATTATCAACTCGTAAGAAGATGAGATAGTCAATCTCAAAAGAAATGAAAATTTGCGCTTAAGTGACTACGAAAGAGTCGACTACACAAAGAACACAACCGCAAGTCAATCAATCCAGCTAACTTACTCCAACCTCGATGTAAGATGGCCGAGAGACCATCCACCGTAACTTGTCATTGGAGATATGAGAGAAGGTGTCAAAACAAGATCCGTAACTCAACAAGAAGCTATGTTCACATGCTTCATTTCGCAAATAGAGCCAAAAGATGTGTCACAAGCATCGATGACACACATTGAATTCAAGCTATGCAAGAAGAGTCAATCGCTTGAGAGAAATAAAGTATGGGAACTAGTGCAAAGACCCATACATCAAAATGTTATTGGAACCAAATGGGTATTCGTAAATAAGATGAACGAGGAAGGCTCTGTGGTAAGAAATAAAGCAAGACTAGTAGCCAAAGGATATTGCCAAGAAGAAGGGATAGATTTTGATGAAACATTTGCCCCTGTAGCAAGATTGGAAGCTATAAGGATGTTTCTTGCCCATGCAGCTCACAAGAATTTCATTGTATATCAGATGGATGTAAAAAGTGCATTCCTAAACGGTTTATTGGAAGAAGAAGTATATGTTGAACAACCTCCAGGATTTGAGCAGAAGACTCTTGGAGACAAGGTATACAAACTCAAGAAAGCCTTGTATGGATTGAAACAGCACCCGAGCATGGTATGATACCCCGTCACAATTCCTAATCGAAAATGGATTCACAAAAGGAAAAGTAGATAGAACACTTTTCGAATTCAAGACAAGAAGAGTATATCGCTTGTTCAAATATATGTGGATGACATCATTTTTGGATCCACTAACAAAGAGTCGTGTGAAAATTCTCAAACCTCATGCAAAGCAAATTTGAAATGAGCATGATGGGAGAGCCGACATTTTTCCTTGACTTCAAGTGAAACAAACAAGGATGGAACCTTCATAAGTCAAACAAAATATACCGAGATTTAATGAAGAAATTTGGTATGGAAGAAAAGTCTTCTCAGAAAAATACCAATGAACACATCACCAAAATGGACATGGATGCAGATGGCAAGCCTCAGATCAAACAAGATACAGGCACTTATCGATCATTGCTCTATCTCACAAAGAAGGTGCCGACATCACCTTTGTTTGTAGGTGTATGTGCAAGATTTCAATCTGCTCCAAAAGAGAGCCATATGACAAAGCTAAGAGAATATTGAGATACTTGAAAGGAAGCCAAGAAGTAGGCCTATGGTATCCAAAGGAAGGTGGATTCAAGCTAATTGGCTATTCGACTGACTACACTGGATGCAGAGTGGACAGAAAGAGCACTTCAGTGCACTGTCAAATGCTAGGAAACAGACTAATTTCCTGGTTTAGCAAGAAGCAAAACTCAATAGCCACCTCCACAAATGAGGCAGAATACATAGTTACATGGCAAAGCTGTTGCCCCAAGTCCTATGGATGAGACAACAACCGAGAGACTATGAAGTTGAAGAAAAGAAATTCCAATCATGTGTGATAACACAAGTGCCATTGCAATCACTCAAAATCCTCGTGTTGCACTCAAGAACAAAACATATAGATGTCGATATCATTTCATAAGAGATCATGTTGAAAAGAAGGACATTATCTTGGAATACATCTCAACCGATAAACAACTAGCCGACATCTTCACAAAACCATTATGTGAATCAAGATTTGAAGAACTCAAGCATGAGTTGGGGTTAATTGAGTGGTGAGCCGACACTGCACAAATCAAAGAAGAGTATTAGAACAGAAAAGAAGTGAAAAAGAGCCGAAAAAACAAAAATCAACTTAGTAAATCACCAGACGGAAAGACAATACACCAAGTCACCGATAGCCGAGTCACCAAGAGAATCATGAGAGTAGAGTTAAATCGCCTAAGAGAGATAAGTCAATAACTTATGAGCAAAGTGACAAAAACGCAATCGCTTTAACTTAGCGAATGTTTTAAGGAACACGCAAGATAATGATGATGTGTACGCATAAAAGCCGCACACTAAGCTTATGATTGATATAAATGCTTTGCCGCATTAAATACGAGACGTGAAATGCTCAATAGGCGTGCAAATCCAAGCCGCTTGATTTCGATCACAATTCAAAACCGCCTCGCACGCCCTTTCATAAACCATATTTAAACCATTTTCGCCCTGCTTTCTCACACTTCTAAAAACTGCTCATCTTTTTCTCTCAAAAGCAAAGGCAAACTACTCTCAAACCCTATCAACATTCTAATCAATTTCTCGAGACTTTTCTTGATATAATTCTCGAGAAATGGCACCAACTTACGACTTTACTAAGTTAGGAAAGCAAATCCACACCGGCTCGACGGTGGATTTCGACGAATGGTAAAGCAGGGGTCCGACGACACCCGGTGAAGAAAATTGCCGAAAAGTTGGAAACGCCCGACTAAAACCGCTTTCTAACGCTGAATATCCTATGACCTATGTGGAGGAGGTCGCACACCCTACGTGAATGCCGAGATTCACGACGAAGGAATCAAGTCATCTGCTCACTGAAGCAATGACTATTACCGCCAAGGATTTGGTCAATATTGCTCACTACCCGCAGTAAGAGCAATCGAGATTAAGGAAGCCGATGTAAACTTGGGTCGACGCATGGAAAGAAATAGCCAAGTCCGATCTTTGCCGATAAAATTATATACACAAAGAAACAAGAGATCACAAGGAGGATTATCACAAATTGTTGGACATAGTTGCCAAATGTATCGACATCAAATTTGGCAACTTTGACCAACTATCAAAGGCAAAGCTGATTGTGATGGCCGCAATCATCGAAGAAAAGAAGATAAATTGGGCTAAGTTTATCTACAAAGCAGACTCCGCTTAACGTGGGAACAAGTCCTTCAAAGAAGATGGCACATTTGGAGGATCCCGGATATGGCCTAGTGATTGGCCGGCTATTGGAGGTGAAAGGAGTCCCTCTTAGACATGGGAAGGCCTTCCATGTTAACAAGAGGATGTTCAGAGCTAACCTCTCTCGGTGCTCGTGCGAGCTTATGCCAAGAGAGCCGACACCAAAGAGGGGAATCACCACCTCAAGATACAAATGCTTCTTCTCCAAATTAAGAAGAAAGCCGCTCGCAAATGCTAAGAAGATCACGCCTCGCAAAGAAAGAAAACCAAACATGCTCCCCGCCGCAGCAGAGTCACCGCCCCTCAAAGCTCGTGTCACCCGCCCCAGCAGCAGGGTCGAGAAGGACTCACAAATACCTTCTCCGATCGTCAAAAGGAGGAGAACCGACAAGCCTGCACGGCCTCCTCGTAAACAAACACCAAGACGCCCGCGCCAAGACTCGTGAGGACACCGCCTCAACTAAATTCCCCGGTACAAACCAGAGACGAAGAAGACTCGCAAGGCCCGAACAGAGAAACCAAATGAGCCGGGCCATCGCCTAGCACAAATACCGAGACTACGGAGAAGTAGAGTCTCCGGATGTAGTTGATGAAACAACCAAGTCTCACAAGGCGATCACAGAGGCAACTCAAGACACAATCGTAGCTCACACAAATTAAACACAAGAAGAACCAAATTTCAAGCGATAGTGATGTAATGATCCTATCTCCACCTTACCCGCACATCCAAAATCGCCTCGCGAGTGGAGAAAATGGAAGTTGAGCAAGTCAAGGGAACAGCCCAACGGCCCGAGTTCATAGAAGAAGAAGAGGAATCGCTAAATTTCCTCGACTAACTATCGTGCTCCCAAAGACTTGATGAGGACAATCGCTTAGACATCCTGCAGATCTACAAGGACAGGGAGAGAGCAAAGCAAGTCAAGAAGCCGAAGCACGTGAGAAGGCAAGCATCCGCCCTATCTCCCGCACCACGTAACACTTCCATCCTCTCCTTGATGTCTTCTGACAAAGATGAGGATCCGTAAAATGCCGCCGCCACGTAAGAGTTACAAATGCAAAGAAGTATTGCATGAATCAAGAATTCTTCACGAGCAAAGACTAATGGAGGGACCAGAGAGTCCTCCGTAACACAAACCGAAATCGATCCTATGGGAGTGGTTCAAAGAAATAGCCACCGATGTTGCCGCTACCACTTCCCTGCACCACTCGGAAGAAGGCAATAAGGAAATGGCGATGAAACTAGGCTAGTGGGGACCCCAACGAGCCAACCCCTATTGAAGGTGTGCTACCACCGCCCCAACGGCCGAACCATCGCTTGCAACAATGAGTCCGGAGACGAGTGACCCCACTCCAAGTCACTCACCGGTGCGCCTACGAGGGGGAAACTCCTCCACCGCAGAAGGTCGAGGATGCCGCAGATGACTCCACAAAGAAGCAAGGAGGCGAAGAAGAGAAATTACAATCACAAGAAGAACAAAGAAGTTGCCATCAACGGCTCGTATGCTTGAGATCGTCTCACTGAGGTGCCAACCGCTCCGGGCTAATGACGCGCGGTTGATGCAACGAGGCACGTGAAGGAATGTACTGGGAGTTAACACTGGCGATGAAAGTGCAATCCATGGGGTTGAGACTCCAATGGATGCCACCGTAGAAGACCCTAAGACAAATGACACATGCCGAAAGGGAGACTAAGTGCCTCGTAGCAGAGAGACTCGCCGGAGGAAATGAAGGCCCACGGAGGTTGAGACTTCCCTGGTAAAGAGGTCAAGTTGAGAACATCCCTCCCGCAATCATCGACCCATCCGAGAAGGAGATCGCCGCACTTCATGATTCCCAGGACAACCCCGATGTCACTTTTCCGGGGATCAAGACGGAAGAAGCCGAGTCAACCCCATGACAAATCCAAAAGACTCACCATGGGTAAATGTTCCAAGCACGAGTAAGTCGATCCCAAGACTACTCACAAACTTTTAACTTTGATGATGAGCCACCTCTAGAAATCTCATCATCGTCCGATGACACCGGCCGATAAGGCCGAGGACAAGTCAATCGAAAAGGAAAAATCACCGAGACCAACGGTCAAGACAGACAGGTGAGGCTCAGAAGTTCCGAGTCTATTTCACAACCAAACCCACCGAACCAAAACCACCGCCAGCTCCTCAAGCCACAAACGATCGATTCCCAAAAGAACTTCACGCCGCACCGCTCATCATTGAACGATCCTACCTGGCGGTGATGAATCTTTTGTAGAATCTTTCCTTTCTCACTGGAGATACTTAACTCCACGAAGAGTCGAAATGAGCAAGCACGATATCACAAACCACCTCCCGTTTTTCACTCAGTGCACCATTGTTCCAAATTTTGATTTCGACAACAGATGGCCATCACCGCAATGTAGAATCACCAAGTTCGAGAAGTGTTCAAGCACTCTTTGCTCAAGTTGAAAAGATGGAGAGGCATCGTGCCTCTTGGATATGCGCCCGACAACAGAGATGCCAACCTTACAACCACTTGAGAGGCATCACAATGGATAAGGGAATGGTGGCAACAAAGAAGAATCAATGCGTGTGGAACAGAGATACTTCAACCTTGTTCAACAAGTCAGCGGGTGTGGAGAGCCGAGAATGTTGATGCAAAAACGGTTTAGGAACACATTGAGCATATGCATGAAGCTCACACCGCCGAGATCAAGTCACAAGCTGCGTGAGCGTAATGCAAATGATATACAAATGTTGGAAGAACACATGACGAAAAATTCAGCCTTCTCATGGCCGAGATGAAGCCGATTTCAGCAGAATCCAACGCTACTCTTGTCAATTCGTGGCCGCATACAACGCAGCAAACTTGAAGCAAAATTCAACCATCGAAGACTCGACTTCATGCTTGCCAAGATGTTCCCCGGGGTTCCTCTATCCTTTGATGATGCCAAAAAGGGGGAAGAGGAATACCTTAAAGCATCAAAATCAAGTCGAAAAGAAAGGAGCAAGCAGAGGGAGCAAATGAGAAGGGAAAATCACCGAGGAAAATTTGAAATCAAGAAAGGAAAATCACGAGGGGAAGGATCAAAAGATATGACCTTGATGATTGCACAAACCCCCAAACAGGGTCCTCACACACTGACATTATAAGCAAGAAACTCCCCTGACTGCCACTCCAAGACTCGCTGATCTATGGCCGAGAAGAGAAAAGAAATTGAAGCAGGATGAAGGAAGTGGAAGGAAGAATGGATGCCAGGGTGATGAACATCTTGAAAGAACATGGAGGCATTCCAGCTGACAGAGACACGTATGCCATTTCGTATGTCGGACAGAGCCAAGATCAGTTGACGAATTTAAAACGCTCGAATCAAGGATATTTTGCAAATATGTCCATGGCTCAAGCTTGGGACTTGTACTTGGGAAAAGGGTCTCACATTGTGTGAAGAAGTCGACAGACAAATAGACTTCCTATACACTACTGGTCACTCGCTAGTCAATCACCGGGAAGAAGAAGACCCCAAGACAAAGATACGCCTGCAGGTAGAGGAAGAAGCAAGAAGGAGGAAGAAGCTTTAAACCTCAGGCCTCCGCCAAGAATATCGAATACGAGATCCCGGAAAGAAAGGAGGGATCTACTTGGTGGGCTTGACCAAGTGGCAAATTTGCGAGTGGCTAAAACTAACGCCGAGTATGCAAAGAGAATAGAAGAAGAAAACAAAAGACAAACTCAGCTATGGGGAGAGACAGAAAGACTAAGGAAAGATGAAGCCGCCAGAAGGCATATGAGAAGAAAAAGAAGGCAAACGACGAGAAAAAGAGAAGAAGAGAAGAAGATGTCGATCAAGATGAAAGAAGGAGACAAATAAGGAGATGAAGTGTTGTCATTGCCCAACCCTTCATGTATTTTATTATGTAAATACATACAATGTAAGTCTTCTCGTAATAGAGTTATAAATTTTTTTGTGAAGACAATTATATACTCCGATACACCTTGTAAACAAATGTTAAGTACAAGAATGATATGATCAATAAAAAGATTGATTCTCAAGCGATACATTCTATGTCAATACACTATCTCGTATGTATCTTTGTTATTTACATATTTGTATGATCTAAGTTTTGGCATCATCAAAAAGGGGGAAATTGTTAGGAATTTTATTGTTTAGATTTTGATGAATGCCATGTTAAACTTAGAATAGAAAGTTGGCACCCCAATTCTTGTTGTAAAATGCATTGTAATGAATAGAGTCGCTGTTTTAGTCAAGACAAATACGCCCTAACATGCAAGAAGACAATCAAGACTGGAAGGAAGACTCGCATTGAGACAAATTGAGTATGGCAAAGAAGAGTAGACGGAACACTATCAAGAAGCAAAACAGATACAATTGAGTGGAGCATCACAAGTCAACTCAAGAAAAGCCAAGTCTCAAGTTGAAGTGACAAGAGTCATCCACGATTGGAAGTCGACTCTAAGTCACCTGGGGAAAGCAAGGAAATGCAATAAGTCGAGATAATCAGAAAAGAACCGCTGTACGTAAATCAAGAGATTTACTTAAACAAGTAATATCTCCATACAACCTTTCTTGGAGTGCTCACCCCGGGTGCATGCAAAAGGAATGAACCAATGGGAAGCTCGACACCGTGTCGAACTCAAAAGGTGAAAAGAATAATTCATACGAGGAAACGGCAATTCCAAGAACTCGCAAGCCAACGATCGCAAAGTGACTTTCAAAAATAAGCCTATCTCTTCAACGGGCAAATTTTTGAAAGTTCACTATAAAAGGCCGAGGAGTTAGTTTGAGAAAAAATGCATGAATGACACATACGTGAGATATACAAGCACATTAGAAAAACTCAAACAATCTCAATCCTCAAGCCTACATTCTCAAGTACATCAATCCAACACTTACCTCGTGAAGGAAAGAGAGCTTCAACCAGCATTGAAGAGAAACCTTTGAAAACAAGGGGTCTACTTTCCAGAAGGATTGTAGAAAAGTTCAAAGTTGAACTAAGTCTTAAGCATTTGGAGGGCTTCGTGATCAAATCCAAAGAGCTTGAGCAAGTGAGTCAGTAGTAGCAAGCGCAAAATGCCTGTGAAGAAGCCGAGTCGAACGAGAAGCCACCGAGTGATCAAGGCGTCTCCAGATCGAGTTCCAAAGGATCAAGTCGGCCGTTGTGATCAAGACTTGTATCCGGATCTGTTACCACTTTGTAAACCGATCATTACTTAGTGGATTCCTCCAGAGTTGGAGAAGAGAGGAGTAGAAGAATTACCCCATCTTCGAACCTCTATAAAAACTTTATCATGTCATTTACATTTCAAAGATTTAAATTCCTCGCACCTTTTAATTGCTTATATCCGCACGATAAATTTGCTATCCATTTGATAATCTACAAGTACTAAATCAAGCTCTAATATCTTGCTTTATCAAACTTAAGGGTGTTAAGTCTTCCAAATAAAATAAAAATACAAATTGAGTTAAATTGTAGCCAACAAAATGAGTTACTCCATCAACAAAAACCAGTGAAATCGTGAAAGATTAACTCTAATGAGTGACTAATTCGACCGCCCATCAAGGACACAAATTGTGTAGAATTAACTCAGAGATTTAAAAGGACTAAATCGAAAATTTGGTAAGGTTTATTCAACCCCCCTTCTAAACCTTACACTTACACCCCTTGGGACCTATATCCTTCAAATGCCTTCTTCTCACTGTGTAGACAACCTTCGCAGATATAGTGCTTGGCTACTTCCTTCCAAGCAAAGAGCCCAAAGTTAACATCGCCTTTCATAAATCTCCGCACTCCTTCCGCCAACAACAAAGTTGTTCTCGCCAAATCCTTGGCGCTTATGGTGAAATCTTTCCGAACAGAGGACTTGATGCCCTCATCGTGAACTTCGCTCACATAGAATCGCGCGACCTCCTCCACGTAGGTCATTTGAAACTCCATCGACAAAAAGGGTTTCTTGATTTTTCCAACTTCTCCGCTATTTTCTTTACAAGCATTTCGTCTCGACTTGTTTGATCATGCCTCGAAACCACAAGAGATTCTCGTGTGGATTTGCTTTCCCAACTTGACGGTCGTAAGTAGATGCCATTTCTCGAAGATTCACCGAATGAAACCTTGAAGATGAGCTTTGAAGATTTGTAGGGTTTTTGTGAGTAAAAATGCTTTCTTTGCTTGAGAGAGATGAACAGCTTTTGGTAAAGTGAGAGAAAATCGGATTTAAATGGTATATGTATGGGTTATGAAAGGACGTATGGTGGTTTTTGAAATTTGATCAAGATCAACGGCTCGCATTTTGCACGCCGATTAGCATTTAATTCCTTGCATTTAATGCAGAACATTTATATCCAATCATGCTTGTGCAGCTTTTGATCAGACACGCGTCATAATTATCTGTCGACGCTCATTCTTAAAAACATTCCCGTTTAGTAAAACGATCGCGTTTTTGTCACTTTGCTCATAAATGACTCAAACCTTATTCCTTAGCCGATTTAACTCTTCTTTCTCTTAGCACATAAGCACTTTAACCGTCACCTAACTCGATGCAAATTTGATTCTCCGACACGGGTGATTCACTTAGCCGATTCAAGAGTTCAGCTCTTTTTCATCTTTCCATGTTCCATCTCTTTTCTTTGACTCTTCTCGAGTGTCAACTTAGCTCAATTAACCCTAATTCATGCTTGAGTTCTTCAAATCTTGATTCACATAATGGTTTTGTGAATATATCACCTAATCGCTCGCTGAGATATATTCCAAGGTGATGTCCTTCTTTTCAACATGATCTCTTATGAAGTGATATCCACATCAATGTGCTTTTGTTCTTGAGTGCAACATAGATTTTGGGTGATTGCAATTGCACTTGTGTTATCACACATAATTGGAATTTCCTTTCTTCAACTTCATAGTCTCTCACTGTCTCATCCATAAGACTTGGGCACAAGAGCCTGCCCGCAGCCTATGTATTCTCCGTCACCGTGGAGGTGGCTATTTCCAAGCATTTGACATGTACTGGTACTTTTCCCGTCAACTCTACATCCAAAGATAGTCGAGTCAATAACCAATTAGTTTGAATCCACCTTCCTTAGGATACCTTAAGCCAACTTCTTGTTTTCCTTTCAAATATCTCAAGATTCTTTCGTCATAGCAACATGTGGCTTTCTTTTGGAGCAGATTGAAATCTTGCACATACACCTACATCAAAGGTGATGTCCGCCACTCTTTGCCGTGAGATAGAGCAATGATCCAATAAGTGCTCTTATCTTGTTTGATCCACGGTGCTTGCCATCTCAGTATCCATATCCATTTTGACGATGTATTCATTGGTATTTTCACGTAAAGATTTCTCTTCCATACCAAATTTCTTCATTAAATCTCCGTATATTTTGTCCGACTTATGAAGGTTCCATCCTTCACTTGTTTTTACTTGGAGTCCAAGGAAGAATGTCACTCTCCCATCATGCTCATTTCAAATTTGCTTTGCATAAGATTTGAGAATTTATCACACAAAATTTGTTTGTGGATCCAAAGATGATGTCATCCACATATATTTGAACAAGCAAAGATACTCTTCCCATCTTGAATTCTCAAGAGTGTTCTATCCACTTTGCCTTTTGTAAACTGTTCTCGCCAGAATTGTGATAATGTATCATACCATGCTCTTGGTGCCTTGTTTCAATCCACATAAAGCTTTCTTGAGTTTGTATACTTTATCTCCAAGAGTCTTCTGCTCAAATCCTGGAGGTTGTTCAACATACACTTCTTCCTCCAATAATCCATTAAGGAATGCACTCTTTACATCCATTTGATATACAAAGAAGTTTTTGTGAGCAAAGATAGGTAAGAAACATCCTTATGGCTTCCAATCTTCCACAGAGCAAAAGTTTCATCAAAATCTATTCCTTCTTCTTGCAATACCCTTTGGCTACCAACCTTGCTTTGTTTCTTACCACGTAACCTTCCTCATTTATCTTGTTTCAACACCCATTTAGTGCCAATAACATTTTGATGGGTAGGTCTGAACCAATACCCACACTTTGTTCCTTTCAAACCGATTCACTCTTCTTGCATGGCTTGAATCCAATGTGTGTCATCCAAAGCTTGTGACATCATCTTTTGGCTCTATTTGTGAGATGAAACAAGTGAAAATAGCTTCTTGTTGGGTTCTCGATCTAGTTTTCACACCTTCTCTTACATCTCCAATGATTAGTTCTCGTGGAGGGTCTCTCACCACCTTACATCAGCCGAGTAAGTTAGTGGATTCATCGTCTTGCACCGTGTTGTTTTGATCACTTCTCTCATCATCACTTAGCCGCATATTTCCCAAATTGCCTTTGAGACTCAAATATCTCATCTTCGCCTGGGGTTTATAATTCCACCAACTTCAACATGGGACTCTTCTACATGGTAGGTTGATTTAGCTTGTCACCGACTCTTCAATGTCTTCTCCATTTACGTTGGGTTCATCAAACACCACATGAATGGATTCTTCTCGTAACCATTGTCCTCTTGTTGAGCACTCAGTAGGCTTTGCTTTCACCGAGTATCCTAAGAAGATACCTTCATCGACTTTAGCATAAAAACTTTTAAATTATCTTTGCCATTGTTATGAATGAAGCATTTGCATCCAAATATTTTAAAATACGCAACATTTGGCTTTCTTCCTGTCCAAATCTCATAGGAGTTTTTGTCACCGTCTGTTTATCATGCATCTATTTTGAGTATAGCATGCCGTGTTTATCGCTTCAAATTTCAAAATCTTTTAGCACCCTGCTTCAGCTAACATGGTCCTTGCTGCTTCTTTGAGAGTTCTGCTTCCTTCTTTCTCGCAACTCCATTCTGTTGGGAGTCCTTGCTGCAGAGAGTTCATGAGCAATACCATTTTCAATACAATACTGAGTTATTATTCCATCGACAAACCAGCCTTCCTCCGATCTAATTTTGATAATGGTTCGACTTCTCATTTTGGATTCTCTTCATCACCGTGGGTAGTTTCTTTAGGTTTCTTTTTTCTTACACATGAAAATTGTCCATGTGTATCTTGAGTAATCATCTACTACCACCAAGGTGTATTTCTTTCCGCTTATGTCACCGGTTCAATCGACCAAATAGATCCATATGTAGCAGTGCAATATTCTTGTTGAAGATGGACATGTCTTTTTCTTTGATTTGATCTCGCTTCCCATCCGCATGCATCACATACACTTTCCTTCTTGTATATCGAGCCGAAGTCCTTCCACAAGATTGCTCCTTGCAAGCTTGTTAATTGTTTTGAAGTTCGGGTGAGACACTTCTGTGCCACATCCAACTTGATTCAATCATGCTTTTGCTAGCGATGTTGTTTGCGTTGCGCTGACCAATCTACCACATAAATGTTCTTTTGTCTGCATCCTTGAACATTACTTCATTAGATTCAGTGTTCTTGATTTTGCACACTCCCATATTGAATCCAACATTATAGCCCTTGTCACAGAGTTGACTTATGCTTAGTAAGTTGAAATTGAGGCCTTCAACATATGCAACATCTGTAATTTCTAATCCATTTTTCTTGATGGATCTAATGTCTCTTATTTCTCCTGGAGCTTCATTCCCTCCAAATATGACTTTTGCACCTCTAACTTCCTTAAATTTTGACAGATATTTCTTATTTCCTCACATGTGTCCGAATGAGCCCTATCCATGTACCAAAGTTCCTCCCGCACTCACCGCTTCCTTGAACTCGCAATCAAGAAATTAAAGTTTTAGGTACGCATATTTGTCTGGGTCCTGAGGGGTTAGTATTGTAAGATGATCCAACCAAACTATAGCCAAATGATTTGACTCTAAGAGGTTGCCATCTATCAGTGCCATAATCATAATTAACTTTGGCAAATTGCTTGGGGGTTTTAAGTGTTCATACAATCAAGTTTTTTTGTCCGTATGCCTATGTATGTGTTTTAGCAATTGCTCTGTTTTGTAGTTGTGATATCTTTGAGGATAGTGCTTGGGTGCATATGTATGCTGATAATAGCTCTTTTGCTTTTTTGGAATGGCCCTTGCCGAGTTCTAGGCCTTTGCCATTTAAAGCTTGTATTCCATAGGTCTTTGGCCGATAGTTCACATTATTCCAATCACCTTAGCTTGGGTAATTTCTACCATTCCCATCATATGTGTTCCTTTCATAGAACTTCTCGGCTTTTGGTAGCTCTGCTTTCTTCTTTACGTGAGTACTTCCTATTTGGAGTTTGCCGAAACTCGGGCCGATTTCCTCTCACTGCCCCCTCTCAACACACTCAACTGGGTGTTTTCCTTTTCCTTTATAATCAAGGCCGCTTGCTTGTGGTTGTGCTTTTGAATGAATGTGTGTGCACCATTTGGAGTTTTGGATTTTTTGAGATGCTTCATTACTTGAAGATCCTTTTTCCAAAATCACTCTTGAACTTGACTTGGCATAGAGGAATTAAATCCTAGTCCCTGTCTTATCTCCACATTCTCTTTTGGCTCATAATAAGATCATCCAAAGATTTCGATGCCTTTTAGTGAATGAGGCAATCACATTTTGAGGCCATTTTCCTTTTTCTCGTAGCAGCTATCTCTGCTATTAGTTTAGCATTTTCAAATTTTTAAACTTTTATTCTCATCACTGCCTATGTGACTTAGAGTACTCACCTCCTTAGTCACCGGTGAGTTTTGGTTTTTGAGTAGGCTATTTCCTCATTTAGTAGTGTGTTTGAGGTTTTAATGTGTTCAAAGTCTTTCATCATTTTGCCTAATGAATCATAAAGATCAAGGTGATGAAGTATGTGTGTCACAATCACTCGTCACTAGAACTGAAAGTGTGATGAGAGTTAGAGTGTACTCATCTTCGTCGGGTTGGTCTTGTTCTTGGCATTGCATGCATCAAGGCTTATTCTTCGTAGTCACTTGAGTAGTCGGCTTCACTACTCTCCGAAATCACGGGCGTCTTTGACTGAATGCCTCTTAGCTATCTCGGCAGCCTAATATAGCCTTTTTCTTCTCTCTTGTCTTCTTTCTCTCAAGACTTTTCCTTCTCTTCATTCCCCGTATTTGTTGACTACAGGATATGGGCAATCAATAGCATAGTGACCGGTTGTTCAGCTTCAAGATAAATTTTCAACCTTTTGATCGCTTCTTTCCATCCTCGATTGTCACTTTTGATACTCAATCCTTTGATGCTCGTTTTTGGGGTGGCCTATCTTCCCTTGACTTGAGGAGCCGAGTGTCTTCTCGAGGATTCACCTTTGCCTCTTTTGTAATTCTTGTTGAAGAATTTGTTAAACCTTTTAACCATCGTGTAATCTCCTCTTGGTCAATGACTTCGACCTCAAATCTCTTTACCATCCTTAACTATTAGAGCAAATGCTTTGGGCACAACTGCCTCCTCTAGGTCTTTTCTTCTCACCAAATTGTAGGCTTTGAGATATGAGAATAGCTCATGGTTGATGTTTTTGATAGTCCATGGAGCTGCCTCAGGCCATGACTTTCATTTCCCACTTACCGAAGACTTAGAATCTTCATACACATTTCTTCTATGTATATTCTTTTTCCAAGTGCGATAGCTCATTGGTAATTTCGCGGAACCGAGCATCCAGCTGATCCAAGGTTTCTCCTGCAAGCATCTTAAAATTTTCAAATTTCTCGTACAACAACATATAGTTTATTTTCCTTGATTTGCTCGTAGCCTTCACAAATCGGGTTAGCTTATCCTGCATTTCTTTTGCAGCCTTGCAGACGATTTGACTTTGTTGAACATGGCTTTGTCCAGAGTTTTGTAAAGAATGTCCTTGGCCACGCTTGTCCAAGTTGTATCTTTTTCTCATCATTTGTCCATTCACCTCTTTGGTTTTTCAACCATAGCCGGTCCGGGAGCAACATCCTCTTCTCCTTCTTCACCGCAGCAAAAGCCTCCTTGCAAATTGTTCACTTTCAAGATTTGCAGGCCCATCTTCTATTACAATCCACATTTCATCGTAATGCCGATAGATGAGCCTCGTATACGAATTTTTCCAATCATCAAATTCTTCAATTGTGAACATAGGGATGCGTGTCAAATTTGCTTCCATGATAATAACTTTGTTGAATAAAAGAGTTCGAAAGATCGTGCTAAAGCAAGCTTTGAGAGATTGGAGATCTAGTTCGAAGAACTGCCATGAAGGCTCAATGAACCAACCGCCAGATACCACTTGTAGTCCTGCAAGGGGTGTGAGTGTGGCTTAGAATAAAGGAATAAACCTTACCAACTTTTTTGATTTAGTCCTTTTAAAACGCTCGTGAGTTAATACTTCACAACCGAAGTCCTCGATGGACAACTGTTAGTTAATCAACAGAGTTAGCCACTCAACACTTAATCGAGCCGCTGATGAATAACTCACTGCTTTGACTAAAACTTAACTTGGACATGGGATATGTTTTCACCTAAGACTTAACACCTTGAATTTGGTTTAAGTTTGTTTTAATACTTGGTTTTAGACTTTGTTGATTATCAATTGATAGCAAATTTATCAAAGAGATATTGAAATAATATGCAAAATTAAAGTGCCGAAATGTAAATGACACAATAAATTTTTATAGAGGTTCAAGATGGGGTAATTCTTCTACCTCTCTTCTCCAACTCCCCGGAGAATCCACTAAGTATTGATCAATGTACAAAGTGGTTATTAGTCCCAGATGCCTTGATCACACACCGACTTGATCCTTGGGACTCCAAATCGAGACGCCTTTAACACACAACAAGCCGACGACTTAGTTTCTTCACAGTGGCAACAAGCGCTTGCTACTACAACCCACTTGCTCAAGCTTGGATTTGATCACTAAGCCCTCCAAAACTCGAGATCCTGTTCGACTAACCTTTCTTGCAAATCCTTTGTGGAATGTAGACCCCTCATTCTTCAATTGTTTCCTTTAACTCCATTGAAGTTGTCTTTCCTTCACAGTGAGTGTTGATTAATTTCCTTCGCAATGCAGGCTTGAGGATTGAACTTCAATGACTGAGCAGTTATAGTTCGAGTAAGAGCTTGAAAGTTCCAGACAATTGTTAACCTTTTCTCAAATAGATTCTCAAACTTATAGTGTTCTTTTGAAAATTTTCCGCTGAAGAGATATGTTAATTTTCAAAAGACACTTGAGGTCGTTGAAGTCTTGTTGCGCCTTCGAATTGACATTTTCTCGTATTTAATGAATCTTCATTTTTCGCAGTTTCGACACAGTAGCTTCCTATCGTTTATTCCTATTGTGCCTTTCTATGACCAGAATACTTTAAGAAAGATGAAAGATACTTGTTTAAGTAATTTTTTGACTTCTCAGGTAACGGATCTCTTCTGGCTTATCTCGACTTGACCGCATTTCCTCGATTTCCCCAAGCGACTTCGAAATCGCCTTTCAATCATTGGATGACTCATCCGCTACTTCAACTCTTGAGACTTGGCTATCTTGAGTCAATGACACATCACTCAACTGCATCTCACCGACCTTCGCGAGTTCCTATCTTCTCTTCTTTTCCACACTCACCGCCAGCTTAAGTCTTCCTTTTAGTCTCCACTTGACTTCTTGCATGTTCAGCATTAACACTTAACTCACTCGACCAGCCCTATCTATTACAATGCAATTTACAACAAAAATGGGGTGCCAACTTTTCTATTCTAAGTTTTACATGCATTCATCAAAATCTAATAATTAATTTCCCAACAAAATCCAATATCAAAATATCTCTAAAATATCAGACTTCCCATAATCACTTTTCTACCTCTCTTCATCTTTCACGATGAAAACCTTTAGTCTTCTTGATTTTGAACATGATGCTTTGTCATCAAACAATGATCTCTTTAAGAGAATGACTATCAACAACAACTTCACATGTCAACTTGTTGGGAGCGGTGAGACCATTATCCATAGAAGAATCCTCAAAAAAAATTAATGAAAAAAATATGTTTCAAAATTAATACACAATTTAGTAAAAATAGTAAAAACAATAACTATATTTACCTTTCCGCAATCTTGCTCTTTTGCTCCAAGTTTAGAAAAAAATCGGATTCCCGCATTGATAAATTGTACGCATTAAATTATAAAAAAATAAACAAATTGTATAATTTTGCTATTAAATATAGACTTCAGATTAATCTCCGAATTTTACCTCCTCTCAAATGCTGGATTGCCAAAAAGCTTTAATTAAGTCCTATCAATTTGTTGTCAATTTAACTACGTAAAAGCTCATTCAAAGTTATGAATCGATCCGATCTAACTTGAACTTTGAAGAAAACTTGTTTCTCAAGCACATTTGCAAGGTCATCTCAGTATATCACCTTCATGTATCTAAAAATAAAATTAATTAATAAAACATATTGTTAAACTAAAAAATTTTAAGACTCTGCTAATTAAATAAAAAAAGAACAAATACCTTAGTCAAGCTTTTCCTTAATCTAACATGGTATGCCTATCAACTTCTCACAATCCCTATCCCAAAGACAAGAGGGGATGCATTACTCCTGTATGGTCAACAACTCAAGTTGCATCCCGTACCTAAACATTACAATCGTAAATAAAAACAACAAAATTAAATATGAATTTTATATAACTATCTTTTAAAAAAATGTGTTTATTCCAATAAATTTATCATAAATTGTTGATATATACCTAAAATTCCCAAATTGGTAGAAAGCGCCAACGCTCATAATAGAACTTTTCTCCCGTTTGTTAGTTTTTTTGGGATACTTTTACATGAGAGGTACCACCATTCTCCAAAAAAAAGATATAACAAAGAGCACAAACCCAAAACTCCCAACCTCACATGAAAATAAATTAAATTAAGATAAATTTTAGTTTTATAACTTATGTAATTAATTCAAATTTAACTATTTAATCTATAGCAATACGTAACTGAAATTCAAAGCATAAC